>CM069612.1:27561649-27716649 GCA_035771175.1 Paratinospora sagittata | reverse complement strand
ATTTGCAAGAGCTTACCTTGATCTCTTCCAGATTTTCTAGCTCCTCAAGCAAGACACCTTTCGGCATAAGAGTATTCATCATGTTGCACTCAACTACTCTTATGAATCTTAGACTAGAGAGCCGCAGTCCGAGTTGGAGCCTTAATTCTCCAAGGTTCTGAATGTATTTGAGATGGTATAGGCTAAGCTCTTCCAAATTAGGAAGTAATACATGTGAAGCATCATTTGCTCCCATTGAGGAGCCTCTCATGTCACAGCCTGCAATGGTAAGTGATTTCAAGCCGGAAAAGGTGATGCCATTATTTGGCAATGAACTTTCAAACATCATTCTTGCATGAATACAACTCTCAAGAACCAGAGCAGTAGCGTAGCTCAACAATGCTTCGTTCTTTTCTCTCAAAAGATCAATACCTCTCAGTGCCAGAGTGCGTTCATCGTGAATTGTTGGTACAAAGTTATTGTAACTGCTTGGACCAACAAATATATGGAATCCTTTCAAACTTTTCATCCAAATCAAGTCTTCGGAGGAAATACCCGACATGTTCTCTAGTCTCATGTAAATCCCAATTAAGTTCTTGAGAGATCCAAGCTCTTTGAATGCTGCACTTCCTTCAGCTGCTTCCCCTTTCACATCCCACTTGTAACTGCTGAATTTCATGTCTAGCACCTCCAATAAAGACAACCCTGATATAACCCCAGCTTGAACTGTCTCTAAACGGGGCATGTGAGACAAGTTCAAATGTTTAAGATTCCTTAGTTCTTCAATCCCTTTTGGCAATTCTTGAAAGTGAGAACCACGAAGATCAAGTACTTGAAGTCGACTAAGACCTCCCAGTGGAGGGAGTTCTTTCAAAGAGTAGCAATCCCTCAAGAAAAGTGCTCTAAGTTCACCCAATTTCACAAGAGAAGGCGGCAAACATCCTACATGGGTGCCACTTAGATTCAGGATCCTAAGCGCTGGAAATCCTTGAAGGAATCCTTCGGGCACCCTCGTAAGAGTGGTATTACCTTGTAGGAATAATGTTGATGCCATAGAGCATTGCATTACACAGTCAGGTAAACTTATTATATTATTGTTCATGAAAGAAACTCTTTTATATGATATCCATGTCTCCATGACTGATTCAGGTATCATACTCAAGCCCATACCCGATTGAACCAAATGTTTAGTTCCTTGTTCTAAGGATGACGATATCCATATTGCAACATCACGAACAACGTCATGAAGTTTGACAGTTCCTTCATTTTCACCACATTCCAACAAACAAGAATCCTTCAGTTTTTCTATCAAAGCAACCCCACTATCGAATGATTCCTCATGATTCTTTTGTCCATCTATTAATTCCTCAGCTACCCAACAATGTATAAGTTCTTCAATCTTAATGGAGTAGTCCTCAGGAAACAAAGAACAATATAGAAAACAAGGTTTAATGTTCTCACCTTGCAATGAGTCATAACTCCATTTCAATGGCAAAAACAGCTCCTTCTCAATTCCCTTAATGTAAGGTGCCGATCTCCGCAGCTCCCACAAAGCGTTCTTCCACAACTCAACCTTAGTCTTTCCCCTCATAGCTCTCCCAACAGTGATAATGGCCAATGGCAATCCGCCACATTCCATTGCAACATGCTTTGCAATCGGTCTTATCTGCTGCAAATCAATGACATTACCAGCATTTTCTACAAACAATGCCCAGGCTTCCTCATCACTTAGAACATCCACTTTAACATCCACATCTGTTTTCATCTCTCCACACACTTCTTTAGACCTAGTTGTTAATATGATCTTGCAACCTTGATGAACATCAGCTGTTGGAACACCCAGTTTGTCCAAATCAATTCTCTCCCAGACATCATCAAGAATCAACAGAAACTTCTTCTCATGTTTCAATCTCCTAAACAAGCGAATTGCCATTCTCTCTATGTTCTCCCCATTGCTTCTGACCAAATTCAACCTCTCTGCAATCTGATTTTGCACTTTTCTCAAATCCCAATCCTTAGATATTGTGACCCAAATCACAACATTGAAGGGCTGTGTCGAATTCAACTTAGCAAGCTCGTTGTTCAAGTTCTTAATAAGTGTAGTCTTACCTACTCCACCCATACCCCAAACCCCAACACTTGAAACTCCATCATTGTTCAACAAGCTCTGCAGCACATTTATAATCTCTGAAGCCCTTTTTTGAGCCCCAATCGAAGGACCTGGAATTTGTTCCACTGGTTTTACTTGAAAATTAGAAGTGATTCGTGGAGAATTTCCAGAACCCAGAACACGTTTCACCTCATTCAGCTCCTTCACAACTTCTCTGCCCAATCTGTAACGCAGAGAGCAATTTAAACAACACCCTCGAAGCTTTTCTTCTTTGCCCTTAATTTCAGCAAGTAAAGAGTTCACTTTGAGCGCGATCTCTTCCACTTCTGTTAGCCAGTCATTTACTTCTGTAGTCAATAGCATCCCATTAACTTCTGCCAATTCGACCTCTTCACCTACGCTGTTCATTAAATCTGATAGATTTCCCAGTTCTCTTTCTAGAGCTTTGATGTTGGATTGGATTTTGATTATGAAACTAAGTCTACTGTAGGTAGAGCCACAGAGAAGACGACCAGCTTCGAATAAGAAAGAACCCAGAATCGATACTAGCGAATCCATTGCAGATTTGGGCAAAAGAAGATCGATAAGAGATAAGAGAGAACAAGTAATTGGAAGAAGAATTCCAAGCAAATCTCTCGTTTGCTACTGATTCCAGAATGAACAAACACGCTTTGATGAGGCCTAGACAGATAGAGTTTGACTTCAGCCGGCATAACTTCTCTTTCTCTTCTTTGTCGACAAAAAAAAAAAAACTTCTCTTTCTTTTTTTCTTCTTTTTTTTCAAGAACAGCCAGCTTAACTTGACAACTAGCTTGCTACTGATTGGGTATTCTTATTTTTAAAATTTCTCGGATGGTGGAGGGAAGACACAAGGTAGAATATAATATAACAAAGAATAAAATACTTTGTTGAAATTATTGGTTTGGCTATTTCTTGGAAAGTTAATCATATAAGTTGTTCTTTCCACAAAGTTCCCTATATTTAATCACCAAAGTTAAAAACAAGATATTATTGATTGTATTGAACATTAGGAAATTTATGTAAAAAAGAAAAAGAAGGGGGGAGAGAGATCAGCAAATGAATGAATGAAAGACATTTCATCTCATGAAATTATTGTTATTTCTGTACATTTTTTTTTGGTTCAATAATCAAGTCATCTCCATGAAAGGTTGTACAACTGACTGTATAATAATTATCAAATGGCAGACAAGTCTAAAAGAAATAAAGACAAATTAGGACAAGGTTTACCATCATTCTTTTTTTTTTTTTTTTTTTTTGAGCAATTACCATTATTCTTTCACTTTTACAGAATATAATTATGATAGTATTCTTTTATTCGAAGTGCTATTCTTTTTTTAATCTTCTTGGGATAAGAAATAATGATAATATACTCAGGAAAGTAGAAGAGGATTAGGAGTCCTCAGTTTATAGATGAACCATGAAAGTGAATCAATTTCTAGTACCTTAACTGACAGACATCTCTTTTTTTTTTTAGCAGAAACAATTGAAACTTGTATTAATACTTGTAAGAAAGAATGTACAATCCTTTTCACCATAGATGAAAGTAGTAGGGATCCTGATCCTACATGCTTTTAAGAACAAAATGACCTTCCAACGACCCAAAACACCTCAAATCCCTTAATGGAGATAATCCCTGACTACATACATACAATTACCCCAATTTAGCACCCAATCCGTAATTGATAGACACTTAGCCATAGGAGAAGCAAAGACATATGTGCTAGCCTTTTAACTTAATTTCTTCCCATAATTGTAACTAAGACTTAACCAAGTTGTGAAAATCCTGTTATTTCGCTCTAGCCAAATGAACCACAAGGTCGCATAAAAAGCGATCATACCTAATCCTTTTTCCTCAACCGAAAGGGAAGGAATATGACATAGAGACAAAGCGTCCTCAACTTGTTGAGGAGCAAGGAACCTGTTACCAGAAAAGGTAACCATTATCTATGTTCTCTCCATCCTGTTTACAAAACATGCAACAATGAGGTGATAAACACATAGTGGGAAGTCTGTGTTGCATCATGTTTGCAGTTTTAATACACCTATGGGCCAAAGTCCACCCAAATATTCTTACCTTGGATGGGACATGTGCCTGCCAGATGTGATTAGAACTGGGAAATGGGGTGAATCTATGAGACATGAAAAGTAAGACTTACAAGAATAAGACTTAGATGGGTCGGGGGGCCAAGTAATCCTATTAGGTTATGAAGAAATTGAAACATTTTAAAGTATGTTTAGAAGACGTCCTGTCTCTACAATCTCTCGTCCTGTTAAAGCTCTAGGGAAGTGAAGGTTCCAAGGTACGTTGTGTTAAGGTGCAAGTGATGAACAGTCAAGAAATGAGGCAATAGGTTGATTGTGAAGAGTGGATAACCGGTATAGGTGTGGAAACGTGGTAGCCAGTGTGGAGTTATCCAACCACCTGTCCTCCCAAAACATGAATGTCTGACCATTACCAACATTAAATGTCGTATATGATGAAAACTGTGGCACCAATAAGGAAATAAACTTCCACGGACATTTGTATGTGGAAATACCCCCTTCTACTCAGACCGTCGAACTCGAGCCTCACATGCTTGCTAGCAATCACTCGATCCCACAACGATTGCGAATCCCTGATAAACCTCCAGATCCATTTACTGCACAAACAACATTTCGAAGTGAAATGTTTCCAATACCTAGCCTACCTTTCTCCACCGAAAACTGACAGACATCTCATAAAGCCCTAAAATGAACCAAGATCATTAGCTATTATGTTCACATTCTTAGCACCCATTTTCAGCACACAAATCATCAAGTACATACGATGTCCCCAAATCACATGCCAATACATGATTCGAGGTCATCTCATGTATACCAAAGAGTTGTGTGCCAAGAATGAGCTTTGAAATCATGTAAAATAATATAATAATAAAGTTCTTGAAGAGTAAGAATGAAAATGAAGACAAATAAAATAAGTTGAATGAAACAATAATTTTAACAATGCACTGCAGTTTTAGATGATTTTCCCCCATTGAATAGGGTAAAAAAGGGGTAAACAATCAAAAATATCGTTCATGAAAAGAGAGAACATGCTGTAGTTTATGAAAAGATGACCTGGTCTAAAGCATATTTATAATCATTATTACCTCAGAATGAAATATTGCCTTTCCTCTCCTTTTCTGAAAAGTTTTGTACAATCCTTATTGCCTTTTTATTTACTTTAGGTTGAGAAATTCTATACTAAGGAAGGAATTTTAACCAGTTCATTGTTGCTTCTATTTTTCCATCTGCTTTTGCAAACTAGTTATACTTGTAAGCGTGCCCAAAATATGTTCCATTGTTGTGAACAAAAGATATTACATACCTCAAGCAGTCATGGTTTTACATTGAAAAAGCAAGGGATAAAGCCTCTAGGAATCTAGCTCAGCAGTTTCATTCTACAATGGGATCATTGTCATAAGCTTCACCAGCCTTCACAAATCTACCTTTCACACGTCTTCTACTATCCGCTCTGACTTTGCGGGAGGCATATCTTATTTTTTTCTTATATCTATAGACCAGATAAAAAGAACTGTTAGAGCATAGAATTCAAACACCCTAAAAAATATACCGAATGACATGAGGATAATTTCTGCAACACATGTTCTTGTTTATGCATAAAATAAATTTAAAGGAAAACAAAAGACATTTTTTTTTAACAAATACCTTTCTAATCAACATTTCTTTTTGACTGGGTGGAGAGAGAGTTAATATTTCAGTTAGATTTTGATATACTACATTTCTAGCAACAGATGGATTGGATAAGATTTCATTAAACTAAAACATTTCGAAGCTCTTCCATGATAAGCTCAATATTATAGTGTCAAAGAATATATCACATTGGTTTCCTCCCAAACTCTGGTGGTCTAAATGAAGTTATTCCAGAACAAATTCTGATTCTTGAAATAAAGCTATCTAAAATGTATACATATGCTAATAGTATGAGTTTAGTCAGAATTATCCTGATTCAGAGAATATCAAGGTAAAAAACTAGGCCATCCATTAATTAGTAATACAATAGATGCTTGTTTACAGCTTATGTACTTTCTCATTTTAAAAGCACCCCCAAGGAAAAAAAGTATGCTTTAAAAAAAAAAATTAGCTACTGTGGAATTTCAATGGAAAATGATAAGAGTTAAAAACCAATTTGAAAGTTAAAACTTGAACAAATTCAACTAATTTCAATGAACATTATGTAGTTATCAATTCATGATACCGTCATCAAGGTGCAACACGTACATTCGTGTTTTCTTTTTTTCATTGTATCTCATCTTTGCTTTGTCCCTTGCCTGAGGATTGTATTCCACATTTGTGTCCCTAGGAGTCTTGCCTGTTAGAAACATTGGTGATACTCCACAATCATGTTGATCAGAGGCAATACTTTTACCAGTTAGGCCTGAAAATGAAAGTGGTGTGCTTGAATGGATTTGATGTGTAGGAAACCTTCCATTGATGCTTCTACTTTCACCGTGATTTAGAATGACTTTATCAGCACAACCATTTACAACCTGCTCTGCACTTATTGATCCATATACACAAGAAGATTGAATAGCTAAGCAATCATCCAGCGCTGATGTTGTTGCCTGAGAAATCATATAATAGTTATTGTCATCTCTTTATTAAGCCATAACTGGGTTTAAAATCATCAGAAAATTGTGCAAACATAAGTCAAAACTTAATTCATATTGTCTTAATTCCAAAAAGAAAAAAGAAGAAGAAAGATGGATAAAATTAAAAGAGAAACTGCTACAACTACAGAGAAATTTGAGACATAAGACCAACCTCTGTGGCACTATAACTGGGAACGCTACAATCATGAACCAAAGAGTTTTGCTCCACATGGAAGCAGTCTGTTCCAATGCCATCAAAATGGAATTCATGATGACTATCAGAGCAGCCAAATATCTGCTGATCACTGTACAAAAGATTCAATCGAGCTTCATTCATTCCGAAGCATTCGTAGTTAACATCCCCATCATCAATTCCAAGATCTTTGAACACAAAACAGTCCTGCAGCATCAAAGTAAAATATAAGGCATTCAGAGGCATATATAAGAGTTTCATTTCGGTAGCAACGATCAAAAGAAAAGATCTATAGCTCAAATAGTGAGAACACAGAGCTTCTTTTGCAACCTAGCTAAAACAGAAACACATGTTTAAATCATTCCGAAACAAACAATTAAAGAAACAAATGATCGAAACCGATCGATCGATCACCTTTAATGCATTTTGCTCCTGAAATAATGACGCATTGCGAGCTGAATCAGCAGGATTTTGAAACAAGATCTTGAATCTCTCCGGCGGAGCACATCCGGAATAACAAGAATCCAAGCTCTGCCGCTGATGCTTTGGCTCGTAGCATCCACAACCGCTCAAATCGCAGCTTTGACACAGAGAAACTCCGTCTTCCAAGCACCGAACAACAGCAGGATTCGAAAAGCAAGTCTCGCAGAAGAACGAACGGAGATGACGCTGCGAGAGAGCGTTGGCAGAGTGAACATGGCCATCGCAGCTCAAGCAGAGGCTCGCGTTGTCCGATTCGCAGTAAACCAAAGCTCTCGACGCTCCGCAGAACTCGCAGAGATTCATCGATCTTTCTTCAGATAGTTGAGATTTTTTTTCTTTTTGTTTCTCGAATTCGAAGCTCGAAGAAGATTAAACTAAGAATTTTGTGATTACTGCAAGTAAACGAAACGACGCAGTTCCCATTGATTGATATGATGGTGGAGAAGATGACGTAGGTTGCAACGTGGCAGTAGGAGAGCGTTGTACGACAGGATGACGTGGAGTCTTCGTTTTGACGGAGTTGGTACGGTCTTTCCCTTTTACTCGCTCCGTGTTGTACTTGTAGGTACCTTCTTAGTCCGAACCAGACCCTAATAAGTTGGGAATCCTGTACCCAAGGGAGAACGTTTAAATTTAGACATTAGGGGCTCGATTGGTGTGCCTAAGAAATTAAGTTGGATGGGATAGAATATAATAAAATAAATAGGATAGAATTAAAAAAATAAAAAAATATATATAAAATTTATTATAATAAAATAAAATAAAAAAAAATTATATTATTTTTTATTTTTTTTTGTCATCTCTCGAATTAGAACTAAAAAAGTCTTATTTTATCTAATTTTGAGCGACAAACGAGTTTTAAAATATTATTTTAACTGTAGTAATTATAAATTTTAAATATAACTACATATTTATAATTATTAAATTATTTATTACACATCTTAAGATGTGTATTAATACGCATTCATTTAATGATCATAAATATATAATTATATTTTAAGTTATATTTTTTTATAATTAAATTAATATTATTTATTATTTATTATTCTCATAAATCAACTTAATTTTGTGTACAATAATAATCTTAACAAAATGAATTTATAACATAGAAAACATAAGTTAGGATCTCATTCTTACATATTTTTTTAGAATAAAACTCTATGCTTAATAAGCTCAAAAGTAATTAAATTAGATTTAGCCTAAAGGGTAACACCAATTGTTAGAAATTTATTAACTAGGTAGGTAGAATAAAGATTGGTGGGTTAAATAAATTAAATCTCTCCATAATGTATTGTTAGGGAAAACCAGGTTACATAGGGCAAAAAATTATTATTTTTTGTTTGTTATACATTGATTTCATACATCCTAGCTTTAGACATGGACATATACAAACTTTAAAAACTAGTAGGCTTAAATGGTCCACAATAACTTAACAACAAGAAGTGAGTCATATCTATCCACACAACACAACTTCATTATTTTTTGATTAAAGAGAATTGAACTCTTATTTCGAGTACAGTGGCCGGAGGTGTTACTGTTACCCATCACTTCAACTAAAGGTGTTTGCAACTTTGCACCTACAAGTTTGTAAGATATAGATGTTAGTTTGCAGTGGAAATCGCAGAAGCTTTAGGGATGTGTGAAGGGTTGTCATTGGCCAATGAGCTGGGGATCCCGGTCCTCCACCTGGAAGGGGATTCAGCAAGTGTTGCCAATGCTTTATCCTCTTCAGATACTCTACATTTTGAGTTAGGTGAGATAATTCAAGACTGTAAGGCGTTGTTCTAAACCCACTTAGACCCAGTTATTAGTGCTATCATCCCGGGAAGCCAATGATGCTGCACATAGATTAAACAAGTATGCCTTATGTATTGACTATTTACGAGAATGGTGGAGGATATTCCCTCCATAATCTCTGAGATAGATGTTATATTCTTTCTAAGTGAGCTAGTTACAAAGTACAAAATAATTATATGCTAGAACATAGCAAAAGTACTTTAAAACCAATATGCGGCCGTCCTCAACAATGAGCTCTCGTTGCATTAGAGCCGAGAGAAGTCATTACAACCTACATGACTTGCAGTTAAAAAAAGAGTAATGCTTACCTAACACACTTAATAAATATATATTTTACATTATAATTTAAAACAATTTATTAATTTTTAAAGAAAATATAAAAAAATGTAGGCCAAAGAAGTTAAAGGGGTTCATAAGTAATATACCAAAAAGACAAAGGAGGTATCTATAAATATCCAATTTCAAACCACTTTCTCACGCAAACACGCGCGCTCCTCTTTCCTGTTGTTGCCTGAAAACCTGCAACTTTTCTCCATCATCATGCCAACCTCTCTCTCTTCCCTCCAAAAAACCAACAAAAAAAAAATGCGATCTTTCCTTCGTTCCCACGCCAAAACCCTAATTTCTTATCCTCTCTCAATGCTTCTCCTAATCTTCTCATCTCTCTGTATCATCTTCTCTTTTCTTCACCAGACCCGAATCTCCCCGCCGGTCACCATTCACCACTCGCCGCCGGCCACGCTCGCCTCGTCGCCGGTGCCACCCACTTCCCTCCGGCATCTCGTCTTCGCCATCGCCGGTTCGTCAAACTCTTGGCCCAGACGCAGAGATTACGTTCGAATTTGGTGGAAACCGCACCAAATGCGCGGATACGTCTTCCTCGACCGCCCTCCGAACGATAATCATACGGATTGGAATACAGACACGGTTCCGCCGGTGTTGATCTCGGAGGAGACGGCGAAGTTCCCGTATAGTTTCAAAGGGGGGCTACGATCGGCGATAAGAGTTGCGAGGATCGTGAAGGAAATTGTTGATAGGGATTTATCGGATGTGAGGTGGTTTGTGTTTGGGGACGATGATACGGTGTTCTTTGCGGAGAATTTGGTGAAGACGCTTGGTAAGTATGATTCCGGGCTTTGGTATTATGTGGGTGGGAATTCGGAGAGTTTTGAGCAGAATTCGAAGTATTCGTTTGATATGGCGTTTGGGGGAGGTGGGTTTGCGATAAGTTATCCGCTTGCGAAGGTTTTGTCGAGAGTTTTGGATTCGTGTTTGATGAGGTACCCGCATTTGTATGGCAGCGATGCGAGGATCTTCGCTTGCTTGGCTGAGCTTGGCGTTGGTTTGACCCGTGAATCTGGATTTCATCAGGTAAATTTTACACTTTTTTTTGCATTAAGTTTTGAATTTTTTTTTTTTTGTTGTTGTAATAATAGGGATTGATTATTTGTATATTTTCATTTTTGAAACATAAAGTGTCTGAATTTTGTTTTAAATTCCATGGCCATATTATCATTGCATCAGGTCAAGTTCCTATTCACGGTGATTCTTGAATTCTTATTCATAGTGTTGTTAGTCATTGTTAATATTAAGTGTGTGTGCATTTCCAATGAGGAAAATAAGAAACCGGGTCCATCCTCTGAGTTCACGAATCAAGAGGAAATGAGAAAAGGGTGAAGGGATGAAGAGAAAATATCGTATTTTTGAATTTGCAATTAACTCATATGAGGGGCTGAAAATTCTCTTCTGCATTTACCAGGTTGATCTTCGGGGAGATCTGTCTGGAATGATGTTGGCGCATCCATTGGCACCCTTAATATCACTTCATCATTTAGATTATGTGGAGCCAATCTTCCCTGGCATGGATCGTACCCAGGCTTTGGAGCATTTGTTTGAAAGTGTAAAAGTCAATTCTGAAAGAATTTTGCAGCAGACTGTGTGCTATGATCATCCAAATTCAAGGACTATTTCAATTTCATGGGGTTATGCTGTTCAAGTTTTTGAAGGCGTACAACTTCTTCCCGACCTTCTTCGATTGCCGAGGACTTTTACACCTTGGAAGAGAGGTGTGAATGTTAACTCAAGTCCGTTCTTGTTTAATGTGAGAGAACTTCCAAGGATTCCATGCCAGAGACCTGCACTTTTCTTTATAGATAGTTTTGCTTTAGATAAAAATTTGATATGGAGCAATTATAGTAAACATTTTGTGAAGAATTGCTCGCCAAGTGGTTCAACAAAAAAATTGGAACAGATCAAAGTGTTCTCTCAGAAGATAGAGTTTGACGATGGAAAGGTATTATTTTATTGGGTCATAAATCATCTCTTTGTCATTTTTAGTTCCCAGTTATATCTTATGTTACCACTTTCAATATCTTATACCTGTAAGAAATGATTTTACATAATAGATAAAATATTTCCCTTTTCTATTTCAGTTGTGGGCGCCAAGACGTCAATGCTGCCATGTTTTACCTTCCTCTTTGGAGAATGAACTAGAGATTGGTATCAGACCATGTGGAAATGAAGAGTTAATCTCCATTAATGTTTAACTTTAGCGTATTCTGAAGGTCTGTTGATCTGATCCTTTGAAAGCTTTTCTCTACAAAAGGCAGCAGGTGATCTTCAATCAATTCTAATTTATCTCGAGGAACTCCATATGAAGACTAAGGTATTTTCTTACTGAACAGGCATTTCTCCTCTTATTTTTGTATTAAAAGTCTCTGAATTCTACTTCCTACGACATAGCTTATAAGTTTCTGTGGACGTTTTCTTTCTTTAGGTGGTAGCGGTTAGTAATGGGTAACCAATCTAATTTAGTATTTTATATTGGTCTATAACTGATGATGGATCTTACAATGAGCAGGATTTCATTGAGACATTAGCAGGTCCTTCAAAATGAGATGGGTGTGAATTGAGGAATTTTATGAATTCAAATACCCACTAATGGTATTAATTACACGCACCAATCCCACCAATCCCACCCATCACATGCTGGTTGGGTGACTTTTTTTTTACTTAAATATAGCTGAGTTTCCTCTCTCTTTAGTTACTCTAGGTATTTTATTTCCGAAGGACCCAATGTAGACATTAGAACATTTTTCAATCTGTCTGAACATTCCTATATCTATTATGAGATTATGTATATGAATATAATTGACCTGACCTGATGTTTCTATGTGTTCTTGACATTTATAAGAACTTGTGCATCGCACGTGTTTTATTTATCACCTTTCTTCACTCTACAACAGTTTGCTCCATTTCTTGATTTAGATGCTTTTGTTGGTCAATGAAATTACAAAATCTTCCTTTTTGCTGATAGAGAATAAGAGAAGCTGAGAGATGTTCTAACAGTTTTAACGCATCTGTTATTTAAGGTCAATTGTTGTATACTCGAAGACATTGGGACTAGCAAAACCGCAATTGTAAGTTATCGAACATATCTAAAGTGTAGAAGCTTGATGAAAAAGAAATGTTGTTGTATCGGCTATAATTTTTAGGACAGAAAGAGCAGTAAAATAAAAGGATGACTTCTCTTTATGAAATGCAGCCTTACCACCCTTGTTGGTTTGGGGTGAGAGATGTAAATACATCAATAGAAGAGTGTCTAACATTCTTTACTGAACGCTGCTCTATCCATTCATGCCAACTTCTTTTTGATGATTTAGTTACTTAATGAATGTTTTGTTGTATCATTGTTATTTGCTTTCTACCAGATGAATGCACATGGAGAGACTGTGTTTTTGGATTTTACAGTGTGATGTACTTTTTGTCTTAGCAGTAGTAAAAAAATATTAATACTCTTGAGGAAATTGATGTTCTGTTGTGTTATTGATGGAAAAGTAGAATTTTGAAAGGAATTTAGGAAACAGATATTTTCTTAAGATAATGTAAATTCATTTTCAAGATTTTCAGTGTAGTTATATATTTTTTGATAAAACAATTATTAATGAAAATAAAGTAGAAGAAAAAAAAAAAAAAACTGTTTGAACCCACTTGAATTTGGAAGGTAGATATCAATCTAATCTTATGAATATGGTTAAGTCTAGGTCAAAAGGGGAAAATGATCAAACTCCAGCTAATTCTTCCATTTGTATTTCCATTTGTCAAAGTTGGAATGGAATATAGTTCCTTATAAAATCAAAATCTGTGAGCACTGGTAAATAGAACCAAACATGTCTTACTTCTTAGTCAAATATTTGTATGTCACACTTCTAAATTATTTATTTATTTATCATATGATAAGATTAAAGAAACTTAAAGAATTGGCTATTGCCCAAGTTTACTGGGTCTTAGTTATTTCTGCCAGGAAAAAAAAAATGTACTTATTGTTATGGTTGTGTTATTTTTTCTGTCAATCAGCTCCTAAATTCTTAGAAAAAAAAAAGAACTAAATTTGCATTATTATTATTATTATTATTATTATTTTAATGGAAAATGATCATCTAATTGTTAAAAAATACAATTAAAATGTAACTATGCATTCATGTTTATTGAATGCGTATAACTTACACATCTCAAGATGTATAATAAATGATTCAATAAACATGAATGTGTAATTATATTTTTTTGAAGTTAGATTAACATTATTTTTTTTGAATTATGAATAATTAACAGTAATTAGAATTTAAAAAAAATGGAGTCTTAACAAAAACCTTACTAAGATTCAAATTTCAATGTTCCATCCATAGCTTGCGGCACAATGGTTGTTGCCTGTTTTGCTGACTTCATTAAAGACTCTTTAATAGTTTAATATACTACCTAAAAGCAACTTAAAGCTCTTCATTTACATTATT
Source organism: Paratinospora sagittata (assembly GCA_035771175.1). Classification (NCBI taxonomy): domain Eukaryota; kingdom Viridiplantae; phylum Streptophyta; class Magnoliopsida; order Ranunculales; family Menispermaceae; genus Paratinospora; species Paratinospora sagittata. The sequence goes on along the minus strand of CM069612.1, from coordinate 27,702,645 downwards.
GCAACTCCCCAAATAAATTTGGGATCAATTTATATTTCCACACATTCCAAATGAATTACTATCTCTAATGTATACATTAAATCTGTAATTCATGTTAACACAACATAAAATAAAATGGTTTAAAAACAACAACAATTAAAGCTTAACCCCACATAAAAACATAGTTGGTGATCCATCTGATGAAATGGACGACACGTGGCATTTCTAGAGTTCACATGGACCTACATTTCAGATACACCTGCACGCATAACCAGTCGTTAACCTAACCCAACACAAAAATGTGACACACCTACGCACCTACACAAAGCAAAAATGTCAACAATTCGGTAATCAAATCGTACAACCAAGTCAAATCAACGGCCCCTGATTAATCTTGTACAGAAAACCCACCTGATACATACTGATAACAGAACTTCTACTTCTATCAATTACATTTACGACATCAAACCAGGCACTCGTGTTTCTTTTGTGTCTCATACTCTGTTTCTTCTTCTTCTTCTTCTTCTTCTACAAAGAGAAAACAGAGCAAAATCACATAAAAAATTCAAAGCAGAAAAAAAAAATGCCATTGATGAACTCTTCATCAGCTTCAAAGAATCACTTATCTTCATCATCTCTCAAAACCCTTCTTCTCTTATCCTCATCCTTGTGCGTTCTCTACCTCTTCCTCTCCTTCTCCTTCTCCGTCATCCGCACTTCCCCGCCGATCACAAGACAGTCACACGAATCTCTCCCGCCGGAAAAGACATCCCTCCGACACCTCGTCTTCGGCATCGCTTCCACCAACAAAACATGGGCGAAACGCAAAGAGTACCTGAAGCTATGGTGGAAGCCCCAGTTACGGGGCTGCGTTTTCCTCGACTCACCATTAAAGAATATGGTAACAGATGGTGATGTTTCGGAAACGCTACCGCCGGTGTGCGTGTCGGGCGATACGTCGCGGTTCCGGTACACGTACAGGGGGGGGCTAAGGTCGGCGATACGGGTAGCGAGAGTGGTGTCGGAGACGGTAGCGTTGAATCATACGGGTGTGAGGTGGTACGTGTTTGGGGACGACGATACGGTGTTTTTTCCGGAGAATTTGGCGAAAACGCTGTCTAAATATGATGAGGAGGAATGGTACTATATTGGGACGAATTCGGAGACGCACCAGCAAAACGACTGGTTTTCGTTCGAAATGGGTTACGGCGGTGGTGGATTCGCCATTAGCGCTTCGCTCGCGAGAGTTTTGGCGAAAACGTTCGATTCTTGCTTGGTCCGATACCCACATCTTTACGGCAGCGATGGCCGTATCGCCTCTTGCTTGGCTGAGCTCGGCGTCGGCTTGACCCATGAGCCCGGATTTCATCAGGTACACCTCTCTCTCTCTCCCCTCTTTCCTATTTATTTATTTATTTTGTACCAAAAATCTTTATTTATGAATATTTTTAAATTTAATTTCGTTATATATAATTTAAAATTAAAAAAAAAAAAACTCAAAATGCAAACTGGGGGCAAACGTTAAGGTGTTGTTTGGAAAAAAAACTTTTCTATTAGATTTATTAGATTGAGATGGTTTTTAGGATATAGTTTTGTCGCGTTTTGGCGTTTGGAAATAATAACTTAAAGATCAAAATTAATTGTGTCAAAGAAAATGTTAATTTCACTTCTAAAAAAATGCAACTACAAGTTTAAGTAATTACGGTATCATAATTATTAGATCATGCACTGCACCATGTACATTAAGATGTAAATATCTAACGGCCTTATATTGTAATTGTACATGTAGTTGAAGAACTTTCATATAGGTAAAATAATAATGCTTGGGTGATTTTTGAGAAGTATACTAAGAAAGTATACTTTTGTAAAAATGTATTTAGAAAAACTATTTTAAAAAAAAATTGCTCTCAGTCGACTTTCTTAAAATACAAAAAAATTATTTTTTCACTATACTTTAGGTAACGTTTAGTAACGCTACCGAACCTCTACCTCTACTTCTACTTTAAAATCAACTGTTAATTATAGTAGATGTTTAAGCTCTATTAAAATAAGAAAAGTTTTTTTTTTTTTTTTTTGCTTATTCTTGTAGAAGTTATACTTTAATTAGAGGTTAAAACATAAAAAAATTATTTTTTGTATAATCCTCTATTTTTTTTAAAGCTTGCAAATAGAGTTATCAAACGCGATTTTAGTCTAAAAATAGATGTCTTGTCTTTAAAAATTATTTTTAATAAAACAGCAGTTTACAAATGCTCAATCAAAACATTTAAATCTTGTGATCAATGTAGAGTTGTGTTTGTATTAGGTGCTGCCAGGAGTCCCTTTATCTTCTCCTAGTTAAAAGCATTTTGTTGTTTACTTGTTTAATATTGGAGAATGCTAATAGAAAAATAATGGATCACATGGGAAATCGATCTATGGCCATTAAAAATGACTTTGGACCCTACTAAGTTGTGTATCAGCTTGCCACGAAGATCATAGAGATTTAATATTCAAAGGATCATTTTGAAAGCTAGCTTTTGATATTTGATGATTGATGTATAAGAAAGCAACAAGTTCCACCATTTTCGGCGTTCTATTACTTGGAAAGATCCGTCCACAGTCCACCTGCCTAATTGAATAAGTTAAACTTCTCTATCTTGTATGTACCACATTCCAATACAACTTTAATTTGCTCTCCTTAGTATACTTGGTCTTGAAACCTAGGACTTATGGGCTTGCTCCACCTGCCGACATGCCCCTTGGTTTTTGTCTCTTTGATTAATGAGAACATCACCACCATTTATGTGATAATGGTGGTTCTCTTCCACCTTCAGCGCTGAAACATTTGGCGAGACTTTTGAAACATGTTCATTGATTTAACAGGCCAACCCCACCTCCTACCTTTCTTTTTCTTTTGTCAATAATTATATGTCGTACTCAATTCAAACTCTAAGAAAAACAGAAAGAAAGTTAATCTTATTGTTGAATGTGTGGGATTCAAACAATGGTCTCACCAAAATAGTTTATCACATCACCAAATGGAGCATAAGTAGGAATAAATAGTAAAACTTGACGTATAGGCTCAAAAGTTGTTAACAAATAGTAATTTCGATAGTAATTAGAGTAAAATCTTTTTTCAGGGCTTAGAAGTAGTTAAATGAGGATATTATCAAATATTAGCCCTTTAACACTTATTTATGTTGGCCTTGTTTAGCATAGCTTCTTATAAAACAAGTGGTTATAATTATGAAGACCCCATTTGACAATTTTTATTTATTTATTTAATTATTTTTATATGAATTTATTAGGGACGATAGAGAATGAGACATTGAACAATCTAACCCCATAACACCACGGATCCTATGCAACAGCTAGACCTAAAGACCCAATGAGCTCCGTCCCAAATGGATCCTAATTTTGAAAGGAATGAACAAATGATATATATAAGCCTAACGTAGTAGAATCACACTGGCAATGTAGGACTAGATTGTTCAATGCCCCATTTCTTATAGTCCCACATTTTACTTAAAAATGATATTTTTATCCTTTTATTTCTAATAGCTACTTAAATACTATTTCAATAAAAGGTATTTTAGTAAATAACTTTTATAATAGCATAAGCTTAGAAAAAAAAAAAAAAAAACCTGGTGAAAACTTCTCTAAAACTCTAATTAATCCTTTCAATAACTTTGTTTCTCACCAGATTGATGTTCGTGGTGATGTATTTGGTTTGTTGGCATCACACCCATTAAGGCCAGTGGTATCTCTTCATCACTTGGACTACGTTGAGCCTATCTTCCCTAACATGACAACAACGCAGGCACTTAGCCATTTATACAAAGCTGTGGAAGTCGATTCTGCAAGGGTTCTACAACAAACAGTTTGCTATGATCAATGGTTCTCATGGACCATTTCAATCTCTTGGGGCTACGCAGCACAAGTGTTTGAACGCAATATCCTACTTCCTGATCTTCTTCCTGTGCAGCAGACATTTAGGCCATGGAGCAAAAGAGCAAATCCACATTCATATTTCTATATGTTCAATACAAAGAAGCTTCCTGGTGATCCTTGTGTAAGACCCACTGTTTTCTTCCTTGAAAGTGTGTTTTCTAATGGAAATGGAATAGAGAGCAATTACAGGAGAAATATTTCTGAAACTTGCTTGCAAAGAAAGGGGACTTCAAAGAAACTAGAAAGGATTAGAGTGAGGTCTTCAAAGATGGAGCTTAATTGTAGACAGGTATATTTTTATTAATCATACATTATGGCCCCCTTTGTTCGGTACAACTTTTGGACCAAAAATAGTTTTAGAGACATTTGACAACATATGCTTTTAGACTAAACTACAGTGGAAAAATAGTATATTTTTTATTTTTTATTTTTTTGCTTTTTAGAGAAGTTGGGTGAGACCAATTTTTTAAAAAAGTACTTAAACTATAAACACTTCTCGAACCTATAATCACTATCTGGTCCAAAGTTGATATGCAGTTATTAATATTTCTTGAAATAATCAAGATTTTCTGATACCCATTTTTGATATGTTTCAGTTGCAGGCTCCAAGACGGCATTGTTGTGATGTTTTGCCTTCTTCAGTTGGGAACTTGTTGGATCTTGCTATTAGAGAATGTGGAGAAGAAGAGCTAATTTACATGCATTCATAGATATTTTTTTTCAGGAATTGATTTCAGAGAGATATATAGGTTAAATTTATGGCCAAGCATGAATTTCGCAAAAAGTTGATGATTTGGGAAGATTAACTAGCATGCCGGGATGGGCCATGACTAGCTTTAATCAAATAATTTACATGGTAGAGACCAGGAAATTAAGCAAGAGATACAGAGGACTAGGGCCTTGCATGAGAAAGAGACAAGAACACAAGTCCACATTTTAAAGGAAGAGGAACATGGGTTGCTCTCAATTTTTAAATGGTTGCCAACTCCATTTACTACTGGTGGACTTATTATATATTTATATTAGTGTATTGTTGTATTTGATGAGTAATTAGAGAATACCATTAATATATTGGAGGAAATTCTCTCTTTTCTTTCATTCTATTTCTGTCTCTCTCTCTCTCTCTCTCTCTCTCTCTCTCTCTCTCTCTCTCTCTCTCTCTATTCTTTTTAATAGGTATAGTTTGATTCGATTGCCAAGTATCTAAGTAAGTTAGAATGACTTTTTGCTTCTAACTTTTTGAGTAAAATATTCTTCTTTTCTCTTGGGATGAGTTTGCTTCATAATTTTAAAATGGAGCTTTCTTAAGATCTAAAGAGTACATATGTTATTGACTATCAAGGCCAACAACTGCAAAAATGCACATTACTGGAATTGATTAATTAACAACCTTAATTTATAAGGTATTGAAGGACATAATTCTCCTATCTAAGATAGCCTAACAGCATGGCTTGGCCTAGATTTTATTAATTAAGTTGGTATCAAATCTAGCTTATGGTTTGGTCGGTAGTAGCATGTGACAAGTTTTGCAGCACCCTTAAATGAAAGCTAGAAAACTCTTCTCCTCTTTCTTCAGTTTTACACTTGAGTTTTTGCAATATCTTATACTTCATGCCCTATCAAAAAGAGCTTCTCATGTTATTATGGGCGCGTTTGGGAAAAAATTTCCAAAAGCGTTTTCTCGAGTAGAAAAAACGCTTTTGGAAAAAGCTGGTCTCTCACAACTTTTAAAAACAAAAAAATATTTTTTTCCACCGCAGTTTAGTTAAAAGTAGGTGTTGCCAAACACCTCCCAAAGTGCTTTTGCTACGATTTGTGTGATAGATTTGCATTAAGATTCGATGCACACAACACTCTTTTAACAAAAGACAAACATCTAGCAACCTTCTCTGCTTGCATCTCCTTCACCAACTGCATTTTGGGATGACATTATGCAATAACCTTGACCATCATCTATACAGGTTAACAGTCATTTCTAAATTCATCAATTATATATATAATAATTGAAGATTTACTTAATTTTTTTCACTTTAAATCTATTGGATGACATCATGTTGTTCATTCTTTTTTTCTCATTTCATTGAACTTTACTATTTTAAGGTTTTATGAAGCATGGACTTTGAATCTCTGAATTTATCAACACTAAATTAAACTCATTTAACTAGAAACTAATCTGCAGTTGTTATGTGATAAGAAAGAATATATGGAACATAGTATTTTTCACATGAAAAAATCAATTTAAATTGTCAACTTTAGCCTACAGAGCTCATCTTCTCATGTAGGCTTTAGAATTAATCTCTCCAGAAAATTAGATAAAAGCATGATCTTTCAATTTCTTTTCTTCCTTCCTTGCTTCCTACTTCTGATAATTTGCTGCTCCTCAGAGCTACTCAAGTTCAATTGTTCAAATGTAGAATCTGTTCACAACGCAAGTGACATTTTCCATACAAATCAAAACATTCTTCTCTCTTCTTTATCTTCTAATGCTGCTAAAACTGGCTTCTACAATTGAAAAAGTAAAATAACAATGGAGACTACACTTTCATGTCCTTTGGATATGTATGTAAATGCATATATAATTCAATACAAAATTAAAAAAATTATATATGATTGCTTTAAAACTCAGAAGACTCAAAATTAAAAGATTAACTTGATTAAGCAATCGTATCTGGTTTCAAGTAAAGTAATATACTAAGTCAATAAACATTTACTTGTCAACCTGACTAAAACAATTTAAGCCTTTAATTAGGTTGCTGTGCTCAAACCCGATCGCATTGCGAATAAAAATTTGGGTTCTTTTTTCAATGCAGGGAACAAAAGAAAAAAATTGAAGACTGCAATCTTCTCTAGTATTGCAGGGTTGTTAGGCTTGATAGGTGCTCGTTTTAGTTCATACTACTATTACAAGTGGAGAAAAAAATCAAGGGAAGGTGATAATCTAATGAGCATATTCAACAATTATTGTTAAATCAAAGAATCAATTACTACAATAATAACTTAATTTTCATTGGATAAGCAGATAGAACTGAGAGGAATTTCCCCTCCCCAAACATACAAGTGAGCAACAATGAAAAATATGAAGAGTTACCATTAATGGATCTAACCATAGTACGAAAAGCTACAGATAACTTTTCCTTTGTGAATAAGCTTGGAGAAGGTGGCTTTGGTGCTGTTTACAAGGTATGTCTAGCTACTTATATATATACTGTATTAATAAACAAGCAAGTTGGTCATTTTTACATGTCTAATTCAAAGCTAATATTGCATGAAAATGTTAATATTAGGGTGTAATGGATGATGGGAAGGAAGTAGCAGTCAAAAGACTATCGAAAAGCTCAGGTCAAGGTTTGGTTGAATTCAAGAATGAGGTGAATCCAAAGATATCAGACTTTGGAATGCCTAGAATCTTTGGAGGAGACGAGAGTCAAGCTAACACAAAGACAGTTGTTGGAACCTAGTAAGTACAAATGCCAATGATATTTATTCGTTATGCCAAGATTACTATATATTGAGCTTTTTAATTATATATTTTCTTCAAAAGCTTATAAAAATAATGAATTTAATCAAATGTTGTATATAATGCAAACAGTGGATATATGGCTCGAGAGTATGCAATGACAGGGTTGTTTTCAGTCAAGTCTGATGTTTTTAGCTTTGGAGTTTTATTACTTGAGATCATTAGTGGAAAAAGGAACAATAGGCTCCAACTACATGAATCTTCACAAAGCCTCCTGACATATGTAGGTTTGTAATCACCCTTTTAGTTGTTATGTGTGCTGTAATGGCGCGTGTGTGTGTGTGTGTGTGTTTGCTATAAAAATTAATCTATTATACATGAAATGTTCTAATTAATATTGTTGTAGGCATGGAGATTATGGTGTGAAGGGAGAAGTTTGGAATTGGTGGATATTCCAATACTAGAGAGCTCATGCTCAAGTGAAATGTCGAGATGCATTTGTTGTGTAGAATCGTGGTAAAGTATGAAAGAAAAAATAAGACAACAAATTTAACGTGGTTCGGCAAATTGCCTACGTCCACGGGAGACAGCAAACTTGTATTATCAGAGAATACAAACTACACCCTTAGGCGAATCTTACAGATTAGATCTCTCATAATAGAACTCTCTGACTCTCAGGAATGAATTTGAAGAATGAAGTTAGGTTCTATTTATAGGAGTATTCAGGGGTATTTTCGTAATTATAAATATATAATTTAATATATTTATAATTATAATTAAATCAAAACTTTCGGCGCGTGGCGGCTCTTTCGGCGCCTCTTGTCTGCCACGCCTCTATTAATTTTGTTTGCCACGCCACATGTGGGTGGTCTCCACAAATCTCCACCTCCACCTCATGTATAACAGGGCTCCTTCACACCTGCAATCTCTCTACAGATAGCAAGCTTCATTCAAAAACTGTTGCTGCCTCCATTAGTGCCCTTAGGCACTCCGAGCTTGTGAGATATTGATCAAGTCCAAACAATGTTGGAACTTGATCCCTGTAACTACCTTTGTAAGCATATCTGCAAGGTTATCTGCAGTCTTGATCTTATGTAGTAGAATACTCCCTTCTTCTACTATTTCTCGAACAAAATGAAAACGAACATCAATATGCTTCGTTCGACTGTGATGAACTTGGTTCTTTGCCAAACAAATGACACTTTGGCTGTCACAGAAAACTTCAACATTCTTCTGCACAATTCTCAAGTCTTTAGTCAATCCATGAAGCCAGATTGCTTCCTTGAAAGCTTCCGTTACTGCCATGTACTCTGCCTCTGTAGTAGACAAAGCAACTGTCGACTGTAGTGTTGATCTCCAACTCACTGGTCCTCCTGCCATAGTAAAAACATAACCAGTAGTAGATCTGCGCTTGTCAAGATCTCCAGCATAGTCCGAATTCACATATCCGACTAGATGCTTACAACTTTTCTTATCTCTCTCGAACTTTAAACCAATATCCACAGTACCATGAATATACCGTAGAATCCACTTCACTGCTTGCCAGTGGCCTTTACTGGGGTTGTGCATGTAAGGACTTACCATACTTACAGCATGTGAAATGTCAGGTCTGGTACACACCATAGCATACATCAAGGCACCAACTGCATTTGCATATGGAATATTCTCCATTTGCTTCTTCTGATCCTCGAAATTTGGTGACATTGATGAACTTTGCTTGAAATGTGGTGCCAATGGTGTGCTCACAGGTTTTGTGTCATTGCCGATGCCAAAAGTTTGAAGAACTTTCTTCAAATACTGAGTCTGAGTCAAACAAATTTTGCCTTTGGCCCTGTCTCGAGTTATCTCCATCCCGAGAATTTTTCTGATATCTCCAAGATCCATCATTTCAAACTCTGAGCTCAGTTGAGCCTTCAGCTTGTTGATCTCCACCTTGCTTTTAGATGCGATTAACATATCATCTATATATAAAAGCAAGTAGATAAATGTACCATCTTGAAGTTTGCGATAGTAGACACAATGATCAAACTGACTCCGAGTATATTTTTGCCCTTTGATGAAGCTGTCGAAACGCTTGTACCATTGTCTCGGTGACTGCTTCAGGCCATACAGTGACTTGCTCAACTTGCAAGCCCAATTCTCTTTTCCTGGTACTTTGAATCCATCTGGTTGAGACATATATATCTCCTCTTCCAAATTACCATGCAGAAAAGCAGTTTTGACATCGAGTTGGGCTAACTCGAGATCAAACTGTGCAACCAAAGCCAATAATATTCGAATTGACGAATGCTTAACAACAGGTGAGAATACCTCATTGTAGTCAATTCCTTCCCTCTGAGCGTAGCCTTTTGCTACCAGTCTGGCTTTGTATCGGATACCATCTGTGCTGGGAGAGCCTTCCTTCTTAGCGAAAACCCATTTGCAGCCAATTGGTTTATTTTCTTTCGGAAGTGGAACCAACTTCCAAGTCTGATTCTGATGGAGTGATGTCATCTCCTCATTCATTGCCATTTTCCACTTATCACTTTCCATACTCTGAATAGCATCTTTGTAATTGTCACACCCTGGGTTGCACAGCGTGCCCCCTACCCAGGTGCGGGCGCACCCCCTCGGGGCGAACGCCTAGCCATTATGGATCCATAATATTGTCCCATCTCGGCCAGCCACGCCACACAAGGACGCCGGTCACCGAGATCATTTGTCCATATTATTCACACTCCCATGAATAATATGGACAAATGATCTCGGTGACCGGCGTCCTTGTGTGGCGTGGCTGGCCGAGATGGGACAATATTATGGATCCATAATGGCTAGGCGTTCGCCCCGAGGGGGTGCGCCCGCACCTGGGTAGGGGGCACGCTGTACAATCCAGGGTGTGAGAAAAAAAGTACGGCTCAATGGGTACTCAAGTTGCGAAATCTAACCTTATGAGGAAGAGGTTGCGAGTTCGAACTTGGGGGAGGCTCTATATTATTCATGGGAGTGTGAATAATATGGACAAATGATGTCGGTGACCGGCGTCCTTGTGTGGCGTGGCTGGCCGAGATGGGATAATATTATGGGATCCATAATGACTAGGCGTTCGCATATCTTTTCAGTTCATCTGGTTTATCATTAAGACCTTTTATTTATTTTACTTTGCCTTCAGGCTCAACTATATATGTTTTTACAGAAGTACTCACACCATTAGCATCCACATCTGGGGCTATCAATGGTTGAAGCCTCTGTCTTTCTCACATTACAACTTTGCCACAAGCTCATAAGTTGTGCATTTCGTTGTTGTTGGGTAGTTACTAGCTATATATAAGCTATGTAATTTATTATCACTGGATTACATCCAGTTGTTTTTCTTTCAGTCTTCTGATCCTTTCTTGATCAGCAATGTTCATTGTTAATCTTGACTGGTATTTTTCAAATCTGGAATTCACTGACACAGGTGATTCTCAGTCAAGATAACATATTGGATTAGGCTCAACATAATAATACTACCCATATGTATACCCATACAATCAAGCATAATATCATAAAGCTTTTATCTTTTTACGAATTTTAAACTTAAGCTCTGATACCAATATTGTCACGACGCCCCCGACGTAGGCTGACGTCATGACCGGCACAACGTACTATACACTGTACATACCCATATACAGTATATAATACACTGTCAGCCTTCACGTACTCTCACAAACCTTCCCAAAATGTACAGAATATTTTTTTTTTTCTATACCACACATCAAATCAAATCCCAGATATATAGATGATCATTTCATTCACATTGATTCCATTCATTTCACAAATTAAATTCTCACCAGATAACTATCTATGATCATCTCATTTCATCATCCCAAGCATTATATAATCTTACCACACAACCCATCTAGGTGATATTACATATATATCGTGTGTGATAATTATACATATCAAAATAACGTAAATAGAATTTATTTCCTCCAAGCATACATACACATACCAGACAATTTCCTTTTCCCTTCGACTCAATACCTGAAAGATTGGAGGAAATGGGGTGAGCAAACAACAGCTCAGTGAATATAGTTCTTGAGATGGCAATTATATACATTTAGAGAAATATGACATGTAAAATCATTTCAAACACTTATGCAACACATGCATCATTCAACGAATATAACATACATGTCAACAACATAAATTTCATGCTTTTCAATAATACAATGAACAATTTCCCTCCTCCGCAAGGCAAGAGAGCGGGTCTAACCTTGTATGGTCGTACAAGGTAGACACAGCCTCTCATTATCCAATTTCAAAACACAATGCACAATCTCCCTCCTCCGCAAGGCAAGAGAGCGGGTCTAACCCTTGTAAGACTGTTACAAGGTAGACACAACCTCTCATTACCCAATTCAATAACACAATGCACAATCTCCCTCCTCCGCAAGGCAAGAGAGCGGGTCTAACCCTTGTATGGCCGTTACAAGGTAGACACAGCCTCTCATTACCCAATTTCAAAACACAATGCACAATCTCCCTCCTCCGCAAGGCAAGAGAGCGGGTCTAACCCTTGTATGACCGTTACAAGGTAGCCACAACCTCTCATTACCCAATTAACAGTCATTTCAAGGATCGCAACCCTTGTTAGGACAAACCTAACGAAATGACAATGAAGAATCGCAAAGCCTCATCATTACAAACTCCAATGCTAAAATCAGTTTGCATGATCCATAAACTCAATGCAGTATATAGAAATCTAACATGCATACCATCAACCATTTTATATACGTACAATGCCATACAAGAACCAAATCAAGAAAACGATACTCACAGTACAACACGTAACCCAATCATCGTCGCTTTCGAGTCCAGCTCCAAGTTAAATCCAACTAATTTTACCTGTAACAATCACTCCATGATTCAATTTCATGTATTCAGATCTATTTACATCTTTAATGTCTCAATTCACTTCAACTCACTACTAATAAATCCATTTAGGACTCAAAAGCAGTTATCTCGTTTCTATAAACTCAAACGGGGGTTTCATTGGGTTCACGTCACTGTGCACAGTACGATTCACATCACTGATCAATGTCACTATTTACTATGCACTGTACACTGTGCACTATACACTATTCACTATTAACTGTATACTATTCACTATGTACTGTGCACTATTCACTGTATACTATTTATTATTCACTGTGCACTATTCACTATTTACTGTGCACTATTTACTATTCACTGTTCATTACTATTTATCCGAAAGATGTATATTGTATTAAAATTGTCAAACGGTCTCCAAAACACATGAAATCGAATCTAACCACAGATTCGAAGTCCCGACAGTCCAGGGAGTGTTTTTCTACCTTCATAGCTAGTTTTTTATTCACGTTGGGGTCAAAACCCCAATTTGTCAAAACGCCGTAAAACGGCTCCAATAGGCAAAATCACTCTACCAGAATCGTCACATCTAGCTTAGATAGTAATTTTACGAAGAAATAGCGTGAAAATTACTTACTGGCGGTCCGAAGTCCATTCGAATTGTGCTTCCCTTTTTCTTCTTCTCCTCCTTCTCCGTCTTCCTCTCTGCTTCTTTCTTTCCCGAAACTTCTGCACCTCCTTTCTTATCTTTTCAATTTTTTTTTTTTGTCTTCTTATGAGTACTATGCATGATACTATTTGATAAACAGTAAATTTACTATTTAATACTATTCGTAATACTATTTAATAAACAGTAACTTACTATGTTGTACTATTTTCTTTTATTTTATCTTTTTATTCGTTTTTCTTCATACACTCAATCCACACACACGTATATTTGGCTTCTACGTATAAAATACGTGTAGTATCACTCTTACGTATAAAATATGTGTATTATCAAATGTATATGGAGCTCCAATGTATAAAATACGTGTAGTATATATCTCGATATACGTGTACGTCAACGTATGTATGTACTTAAATTTACGGGGTGTTACAATCTCCCCAACTTAAGGAATTTCGTCCTCGAAATTTAGAAAGGACGATTCCTCAAGTGATACTCAATCCCAGAAAACTGCTCCCGCATTTTATATTCCGCTTCCATGTTTGCTCTTCTTGATACGTGGTATCCTCCCCAACTTAGCGTTGAGTTATATCCATAACATCACTATATAGAAACTCTTATGGACACCTATCAACTGTGACAGTAGAGCAAATCGTTAAGCCCATGGACCTATCCTCTTAAGGATCTCTAATGGTCCAACAAATGCGAGCTTTCTTTTCATTCCAAATCTCATTTGGCCTTTCTGTGGTAAGACCCTTAACAAAACTGAGTCAGCCACAACCAATTTCAAGGCCTATATACCAACCTTGTGTATTTAATACTATCCTCTCACACCAGTAACAAGAACTCCATACTTTCAAATCAACAGGTTGGAGATCTATAAGGCTTGTTGACAAACCTTTAGAGTGCCATCATTATACGATTATAATAGTTATTTATACACACAAGTTTACATAAGTTTACACACATAACATATTCTTTCCAACTTCCACCAAAATTCAAGTATACTAGACCCGAGCATGCTCGCAAGCATCAAAGTCACTCTCTCAGTCTGTCAGCCAGTCTGAGAATACAATATCACACTGAGAAGGAGATGAGTACCAAATCGAGTCTGCATCATATATCAGATCTCGACACAATCTTTGGATCTTAATCCGACATGAAAAATATCTGAGTACTCCTATCAAATCTCCCTCTCTCACACATATACAATCTGCTCAGTCTATCAATAGAATTCTGGTGTTCATTGGACGAATATATAGACTTACCAGTCCACTAATGGTTATCCAAATGGTATCATTTCTACCCATAACCCATCCATATGATCAATTTCATAACCTTTCATACTGATATCATACTCGTCTCATCATAAATTTTACTATCTGAATATGAGTATCAATTAGCTGAACATGCATCCAAGCACAAATATCAACACATGGAGTAATAGAGAGTACACTCATAACTGTAACTCTCATTCACAAACAATCTCCATTTATGGCTAACTGATTGATACTACTCCAGTTTCAGCATGTTTCCTGCTCAATGCCTCAGCAACATATTGGCCTTTCCCAGGATAATAATTCAATATAAAATCAAATCCTTCGGGAATTCTTGCCACATTTATTAGCTCATATTCAGTTTCTTTCCGTTCAAATAAAATCTAAAGATAATGTGACATTTATTATAGAGGCAATGCTCTCATTATGTCAAAATACTACCAACAAATTTCTATGCACTCTCACGATAGTTATTCTCGTGCACTACCAAATATCTGAAGGCACAAGTAATTAACATATCCTTTTGTATCAATGCACAACTTAGATCTGGACGTGTTGTTCATCAATCACAATTACTTCCAGATTCTGAACCTAGTAACAACATTTCATACTGTGAGAGCTTTCCTCATACACAACGGTCCACACAGTACTCACCATTTGTCTGGTTTTGTTTCGTGAGTGGAACAGATAGCTTCAAGGATCTTTCCACACACTTTCTATGACATACAACTAATACCATCATTGACATCAGTTGTCACAGTACTATGAGCACTTTGACTTTCGCAGCATCCTTAACGATACTATTTAAATTAGTCACGTGATCCAAAAATTCTTATCTCAATTATATTCAAAACTCATATTCATCGAGCTTGGCACTTAATCGGTGTTCTCTCAGTGACTACAAGATAATTCCGAGGTGCTATTCATGCTCCTCTCATTTTCTTGGGACAATGTCATATATCATCATCGAAGACTATGTAATAATCAAGATATGGTTCATATTCCCACTGCATCAATCTTATAAACGTGATTGACACATTAATCAAGGTTACCAAAATATCATAATATTCATATCTTGTCTTAAAACAGTCTGCATTACATCCTTTTCTCGAAGTCTTAACTGATGGTGCCTAGATCTCAAAATGATCTTAAAGAAAAGTTGGCACTATTTAGTTAATCGAATTCGACCATCTATCCATGGTAAAGGATATTCATTCGTTGTTGTTACCTTGCTCAGGTACCGGTAATTCATACGGAAACATATTTCACTATACCTTCTTTCCATCTTATCACAAATGCTCTTCAAGGTGGGATATCAAGGATAATAAATCTTTTGTTCATTACCACATTTATGTACACCTTAAAATCTCACAATTCCTCAAGTACTCGTTATATGAAGATATGGAGATACATATTATACTAGCATCAGTTTTATATGCTATCAAGCTCCTGTGCAGGTAGCAATTTTAATACTTCATCAGAGAATACTCCAATATACCAGCTCACCACATGAATTTTAATCAACTGTATGCCTTATTCCGGTACTCTAAATGGCTTTGTACTAGCCATATTCTCCATGTCCTCGTCAATAACTAGCTTATCTTAGAGAGACAATTTTGAGGGTATAAATTTCTCGAGATTCAAAATGAGAATTTTTCACTTATTCAGAATATTACTTCTTTTCTGAGCGACGGTCCACCTGGCATGAGAAGTGACCAGCCAATCATACCCAACAAAGCATCCAATTCCAAAACTTTCATATTCTAAAGTCCATACTTACTTGATGACCCTCATATTTATTTCACATATTATTTGTTAACCATATTCTGGTAAATTCTTTCTCCTGTCAGCATACTCACAATCAATGATATACCATTATAACAGAAGATAATATAATCTGTCTACCATATCACCAGAGGTACAAAATCAGGCAGATCCAACAATACATCAGATTATACACAATCATAGAATGTTGATCATACTTGTTCTCAACGTCTTACTACTTTCTGGATCTAGTCTTTCATTTACTGTCATTTATTCTCTAAATCTGGTGGAATCACATTGATAAAAATTATTGGGGCATTCCATATCGACTAACTGGACATTAACACATCCCGTGTCACTTTGTTTTTATAGATTGATAATAGACAATCATTGGTCGAGATACAATGTACTCAGTCTGTGACTCATGCTCAGGCAATGGAAACCACTTCTGGTTTTCATAATTTTTTTAACATCACTTCCCTTTTTCCCATTATTATTGGGTTAGGTACTAACAAAATTAGAGTCACGAATACTGCCAAAATCTCAACCTTCCTCAATGTTTCACTTATCTTCAATTTCATCTTTTTGCCCCCAACATTTCCTTACATTACTTGTTTTTACCTAACACGGGTGTTGATGACTCGACTTCTAACGGCAGTGCAAGCTATCTCACTAATATGGCTTGGATTAACAATTTCACCACAGCTTTGGCTAACCCAAAATTTATAGGTTGCCTCACAACTTGCGCATATATTTATAACGCAACAATTAGCAAACCTGCCATATAAGATCCCAAAATTTATTCTAGATCCTTATCATTCCCAGAATATCCATCGTGATCATTCCAAACATCAACTATACGAGTCCATTTAATTCATATTTGTATTTATGGTTAGGCATGTCACTACATTTTAACAAGATAAACTTTTTCATGCCTTAAATCACTTTCAACAGGATGATAGAAGCCCTTATAAAATAGCTTTTTTGTCATTAATCTCATGTCTTAATCATCTCAGGAGTCCACAACCCAATTTTCTATCATCTCTTCTCATCAGTTAGTTTAAACGTAACTAACTTACTTTATCATTTTCAGCGACTTAATCATTCTCTAAGATGGTCTCCAAGCAGAGTAGCAAATTCTTTACGTCGCCTACTATCAGACTGCCAGTTATAGGAAAATCTCTTCTCCTAAAAGTTTCCATAACTTTCACATATCTTTTCAGTTCATCTGGTTTATCATTAAGACCTTTTATTTATTTTACTTTGCCTTCAGGCTCAACTATATATGTTTTTACAGAAGTACTCACACCATTAGCATCCACATCTGGGGCTATCAATGGTTGAAGCCTCTGTCTTTCTCACATTACAACTTTGCCACAAGCTCATAAGTTGTGCATTTCGTTGTTGTTGGGTAGTTACTAGCTATATATAAGCTATGTAATTTATTATCACTGGATTACATCCAGTTGTTTTTCTTTCAGTCTTCTGATCCTTTCTTGATCAGCAATGTTCATTGTTAATCTTGACTGGTATTTTTCAAATCTGGAATTCACTGACACAGGTGATTCTCAGTCAAGATAACATATTGGATTAGGCTCAACATAATAATACTACCCATATGTATACCCATACAATCAAGCATAATATCATAAAGCTTTTATCTTTTTACGAATTTTAAACTTAAGCTCTGATACCAATATTGTCACGACGCCCCCGACGTAGGCTGACGTCATGACCGGCACAACGTACTATACACTGTACATACCCATATACAGTATATAATACACTGTCAGCCTTCACGTACTCTCACAAACCTTCCCAAAATGTACAGAATATTTTTTTTTTCTATACCACACATCAAATCAAATCCCAGATATATAGATGATCATTTCATTCACATTGATTCCATTCATTCCACAAATTAAATTCTCACCAGATAACTATCTATGATCATCTCATTTCATCATCCCAAGCATTATATAATCTTACCACACAACCCATCTAGGTGATATTACATATATATCGTGTGTGATAATTATACATATCAAAATAACGTAAATAGAATTTATTTCCTCCAAGCATACATACACATACCAGACAAGTTCCTTTTCCCTTCGACTCAATACCTGAAAGATTGGAGGAAATGGGGTGAGCAAACAACAGCTCAGTGAATATAGTTCTTGAGATGGCAATTATATACATTTAGAGAAATATGACATGTAAAATCATTTCAAACACTTATGCAACACATGCATCATTCAACGAATATAACATACATGTCAACAACATAAATTTCATGCTTTTCAATAATACAATGAACAATTTCCCTCCTCCGCAAGGCAAGAGAGCAGGTCTAACCTTGTATGGTCGTACAAGGTAGACACAGCCTCTCATTACCCAATTTCAAAACACAATGCACAATCTCCCTCCTCCGCAAGGCAAGAGAGCGGGTCTAACCCTTGTAAGACTGTTACAAGGTAGACACAACCTCTCATTACCCAATTCAATAACACAATGCACAATCTCCCTCCTCCGCAAGGCAAGAGAGCGGGTCTAACCCTTGTATGGCCGTTACAAGGTAGACACAGCCTCTCATTACCCAATTTCAAAACACAATGCACAATCTCCCTCCTCCGCAAGGCAAGAGAGCGGGTCTAACCCTTGTATGACCGTTACAAGGTAGCCACAACCTCTCATTACCCAATTAACAGTCATTTCAAGGATCGCAACCCTTGTTAGGACAAACCTAACGAAATGACAATGAAGAATCGCAAAGCCTCATCATTACAAACTCCAATGCTAAAATCAGTTTGCATGATCCATAAACTCAATGCAGTATATAGAAATCTAACATGCATACCATCAACCATTTTATATACGTACAATGCCATACAAGAACCAAATCAAGAAAACGATACTCACAGTACAACACGTAACCCAATCATCGTCGCTTTCGAGTCCAGCTCCAAGTTAAATCCAACTAATTTTACCTGTAACAATCACTCCATGATTCAATTTCATGTATTCAGATCTATTTACATCTTTAATGTCTCAATTCACTTCAACTCACTACTAATAAATCCATTTAGGACTCAAAAGCAGTTATCTCGTTTCTATAAACTCAAACGGGGGTTTCATTGGGTTCACATCACTGTGCACATCACTGTGCACAGTACGATTCACATCACTGATCAATGTCACTATTTACTATGCACTGTACACTGTGCACTATACACTATTCACTATTCACTATTAACTGTATACTATTCACTATGCACTATACACTATTCATTATTTACTGTGCACTATTTACTATTCACTGTTTATTACTATTTATCCGAAAGATGTATATTGTATTAAAATTGTCAAACGGTCTCCAAAACACATGAAATCGAATCTAACCACAGATTCGAAGTCCCGACAGTCCAGGGAGTGTTTTTCTACCTTCATAGCTAGTTTTTTATTCACGTTGGGGTCAAAACCCCAATTTGTCAAAACGCCGTAAAACGGCTCCAATAGGCAAAATCACTCTACCAGAATCGTCACATCTAGCTTAGATAGTAATTTTACGAAGAAATAGCGTGAAAATCACTTACTGGCGGTCCGAATTCCATTCGAATTGTGCTTCCCTTTTTCTTCTTCTCCTCCTTCTCCGTCTTCCTCTCTGCTTCTTTCTTTCCCGAAACTTCTGCACCTCCTTTCTTATCTTTTCAATATTTTTTTTTTTGTCTTCTTATGAGTACTATGCATGATACTATTTGATAAATAGAAAATTTACTATTTAATACTATTCGTAATACTATTTAATGAACAGTAACTTACTATGCTATACTATTTTCTTTTATTTTATCTTTTTATTCGTTTTTCTTCATACACTCAATCCACACACACGTATATTTGGCTCCTACGTATAAAATACGTGTAGTATCACTCTTACGTATAAAATATGTGTATTATCAAACGTATATGGAGCTCCAATGTATAAAATACGTGTAGTATATATCTCGATATACGTGTACGTCAACGTATGTATGTACTTAAATTTACGGGGTGTTACAGAACGCCTAGCCATTATGGATCCATAATATTGTCCCATCTTGGCCAGCCACGCCACACAAGGACGCCGGTCACCGAGATCATTTATCCATATTATTCACACTCCCATGAATAATATAGGGCCTCCCCCAAGTTCGAACTCGCAACCTCTTCCTCATAAGGTTAGATTTCGCAACTTGAGTACCCATTGAGCCATTGGCTCAAGGGCTCAATGGGTACTCAAGGGCTCAATGGGTACTCAAGTTGCGAAATCTAACCTTATGAGGAAGAGGTTGCGAGTTCGAACTTGGGGGAGGCCCTATATTATTCATGGGAGTGTGAATAATATGGACAAATGATTTCGGTGACCGGCGTCCTTGTGTGGCGTGGCTGGCCGAGATGGGACAATATTATGGATCCATAATGGCTAGGCGTTCGCCCCGAGGGGGTGCGCCCGAACCTGGGTAGGGGGCACGCTGTGCAACCCAGGGTGTGACAGTAATTGTATGGAATATCATCTCTGGTGACTGAAAATGCATATGCAACCATGCCAGTGTACCGAGCAGGTTTGCAGATTTCTCTTCGTGGTCGACTGGTGGCAATTGATTCTGATTGTTGACTGATGTCTGGTCCTGAAGCCTCCACCTCAACTGAGATTTCCTCCTCGTCTTCTTCAGGATGGTTGGATATCTCTGCTGACTTGCTAGGAGTTACTGGAATATCTAACTCCACCTGTTGAGGCAAATCTGGATATCGATTTTCTTTATCAGAAACTGTATGCTTTAACATCACAGATTCATCAAAAGTTACATCTCGACTTTTTACAATCGTCTTTGTCTCAGGATTCCATAGTCGGAAAGCCTTAACTCATTCACTAAAGCCCATGAAAAACGCTTTCTTGGACCTAGGATCCAGTTTGGATTCCTTTACATGAAAATATGCAGTGCATCCAAAAATGCGCAGAGAATCATAATCTGAAACGGGGTGTCCAGACCATACCTCCTTGGGAGTTTTGCCATCTAGTGCTGTTGCAGGAAGTCTATTGATGATATGAGAGGCATATGACAAAGCTTCAGCCCAAAATGCCTTACTCAGTCCAGAATGAGATAATATGCAGCGAACTTTATCTACCAAAGTACGATTCATGAGTTCAGCAACACCGTTTTGTTGTGGCGTGCCTGGGACTGTGAAATGTCTGACAATCCCTTCATTCTCACAAAATTTCTGAAATGGGTCTGACTTGTATTATCCTCCATTATCAGATCTGAGCCTCTTAATCTTCCTTCCCGTTTGGGTTTCTACCATTTTCTTCCATATAAGAAAAATATCGAGCACTTCATCTTTATGCTTCATGGTATAAACCCAAACATAGCGTGAGAAATCATCAATAAAAGTAACAAACCAACGTTTACCACCCAATGAAGCATTTTGAGAGGGTCCCCAAACATCGGTATGAACATAATCTAATGCTCCTTTTGTCCGGTGGATTGCAGTGCCAAACTTGACTCTCGTCTGCTTGCCTAAGATACAATGCTCGCAGAAGTCAAGTTTCCCAGTCTTTGCACCTTTCAGAGAACCTTGCTTTATCAAGGTTTGAAGCGCCTTCTCTCCAACATGTCCGAGCCGCATGTGCCAAAGTCGGGAAGTGTCCGATGAAACATCATTAGAACTGGTGCAAGCTGAGACACTTCCGATTACTAGAGCTTCTTCTTCAGGTAGAGGCGGTTCTCTACGCTTTTCGTCATGTACTTGTCCTCTAGTTTCTTCCAGAGACTTTTTGCCATAGTCTCTTTCATGACAAAGTACTTCTGATCTTTGGCCAAACAGAGTCTGATTGTTTCACAAGCTTGACGATTGACGAAATACCAATCATCATCGGACATATCCTTGGGCTTGGTTTCCAAGACGATATGTGATCCTTCCCGGAATAAGAGATCTTGAACTTCGCATTGCCACATGCCAAAGTTGTTGGTGCCGTTGAATTTCATCACCTTGAACTTTGCGTTGGACATCAAACTTCTTTGCCAAGGCCTGCTTGTGCTTGGGATTTCCTCCGCCATTAAGACCGAAGATATGTCTGACGCCGAAAAGTGCTTGAAAAATGATAAATAACTCCAACTAAGCTATATCAATAACTTAGCAGCTAAATCTGCAGAAACTGACTGCACGGTTGCGTCCGGAACGGTCAAAAATGATGGAAACGAGTCTGACTTTGCTGAAATCAGAAGAAAAATGAGCCGGATATGGTTGGCCAACCGGATTTGATGAATAGTGTCAGGCTGAACGCGGACTGGGCCTGAGGAACAGTAGCGAGCTGAGCGCGGACTGGGCCGATAAATAGTGACGGGCCGAAACCGGGGCTGGGACGATGAACAGTGGCGGTCGTAGCGGGGCTGGGCTGAGTTGGGCCGAGATGAACAGTGGCGGACCGAGTGGGCTGAACTGCGGATGAACAGTGCGGTCTATGTGGGCTGGACCGCGGATGAACAGTGCGACTGTTTGGGCTGGACCGAAGGATGAACAGCGCGGTTGTGGTGGCTGATCCGGATGAACAGTTCTCGGTCGGGCCGAGATGAACAGGGCGCGAATCCAGTGGCTGAACCGGTGATGAACAGTGACGTCCGAGCGGGCTGGACCGGTTATGAACAGTTATGAACAATGTCGAAATCGGGTCAGAATAGTGTCGGACAGATGGGTCGGATCCGGGTCGGATTCGGATCGGATGAACAGTACCGGGGATGAACAGTACCGGCAAACGCTGTACAGGGATCAAACTTTGATCGGCTCCTGTGAACTCGTTTCTTGTCCGTTTTTCTTGCCGTTGATTGCGTTGGACTCCTGGGAACAAGAGCTACCTCCACGGGTGATCAGAAAACTGTTCCGATCACTTTTACAGAATCTCAAAAATGTCGACGCTATCTCGAAAAATTCTACAGAGTGTCCGTTTTTCTTCCAAAGCTTCACCTTGTCTCTGATACCAATTTGTTGTGCAGAATCGTGGTAAAGTATGAAAGGAAAAACAAGACAACAAATTTAACGTGATTCGGCAAATTGCCTACGTCTACGGGAGACAGCAAACTTGTATTATCAGAGAATACAAACTACACCCTTAGGTGAATCTTACAGATTAGATATCTTAAATAGATATCTCAGAATAGAACTCTCTGACTCTAAGGAATGAATTTGAAGATTGAAGTTAGGCTCTATTTACAGGAGTATTCAGGGGCATTTTCGTAATTATAAATATATAATTTAATATATTTATAATTATAATTAAATCAAAACTTTCGGCGCGTGGCGGCTCTTTCGGCGCCTCTTGTCTGCCACGCCTGTATTAATTTTGTCTGCCACGCCACATGTGGGTGGTCCCCACAGCATTCACATCGGATTGTTGTGTGTTGGAGCAGACCCAGCTGATAGACCCACCATGTCATCTGTGATTTTCATGTTGGGAAGTGAATTAGTTCCTCTTCCTCAGCCCAAAGAGCCTGCATTTTATGTTGCAAACTTAGTCACTGAATCAGATCAATCGTCATCAAGTGCCCAACTAGGTTCAATCAATAAGCTTAGTATTACCAACTTGACGCCTCGCTGAGTGAAGAATTGAACTGAGGTATCAGATTGCTAATGTGGAATGTGGAAGCATACTCAAGAAATTGTTTGATGTACATTGTATTAGTTAAACATTGCCTTGTATAGCTTGGCTCAACGTTTGGCTTATTAGATGAAGGGGAATCTGCAATTGGGGAGTAGGTCATACCCCGACATTAACTAAAAAAAAATAGTGTAGGCTTCCACCATTGCAAGGTCTGGGAAGTAACGGTATATATAGCCTTACCTCCGTATGGAAAGGTTGTTGAGACCTCCAGGTTACAGTGGAACAGCCAAATTAAATGGTTCCCACATCATGGATCCCCCAAATATGTTTCATGGCCATATATTAATCTTCTAAAACTTCCTTCCTGATTTCCAAATCCAATAATATTTTTCAAGATTAAATTTTAAGTAGTAAGAATAAGTATTTGCTCTTATCAAGAAAATAACAAAAGAAAATCGAGGCGTGAATTGTATTCATCTACCTTAACCCCAAAATCTTTACACAGGTAAAAATAAATTTAATAATATCATTTATATTCAAAATAAGGTTACAAGTTAAGATAGAAGAATACTCTTTCAATTTCTATGCCACGAACTATAGATTCCCATTACACAAATTGAATATTGAGCCATGAGGGTACTTGCCATTGTCCATCCATTATGGACACAACATTTTAAATATATTCATAAAGTAAAATTAACAAGTTCAAATCCAAGGCATAAACATATAAAATAATTAATAAAATCTCCAACGACCACTATAATATTCCAAAAGCATTGATTCCTAATACAACTCATTTAATTGATATAATCAATTATTAAATAATTACTCAGTCCTACTACTATAACGTTACTCAGACCACTAACCCACCCATACTACTGTGAGACACGTCACGAACTTGCGACTCTATTCTTTCATGTACCTGCATGTGAAAAATAGGGGTGAACTTGAAAGTCCAGTGGGTCATCTAAACCATTCACAACATTTTATTATGATATATACACAAGAACATTAAAAACAAGTTTCACACATTAATCGTTGCAACATTTGATTGTTTGAGTTGAGAATTCCATCACGTTCCAAATCACGTACCTTTAGGAAATTAAATCCTAGGCGGCACTACTCAAAATCATAAACTCATTGGCAATATTCATCATGAATAACTGTCCCTTAATAAATATTGGCGATATTCCTTAGAATAACTGCCCCATAATACTCATTGGCGATATTCCTTAGAATAATTGTCTCATACATATGATTCTTATCTTAATCGTGCTCTTTAATGAAGTCGCACCATATATACAACATAAATATGATATGAATTGTACTCACAAGATATGTTTAAACTCCACTACACATAATATCATGTCACAATGCCACATATAATAGAATTTATGTATGAACTTTATTATAACAATTATGTCAATATTCTCAAGTTAGTTGTCTCATTATCAAGCATTATAATTTACATATGAATTTCAGTTACCGCATAAATTGCATGCATCCAATTAACATCTGATCCGAACAAAATCATGCACACATACATATCATCATACTAACAATCACATCACGGTATACATACAATCATGTATCATACACATTCACCAGTAATCTAATAGTGTTATAAATCTAATTAATTTAATGTTCCTATTTATATATCAAAATAAAATATTATGAAGGCATAGAATCATCTCCACCTGTTACGAACGCAGTTCATTGTTATCAAAATTCTTGGTGCGTAACGTACGTCCTCAACCTATATATATGTATTGCATTTGAATTAGTCACACGTACCTACCCAAATATATATATTACTCATATAAGTAAGATATATGTATATACATACGTATATAACTGCTATAATATATATATTATAATAATATGTATATATATATATATATATATATATATATATATATATATATATATATATATATACTGCTATAATATATATAATCTGTATAACAAAGAAGTGGTTGGCGGTGGTGGGTTTTATTATATATATATATATATTTCATGTGATATATGCATGTGGGCGGTGTGTGATGGTAGTAAATAACACACTATTATGCATTTGTTGGCCATGATCACAACAGTTGTTGTTGTCTCCTTTAATGCCGTAAAAATATGAAAAAAGAGAAATAATCTCGAAAACAGGGACGGTGAGGTGACGAACCACACATGACACTCATAGACAGCCCATGTCCATGAGAATGCTGAGAAGAACATGTGGTACATCACTACACCAACGTTGTCGGTACAACATTCGATTAAAACACGAAAAAGAGATGCAACAAGTAGAGGAGGAAAGAAAAGAAAGTGTAAAACTTACTTTTGTAGTTGTAGGATTTCGAGTTGCAAGGGCTACGGATCTCCAAAGAGGAAGAATGAGCTTAGGTGGGATAGTATATGAGGAGAAAAGTGGTGTTAGATTGCATATAAAGGTTTTATATGCTTAGGGTTTTATGAATGTCTTTGGTGTATATTGGCAATAGCTTAAAAGAAGGCAAATTAAAAAATATATGAAAAAGATTTGAGTTGTTTTTATGAGATTGTTTAAGAAAACATGTCAATATTTAAATTATGAAATTGAAAAAATTATATATGATAAGAATAATATTCATCGCATAATGTGGGTGAAGCTTTAATAAAAGAAAATATCTTTTATATGATAAACAATTAACTATGATCTTCCCTACTTCTTCAGATCTAAACAATTAAATGTTTTTAAAGATGGTCAAACATCAATTTAGAAGTTTAGTTTCAGGTTTGATCTGAATAAACAATTAACTATGATCTTTTAATCACGTCATACAGTTGCAAACATCAAATCAAACAAATCCAAATAAAACGAAAATTTGATTCAAGCATAAATTGAACTTCAAAAAGAAAATTGATAAAGAAGTTAGAAGTTTCATTGTAACACCCCGTAAATTTAATTAAATATATACGTTGAAGTACGTGTATATCGAGATGTATACTATACGTATTTTATACGTATGAGCTAAATATACGCTTGAGAATACACGTATTTAGCTAAATATACGCGTGTATGAAATACATACTATAATTACGGAATGTGAGTAAATAAATAAAATTATGAAATGAAGATGATACATGTGAATGAAATTGATTAAGTTATGGAGTTGGTTAATTAGATGTGTAAATTGGAGTTGAATTACATTTAATAATAGATGTGGAAGTTGTTTTAATACAATGAATAGTGAATGGGAGTTATGTAATTAAGAAGCTTTGAAAGTGTGGGATCTTGTTTAATAATATATGATTAAACTTTTTTCTAATCCTTATCTCCCACCTTTCTCATTCTTACGTTAAACAAAGAATAAAAAAATATATATATAATAAAAGAAGAGAGAGAAGAAGTTAGTGCTGAATGAAAGAATAAACAAAAAAAAAATAAAGGAAGAGAAGGAAACGAACAGAGAAGGAGAAGACGAATTGCAGAGAGAAAGGAAAGGAAGGAAAGAAGAAAGAAATGGAAACGGAAGGAGATCCGAACTTGTGGTAAGCTATTTTTGCTATTTTTCATCGTAAAATTACTATCTAAGCTAGATGTAACGATTCTAGCCGACTAATTTTAGCTATGGGAGCCGTTTTACGGCGTTTTAACAAATTGGGGTTTTGACCCTAACGTGAATGAAAACCCGCTAGGAAGGTAGAAAAATGCTCCCTAGACTGTTAGAAACCCAAATATGTGGTTAGATGCAATTTTATGATTTTTGGAGCTGTTGGACAATTTTAATACAATATACATCTTTCGGATGAATAGTAAAAATAAATGGTAATAGTAAATAGTGAATAGTAAATGTAAATAGTAAATAGTAATAGTGAATAGTGAATAGTGAAAATAAATAGTGAATAGTGAATAGTGAAAATGAATAGTGAATAGTAAATAGTAATAGTGAATAGTGAAAATAAATAGTGAAAGTGAATAGTAAAAATGAATAGTTTTGTGAACAGTGATGTGCATCCAATGAAACTCCGGTTTGAGATCACAGAATCATAGAGAACTGAATTCCGGACGTTTCGATGCTAAAATTGTGATTTTTGGATATGAGGTGATAGTTTTAGTAACTAAGTATATGGTGTCGTGAAAATCTATTTTCACTGTTCTTTCTTTTGAAAATATCTAGATTGACCACAGAAACGAGATAGTAGTTTCTTCAACTGCTTATGAGTCCTAAATGGATTTATTATTCGTGATTTGAAGTGAGTTGAGAAATGAAAGATGTAAATAGATATGAATACAAGAAATTGAATTATGGAGTGATTATGACAGGTTAAATTCGTTGGATTTAACTTGGAGCTGGACTCGAAAGCGACGATGATTGGGTTTAAGTTGAACGTGTTGTACTGTGAGTATAGTTTTCTTGATTTGGTTCTTGTATGGCATTGTACGCATATAAACTGTTTGATTGTACGCATGTGATATTATATATAAGGCATTTAGTTTTATGGATCATGCAAACTGATTTTAGCATTGGAGTTTGTAATGATGAGGCTTTGCGATTCCTCATTGTCATTTCGTTAGGTCTGTCCTAACAAGGGTTGCGATCCTTGAAATGACTGTTAATTGGGTAATGAGATGTTGTGGCTACCTTGTAACGGCCATACAAGGGTTAGACCCGCTCTCGTGCCTTGCGGAGGAGGGAGATTGTGTGAATTGGGTCATGAGAAGTTGTGTCTACCTTGTACGACCATACAAGGGTTAGACCCGCTCTCTTGCCTTGCGGAGGAGGGAGATTGTGCATTATGATATTGAAAATCATGCAATTTATGTTGTTGGCATGTATAATATATTTGTTGAATGATGCATGTGTTGAATAAGTGTTTGAAATGATTTTAAATGTCATATTTCTCTAAATGCATATAATTGTCATCTCAAGAACTATATTCACTGAGCTGTTGTTTGCTCACCCCATTTCCTCCAATCTTTCAGGTATTGAGTCGAAGGGAAAAGAAATTTGTCTGGTATGTGTATGTATGCTTGGAGGAAATAAATTCTATTTACGTTATTTTGATATGTATAATTATCACACACGATATATATGTAATATCACCTAGATGGGTTGTGTGGTAAGATTATATAATGCTTGGGATGATGAAATGAGATGATCATAGATATTTAGTTGGTGAGAATTTCATTTGTGGAATGAATGGAATCAATGTGAATGGAATGATCATCTTTATATATATGGGATTTGATTTGATGTGTGGTATAGAAAAAAAAATATTCTGTACATTTTGGGAAGGTTTGTGAGAGTACGTGAAGGCTGACAGTATATTATATACTGTATATGGGTTTGTACAGTGTATAGTACGCTGTGCCGGTCATGACGTCAGCCTACGTCAGGGGCGTCGTGACAATATTGGTATCAGAGCCTTAAGTTTAAAATTCTTAAAAAGATAAAAGCTTTATGATATTATGATTGTTTGTATGGGTATACATATGGGTAGTCCTATTATGTGGAGCCAAATCCAATAGGGTATCTTGACTGAGAATCACCTGTGGCAGTGAATTCCAGATTTGGAAAAGACTAGTCAAGATTAACAATGAAAATTACTGATCAAGAAAGGATCAGAAGGCTGAAAGAAAAAGAACTGGATGTAATCCAGTGATAATAAATGATATAGCTTATATATGACTAGTAACTACCCAACAACAATGAAATGCACAACTTATGAGCTTGTGGCCAAATTGTAATGTGAGAAAGACAGAGGCTTGAACCGTTGATAGCTCCAGATGTGGGTGCCAATGGTGTGAGTAAAAACAGACTGAAGAAAATTAATAGAAGGGCTCAATGATAAGCCAGATGGAATGAAAAGATGTGAAAGTTATGGAAACTTTCAGGAAAAGGGACTCTGATATTAGACGTAGTAAAGAATTTGCTACTCTGAGTGGAGATCATCTTAGAGAATGATTAAGTCTCTGCAAATGATAAAGCACGTTAGCTAAGTTTAAGCTAACTGATGATAAGAGATAATAAAAAATTGGGTTAAGGACTCCTGAGATGATTAAGACATGAGATTAATGAAAAAAAGCTATTTTAGAAGGGCTTCCATCATGCTGACATTTAAGGCATGAAAAAGTTTATCTTGTTAAAATATAGTGACATGTCTAACCATAAAGACAAACATGAATTAGACTGGTATAGTCTATTTTTGGAATGATCACTATGGATATTCTGAGACTGATAAGGATCTTTTGGAATCCTATACGGCAGGTTTGATAATTGTTGCGTTATAACTATATGTGCAAGTTGTTAGGCGGACTATAACTTTCGGGTCAGCCAAAGCTGCAGTTGAAATGTGAACACCAGCAATAGTGAGCTAGCTTGCACTGCCGTAAGAAGTCGAGTCATTAACACCAGTGTTAGGTAAAAAGAGAAATAAGGAATGTAAGGCAATGTTGGGGGCAATAATATGAAATTGAAGATAAGTGAAACATTGAGTAAGGTTGAGATGTTGGCAATATTGGGCCAGGTACTAACCCAATGAAAATGGAAAAAAAAGGAAATGATGTTAACGACGTATGAAAGCCAGAAGTGGTTTCCATTGCCTGAGCAGTAGTCACAGACTGAGTAACTTGTATCTAGACATTGTCTATTATCAAAAAACACAGGATGTGTTAATGTCTAGTTAGTCGATATGGAATGCCCCAATATGTATTATCAATGTGAATCCACCAGATTTGAGAGAATAAAGTAAAATAAATTAAAGTAAATACGTTGATAACAGGTGTGATCAACATGTTGTTATTGTGTATAATCTGATGTATTGTTGGATCTACCTGGTTTTGTACCTCTAGTGATATGGTAGACAGATTGTATTATCTGCTGTTACAATGATATATCATTAATTGTGAGTATGTCTACAGGAGAAAGAATTTACCAGGATATGGTTAACAAATATTATGTGGAATAAATATGAGGGTCATCAAGTAATTATGGACTTTAGAATATGACATTGTTGGAAGTGGATGCTTTGTTGGGTATAATTGGCTGGTCACCTCTCATGCCAGGTGGACCGTCTCTCCGAAAAGAAGTAATATGCTGAATAAGTGGAAAATTCTCATGTTGAATCTCGAGAAATTTATATTCTCAAAATTGTCTCTCTACGATAAGCTAGGTATTGACGAGGACATGGAGAATATGGCTAGTACAAAGCCATGTAGAGTAATGTAATAAGGCATGCAGTTGATTAAAAGTCCTGTGGTGAACAGGTATAGTGGAGTATTCTCTGATGAATTATGAAACTTGTTACCTAGACAGGAGATTGATAGCACATAAAACTGATGCCAGTATAATATGTATCTTCATTCCTTCATGAGAAATTGTGAGAATTTAAGGTGTCAGTAAATGTGTTAATGAACAAAAGATTTATTATCCTTGATATGTCACCTTGGCGAGCAATTATGATAATATGGAAAAGAGGTATAGTAAAATATGTTTAAGTATGAAATAATTGAGTAGGGTAACAATAAAGAATGAATATCCTTTACCATGGATAGATGGTCGAATTCGATTACCAAATTTTCGTTAAGATCATTTTGAGATCTAGGCACCATCAGATAAGAATTCGAGAAAATGATGTAATGAAGACTGTTGTAAGACAAGATATGGGTAATATGAAATGTTGGTATCCTTGATTAATGTGTCAATCACGTTATAGGATTGATGCAATGGGTATATGAACCATATCTTGAGTACATAGTCTTCGATGATGATGTATGAAATTGTCCCAAGAAAAATGAGATGAGCATGAATAACACCTTAGAATGATCTTGTAGTCACTGAGAGAGCACTGATTGAGTGCCAAGCTTGGTGAATATGAGTTTTGAATAGACTTGAGATAAGAATTTTTGGATCACGTGACTA
Organism: Paratinospora sagittata; assembly: GCA_035771175.1. Lineage (NCBI taxonomy): Eukaryota > Viridiplantae > Streptophyta > Magnoliopsida > Ranunculales > Menispermaceae > Paratinospora > Paratinospora sagittata. Next base: position 27,671,189 of record CM069612.1, on the reverse strand, counting down.
GTTTAAATAGTATCATTAAGGATGTTGTGAAGGTCAAAGTGATCATAGTACTGTGACAACTGATGTTAATGATGGAAATCAGAAGTTCTCTGGTATTAGATGTATGTTATAGAACGTGTGTGGAAAGATCCTTGAAGTTATCTGTTCCACTCACGAAACTAAGCCAGATGAATGTTATAAATTGTGTGGACCGTTGGGTATGAGGAAAGCTCTCACAGTATGAAATGTTGTTACTAGGTTCAGAATCTGGAAGTAATTGTGATTGATGAATATCACGTCCAGATCTGAAGTTTACATTGACACAAAAGGATAGGTTAATTACTTGTGTTTCCAGATATTTGGTAGTGCACAAGAATAACTATCCTGAGAGTGAATAAAAATTTGTTGGTAGTGATTTGATGAGAACATTGCCTGTATAATAAAAGGTCACGCTATCTTCAGATTTTAAGAGTTTGAAGTAATTATTTGAAAATATGAGGTGATAAATGTGGCAAGAATTCCCAAAGGATTTGATTAATTATTATCCTGGGAAAGGCCAAGATGTTGTTGAGGCATTGAGCAGGAAACAGGCTGAAACTGGAGTAGTAACTATCAGTGAGGCCATAAATGGAGATTGTTTGTGAGTGAGAGTTACAGTTATGAGTGTACTCTTTATTACTCCATGTGTTGATATTTGTGCTCGGATGCATATTCAACTGATTGATACTCATATTCAGAGAGAAAAAGTTATGATGAGACGAGTATGATATTAGTATGAAATATTATGGATTGTGTTAAATGAAGATGGGATTCAAATGGTATCTTATGGGTTATGGGTAGAAATGATACCAGTTGGATAACCATAAGTGGACTGATAAGTCTGCGTATTCTTCCAATGAACACCAGAATACTATTAATAGATTGAGCAGATTGTATATGTGTGAGATATGGAGATTTGATAGGAGTACTCATATATTTTTCATGTCGGATTAAGATCCGAAGATTGTGTCGAGATCTGATATATGATGCAGACTCGTATTGGTACTCATCTCCTTCTCAGTGTGATATGTACTCTCAGACTGGTTGACAGATTGAGAAAGTGACTTTGATGCTTGCGAGCATGCTCGGGTCTGGTATACTTGAATTTTGGTGAACGTTGGAAAGAATATTTTATGTGTGTAACTGTATGTGTATAAATAGCTATTATAAGAGCATAATGATGACACTCTAAAGGTTTGATAAGAAGCCTTATCCATCTCCAACTTGTTGATTTAAAAGTATGGAGTTATTGTTATTGGTACCACAAGATATTATTCAAAGGGTTGGTATATAGGCCTTGAAATTTATTGCGGCTGACTCAGTTTTGTTAAGGGTTTTACCACCGAAAGGTAAATGAGATTTGGGATGAAAAGGAAAGCTCGCACCGCGATTTGTTGGACCATTAGAGATCCTTGATAGGATAGGTCCATTGGCTTACCGATTTGCACTACGATCACAGTTGATAAGTGTCCGGAATCATTCGAATTCCATCTATGTTATGGATATAACTCACCACTAAGTTGGGGAGGATACTACGTATCAAGAAGAGCAAACATGGAAGCGGAATATGAAATGCGGGAGCAGTTTTCTGGAATTGAGTATCACTTGAGGAATAGTCCTTAAGTCTAAATTTCGAGGACGAAATTCCTTAAGTTGGGGAGATTGTAACACCCCGTAAATTTAATTAAATATATACGTTGAAGTACGTGTATATCGAGATGTATACTATACGTATTTTATACGTATGAGCTAAATATACGCTTGAGAATACACGTATTTAGCTAAATATACGCGTGTATGAAATACATACTATAATTACGGAATGTGAGTAAATAAATAAAATTATGAAATGAAGATGATACATGTGAATGAAATTGATTAAGTTATGGAGTTGGTTAATTAGATGTGTAAATTGGAGTTGAATTACATTTAATAATAGATGTGGAAGTTGTTTTAATACAATGAATAGTGAATGGGAGTTATGTAATTAAGAAGCTTTGAAAGTGTGGGATCTTGTTTAATAATATATGATTAAACTTTTTTCTAATCCTTATCTCCCACCTTTCTCATTCTTACGTTAAACAAAGAATAAAAAAATATATATATAATAAAAGAAGAGAGAGAAGAAGTTAGTGCTGAATGAAAGAATAAACAAAAAAAAAATAAAGGAAGAGAAGGAAACGAACAGAGAAGGAGAAGACGAATTGCAGAGAGAAAGGAAAGGAAGGAAAGAAGAAAGAAATGGAAACGGAAGGAGATCCGAACTTGTGGTAAGCTATTTTTGCTATTTTTCATCGTAAAATTACTATCTAAGCTAGATGTAACGATTCTAGCCGACTAATTTTAGCTATGGGAGCCGTTTTACGGCGTTTTAACAAATTGGGGTTTTGACCCTAACGTGAATGAAAACCCGCTAGGAAGGTAGAAAAATGCTCCCTAGACTGTTAGAAACCCAAATATGTGGTTAGATGCAATTTTATGATTTTTGGAGCTGTTGGACAATTTTAATACAATATACATCTTTCAGATGAATAGTAAAAATAAATGGTAATAGTAAATAGTGAATAGTAAATGTAAATAGTAAATAGTAATAGTGAATAGTGAATAGTGAAAATAAATAGTGAATAGTGAATAGTAAAAATGAATAGTGAATAGTAAATAGTAATAGTGAATAGTGAAAATAAATAGTGAAAGTGAATAGTAAAAATGAATAGTTTTGTGAACAGTGATGTGCATCCAATGAAACTCCGGTTTGAGATCACAGAATCATAGAGAACTGAATTCCGGACGTTTCGATGCTAAAATTGTGATTTTTGGATATGAGGTGATAGTTTTAGTAACTAAGTATATGGTGTCGTGAAAATCTATTTTCACTGTTCTTTCTTTTGAAAATATCTAGATTGACCACAGAAACGAGATAGTAGTTTCTTCAACTGCTTATGAGTCCTAAATGGATTTATTATTCGTGATTTGAAGTGAGTTGAGAAATGAAAGATGTAAATAGATATGAATACAAGAAATTGAATTATGGAGTGATTATGACAGGTTAAATTCGTTGGATTTAACTTGGAGCTGGACTCGAAAGCGACGATGATTGGGTTTAAGTTGAACGTGTTGTACTGTGAGTATAGTTTTCTTGATTTGGTTCTTGTATGGCATTGTACGCATATAAACTGTTTGATTGTACGCATGTGATATTATATATAAGGCATTTAGTTTTATGGATCATGCAAACTGATTTTAGCATTGGAGTTTGTAATGATGAGGCTTTGCGATTCCTCATTGTCATTTCGTTAGGTCTGTCCTAACAAGGGTTGCGATCCTTGAAATGACTGTTAATTGGGTAATGAGATGTTGTGGCTACCTTGTAACGGCCATACAAGGGTTAGACCCGCTCTCGTGCCTTGCGGAGGAGGGAGATTGTGTGAATTGGGTCATGAGAAGTTGTGTCTACCTTGTACGACCATACAAGGGTTAGACCCGCTCTCTTGCCTTGCGGAGGAGGGAGATTGTGCATTATGATATTGAAAATCATGCAATTTATGTTGTTGGCATGTATAATATATTTGTTGAATGATGCATGTGTTGAATAAGTGTTTGAAATGATTTTAAATGTCATATTTCTCTAAATGCATATAATTGTCATCTCAAGAACTATATTCACTGAGCTGTTGTTTGCTCACCCCATTTCCTCCAATCTTTCAGGTATTGAGTCGAAGGGAAAAGAAATTTGTCTGGTATGTGTATGTATGCTTGGAGGAAATAAATTCTATTTACGTTATTTTGATATGTATAATTATCACACACGATATATATGTAATATCACCTAGATGGGTTGTGTGGTAAGATTATATAATGCTTGGGATGATGAAATGAGATGATCATAGATATTTAGTTGGTGAGAATTTCATTTGTGGAATGAATGGAATCAATGTGAATGGAATGATCATCTTTATATATATGGGATTTGATTTGATGTGTGGTATAGAAAAAAAAAATATTCTGTACATTTTGGGAAGGTTTGTGAGAGTACGTGAAGGCTGACAGTATATTATATACTGTATATGGGTTTGTACAGTGTATAGTACGCTGTGCCGGTCATGACGTCAGCCTACGTCAGGGGCGAATGGTTCAGTGGCTACTCAGATTGCGAAATCAAACCTTATGAGGTTGTGAGTTCGAATCTGGGGGAGACCCTTTACTATTCATGAGGGAATAGTAGGGACAAATGATCCCGGGGGTACTAGACGCTGCGGCGATGCTGTGTACTGGGATGTGACAATATTATGTGGTATATAATGGCTGGAGTGCTCCCAAGACCTGCGGGTTGAGGGGTAGAGTACTCATCACGTCTGGGTAGAATGTGCTGCGGTGCATTCCAGGCGTGACATTCATTGTCAAACATGAGTTGCCACAATTTAAACTGATGATTTGTAAGTGGAAAATACAGCCTAATGGTTTGGCTTTATTGCCTTCTCATGGTCTAATTGGTGTTTTTTAGTATTGGTTGCAGTTTATCATCAATTTTTTTTTAAGATTAAACCACTTTCTATGGTTGATAAGTTTTCACCAAAGTATAAAACCTCCAAGATTGTTCACATAGACGATTCAATTGGGTTCTGTATGAGTTGCAGGGAATGGAAGAAAAAAGCTGAGGACTGGAATGTTCTCTGGTGTTGCAGTATTGTTGGCATTGATAGCTACCATTAGTTCTTATTCTTATTACAAAAGGAGAAGAAGATTGACAAGAACAGGTGATAAATTAATTAATATTGAATAGAAATGTTGCTATACTTAGAAATATCTATTTCTTATTATAGAAATGTTGAATGTAGCAGCTAGAACTGAAAGCAATTTCTCCCCTAAAGCTGTACAAATGGGCAAGCAAGAAAATTATGAAGACTTCCCTTCAATGGATTTAGCAACAATACAAGAAGCTACAAATAATTTCTCCTCTGCAAACAAGCTTGGAGAAGGAGGGTTTGGTTCTGTTTACAAGGTAATGTCTACTTCTGGCTACTTATACTAGAATGATCGATGTCTTTAACTTTGATTACTAATTCAAAGTTAATTGGCATAAATATGAATTTAGGGTGTGATGCAAGATGGAAAGGAGGTAGCAGTTAAGAGACTATCACAAAGTTCGCGTCAAGGGCTGAATGAATTCAAGAATGAGGTGACACTCATAGCAAAACTGCAACATAAAAACCTAGTAAGGCTCTTAGGATGTTGCATAGAGGGAGAAGAAAACCTACTTATCTATGAATTCATGGTGAACACCAGCCTGGATGTCATTCTTTTTGGTTAGTAAACTCTCATCCCTTGCTTAAATTGTTTATTGAATTTGTATTTAACTCATTTATTAATGCTACTATTTTTTTGATACCTAGATACAAGAAAGCAGGCGCAATTAGATTGGAGTAAACGGATTAACATTATCAATGGAATAGCCCGGGGACTTGTTTATCTTCATGAAGACTCCCGACTTAAAATCATCCACAGGGACTTAAAGCCCAGTAATGTTTTGTTGGATCACGAAATGAATCCGAAGATATCGGACTTTGGCATGGCTAGGATCTTTGGAGGAGATGAGACTCAAGCTAATACTAAGAGAGTTGTGGGAACCTAGTAAGTATTGCAAACAACTAACATGTATTGCAACTAGATAATTGTTGCATTTTGTGAACAATACAAAGGAAAAGAGATGAATGTAGGGTTTCATAACTCTAAAAAAGAATGAGCATACAGAAGAAAAGAAACACAACGCATATAGCTACCTAAACAAATAAAATTTAATATCCCAAATAATACACAAGTACTCTAATACATTTCAAATGCTATTGAGTTTTCAAGCTTTTCTTCAAGTTATAATTTTAATCCCTAAAAAATGTTTCCGTGTTGGATGTCAAACAGCGGGTATATGGCTCCAGAGTATGTAATGGCAGGCATGTTTTCCATTAAATCCGATGTTTTTAGCGATGGAGTTATTTTACTTGAGATCACGAGTGGAAAGAGAAACAATAGGCTCCAACTGCCCGAATCTTCTCAAAGCCTCCTCACATATGTAAGTTTCTTGATCACTCAAGAATTCAATCTTCTATGTAAGGTATTTATTCTTAAAACCTCTCTTACTTAGTGAAATCTAATATTGTTATAGGCATGGAGATTGTGGTGTGGAGGGAGAGCTTTGGAATTGGTGGATCCAACACTAAAGAGCTCATGTTCAAGTGAAATGTTGAGATGCATTCACATTGGATTGTTGTGTGTTCAAGCAGACCCAGCCGTTAGACCCACTATGTCTTCTGTGGTTTTTATGCTAGGAAGTGAATTAGTACCTCTTCCTGAACCTAAAGAGCCTGCATTTTATGCTGCTTATGTAGCCACTGAGTCCGACCAATCTTCTTCAACTACTGTCAAACATGGTTCAATCAATAGGGTTACCATTACCAACATGACACCTCGATGATGGACCGATTTGATTTCAAGTCAAGATTGATATTGTCGCATGTGGAACATGGCTTTAGAGTGTTTGTTGAGATGAAGCATCTTGAGATCAGATCAAACCTACCTTGAACGCCCCAATTTTGATGACCTAAACATAATGGATCATGTTTGATGTCTACATGGTTTCCTTAATAATGCCATTTTTTTTTTTGAGAGTAAACAAAACAAATACATTAATAATGAAAAGTAAACATGAACAAACCTAAAAAAAAAAAAAGATGGAGTACCTGTAGTACTCAAGCAAAAACCAATAAAACAAGCATAAGAGCAAAGCAAAAGCAAAAAAGAACCCCTCACGACAAACAACCACCCCAATTCCTAAACTACTCATTAATGGAGTACTCCCCATTTAGTTTGAAAGCAACAAGCCACGTGCTTGAAAGAAAGTGGATATCATTCCACACCTCCTCCACTCTTAGAAACACCATAAAAAATAAGATAATTACGTTTCATCCAAATCATCATAATGATTTGGATGAAGGGGTATCTGCAGTTGGGGAGTAGGTCATACCCCAACATTAACTAAAAACAAATAGTGTAGGCTTCCACCATTGCAAGGTCTGGGAAGGAACGGTATATATAGCCTTTCCTCCATATGAAAAGGTTGTTTCTGGATTCAAAACCGTGACCTCCAGGTTACAGTGGAACAGTCAAATTACTTGGTTCCCACATCATGGATCCCCCAAATCTGTTTCATGGCCATATATTAATCTTCTAAAACTTTCTTCTTGATTTCCAAATCCTATAATATTTTTAAAGAAGGTCAAACGTCAATTTCGAAGTCTAAGTTTCAGGTTTGATCTGAATAAACAATTAACTTTGATCTTTTAATCACGTTATACAGTTGAAAACATCAAATCAAACAAATCCAAATAAAAAGAAAATTTGATTCAAGCATAAATTGAACTTCAAAAAGAAAAATTGATAAAGAAGTTAAAAGTTTCATTGTCAAACATGAGTTGCCACAATTTAAACTGATGATTTTTAAGTGGAAAACTGGGATAGTAACAACCAACCAAATCACTAATTAAATATGTTTTATGGAAGATAACAGGTGCAAGAAGGCAAACGCTCCCTTCTGTAAAAAAAAAGCTACTTTTTGGCTTGCGACAAGCATAGAAGCAAACATATCAAATGGGGACAGTCCCACAAGAAATCTAAGCAGCAACAACTAGCTAGCTTGAAAGCTGTTGCGCTAATGTCCCTATTGAGTAAGGCGTTCTCTTGCTGCTAGCCTGCCCTGTAGTTTTAGATTCTTAATCAAAGTTTCAAAGTAGGGACTTGAATATCTACATTGACCCATATTTTTAGTCCCCACTTTGCAGAAATAATTCTCTCCCAATTGATGTTGAGCCCCTTCACTCAATGGTTTAACATATGGTAGTCAAGCTTTGAGGTGATGGGTTCAAACCTTGTCACTTCCCTATAAAGAACATATTAAACTGATCATGAAGTACAATCTCTAGCTAGCAAATACATCTAAGATGTTCATTAAGTTTCCTTTCTTACTCTCTTGCTTCCTCCTATTACTGATCACTTGCTGCAACTCTGAACTAATTGACAAGTTATGTTCACATGATGTTGTTAACAACAATAGCACTTTCCACAATAACATCAATTCCCTTCTTTCTTCTCTATCTTCTAAAGCTGCTAAAACTAATGGTTTCTACAACACCTCAGTCGGTGATCACCCTGATCAAGTTTATGGCCTCTCCCTTTGCATAGGCAGCAAGACTCCTAAAGCTTGTAGCAACTGCCTTGATACAATAACTGAAGATGTCAAACATATGTGCCCCAACGTGAAAAGGGCTGCGTTTTTTAACGAGTTCTGTTATATGAGGTATTCAAACCTAAGTTTCTTCTCTTTATTGGATGATTCCATCATGTCTTTTCATCAACTTCCAGTGAATGTATCAGAACCCAATCAGTTTCTTCCTTTTATGAAAGACATGATGGCCGGGCTATCAGAGCAAGCTGTTGCGGATACTTCAGGTAGATTGTCTGCGATCGGGAAACGAAACTCGGCGGTTTTTGGAGATGTATATGGGCTTGTTCAGTGTACTAGCGATATATCAAGAAGTGATTGTGGCAAATGCTTGAAAGCAGGAATAGAGGAGTTCACTAAATGCTGTTATTTCAGTAAGGGATCGATAATTTTTGGGCTAAATTGCTTTTTACGGTATGAGATGTTCGAGTTCTATCTAGAATCGGGTTCTTCTGTTCAAGGTTAGTATAGTTAGATTGTTATATTTGTTCTTCTTAATTTACCATCTTTTAGGATGAGAAACCTGTATATATTTCTTCGATATCATTGAAATTTTTACATCAAATGGTTCATTTGATTTGGTTTATCATGGAATGCTTTGTTATAAAGATGTAATTGTTTGAAAACACTGAAACAAATCAAACGAGGAATTTATTTATTAAAAATGATGAACAGAATAGTAGCAAACGGATTTGAGAGTTAAATTACAGAATTTGGCCTTGGAAGTGAAATAAAGACTTCAGTTATATCCGGAATTTAAAAGATTAACTTGACTTAGTCATCAATGGAAGTGAAATAAATCAACATTACTTGTTAACCAATCTGACTAATTGGACATCATCAATGATTCCATTACCCAATTTGACTTGACTTTATAACATGAATTTGAGCTTAGAGGATATCCATTCACACACAAAGCCTGCTCAATTCAATTCCAAACTATTTTGAAGCTTCAAACATTAATGTGACATAGCGGTCGATCAATCTCTATCAAATGCTTGAATAATCTTCTCAACTTCTGTTTTATTGTTTATGAAAGTCATCACAAAGATTAAAGACTAAAAACAGAGCTTATAGGATTTTTTTTTATCTCTTAATGAGTTTTATTTCTTATATTTGAGTCAATTCCGAAGGCTAGGCCTTCTAATGTTATTTACATGTACTGTGAGAATATTAAATATCAATCAATTGCTTATTTTGGGATGGATCTACAAACTCATATCTAAAGCAATCCATTCATGGCTTAATTTTAAATTTTTTTTGATAACATACTTTCACTCTCTTCCAATAGCATAGGAGGACTATAGGCTCGTTTGCTTTGTAATTCGAATACAGTTTTCTGTATTTGAAAACAAAATAGAAACGAATAAGCTTTTGGCATTGAAGAAAAATAGGCTGTTCGCTGAAAACAATATAATGTTGTTTTCTAATTTTTTCTTTTTAGGATGTATATCTCAATATCTAAATCACAAAACAAATGCAGCCTAATGGTTTGGCTTTATTGCCATCTCATGGTCTAATTGGTGTTTTTTAGTATTGGTTGCAGTTTATCATCAATTTTTTTAAGATTAAACCACTTTCTATGGTTGATAAGTTTTCACCAAAGTACAAAACCTCCAAGATTGTTCACATAGACGATTCAATTGGGTTCTGTATGAGTTACAGGGAATGGAAGAAAAAAGCTGAGGACTGGAATGTTCTCTGGTGTTGCAGCATTGTTGGCATTGATAGCTACCATTAGTTCTTATTCTTATTACAAAAGGAGAAGAAGATTGACAAGAACTGGTGATAAATTAATTAATATTGAATAGAAATGTTGTTATACTTAGAAATATCTATTTCTTATTATAGAAATGTTGAATGTGGCAGCTAGAACTGAAAGCAATTTCTCCCCTAAAGCTGTAAAAATGGGCAGGCAAGAAAATTATGAAGACTTCCCTTCAATGGATTTAGCCACAATACAAGAAGCTACAAATAATTTCTCCTCTGCAAACAAGCTTGGAGAAGGAGGGTTTGGTTCTGTTTACAAGGTAATGTCTACTTCTGGCTACTTATACTAGAATGATCGATGTCTTTTATTTTGATTACTAATTTAGAGTTAATTGGCATAAATATGAATTTAGGGCGTGATGCAAGATGGAAAGGAGGTAGCAGTTAAGAGACTATCACAAAGTTCGCGTCAAGGGCTGAATGAATTCAAGAATGAGGTGACACTCATAGCAAAACTGCAACATAAAAACCTAGTAAGGCTCTTAGGATGTTGCATAGAGGGAGAAGAAAACCTACTTATCTATGAATTCATGGTGAACACCAGCCTCGATGTCTTTCTTTTTGGTTAGTAAACTCTCATCGCTTGCTTAAATTGTTTATTGAGTTTGTATTTAACTCATTTATTAATGCTACTATTTTTTTGATACCAAGATACAAGAAAGCAGGCACAATTAGACTGGAGTAAACGGATTGACATTATCAACGGAATAGCCCGGGGACTTGTTTATCTTCATGAAGACTCCCGACTTAAAATCATCCACAGGGACTTAAAGCCCAGTAATGTTTTGTTGGATCACGAAATGAATCCGAAGATATCGGACTTTGGCATGGCTAGGATCTTTGGAGGAGATGAGACTCAAGCTAATACTAAGAGAGTTGTGGGAACCTAGTAAGTATTGCAAACAACTAATATGTATTGCAACTAGATAATTGTTGCATTTTGTGAACAATACAAAGGAAAAAAGATGAATGTAGGGTTTCATAACTCTAAAAAAGAATGAGCATACAGAATGTAGGGTTTCATAACTCTAAAAAAGAATGAGCATACAGAAGAAAAGAAACACATCGCATATAGCTACCTAAACAAGTAAAATTTAATATCCCGAATAATACACAAGTACTCTAATACATTTCAAGTGCTATTGAGTTTTCAAGCTTTTCTTCATGTTATAATTTTAATCTCTAAAAAATGTTTCCGTGTTGGATGTCAAACAGCGGGTATATGGCTCCAGAGTATGCAATGGCAGGCATGTTTTCGATTAAATCCGATGTATTTAGCTATGGTGTTCTTTTACTTGAGATCACGAGTGGAAAGAGAAACAATAGGCTCCAACTGCCTGAATCTTCTCAAAGCCTCCTCACATATGTAAGTGTTTTGATCACTCAAGAATTCAATCTTCTATGTAAGGTATTTATTCTTAAAACCTCTCTTACTTAGTGAAATCTAATATTTTTTTAGGCATGGAGATTGTGGTGTGAAGGGAGAGCTTTGGAATTGGTGGATCCAACACTAAAGAGCTCATGTTCAAGTGAAATGTTGAGATGCATTCACATTGGATTGTTGTGTGTTCAAGCAGACCCAGCTGTTAGACCCACTATGTCTACTGTGGTTTTTATGCTAGGAAGTGAATTGGTACCTCTTCCTCAACCTAAAGAGCCTGCATTTTATGCTGCTTATGTAGCCGCTGAGTCAGACCAACCTTCTTCAACTACTGTCAAACATGGTTCAATCAATAGGCTTACCATTACCAACATGACACCTCGATGATGGATCGATTTGATTTCAAGTCAAGATTGATATTGTTGTATGTGGAACATGGCTTTAGAGTGTTTGTTGAGATGAAACATCTTGAGATCAGATCAAACCTACCTTGAACGCCCCAATTTTGATGACCAATTTTGATGATCAGATCAAGTGTTCTTTAACCTCCTAGAACCACTTGTTAACTTCCCTTGGATCTGGTTTTCCTTCAAATTTCGAAGGATGCATACGTTGGAAGTCTCTGAATTGATCCGCCCATTCTTTTTCTTCAGGCCTCTTGATTGCTCGAGCTCCTGGTTCATTCTGCACTACAATTGTTGTATTCAGTTGAGGTTGAGACATCTATCTGGTCACCTGTTCCACTACTTGTCTCACAAATTCTGCCATCATCTCTGGTCCCAAAACAATTCCAGGGGTTGGAACTGTTGTAGGTCGGACATTCTTTGTTCCAGTAGAGTCAACATTCGCTGTCAGATTTGCATGTCCTTGCTCCGTCGGCTGAGGTTCGAATGTCGGTTGTGTCTGCACAACTGGTTCAGTGTCCCTTATGAGATCACTCACAAACCTTGTGTTTCTTCTTCGAGGTGCAGCCATCTATAAAATTTTAACTCATCTTTAGTACTACAGGAGATAATTATTTTCGGTTAGGGTGACTCTAGATTCAAAATTCTAAGTTCTCGAAAATAAAATGATCCTATTGGTTCAGTTTCTAGGTTTAATATAATTTTGGCAATCCATGATTGTCATAGGGTACAGGATTTGGTTTTGATACATGTAAACAAGACAAGCAGACAAACAAACATCACACTACACAACAATGGTATAAAGAAATTCCCAAAATTCCCAGGTACCCACTATGTCCAAGCTGTCCCATACCAGTTGAACTTAGCGATACAAGCTCGTCCAGAGTTGTTAGTCATTCACCAAACATGGCCTGCTAGTCTCCAAGTTCAAGACTCCTCAAATACCCTTAAATTCCTCCACGTCCCATACTGCTTTGGAACCAAGAATAAAAGATTCATCCTGATCTTAGATTCTAACCAAACAGTTTCCATACAAGTTCTCGTCTCTAACCGATGTCCTAAAAGCTTTGAATTTGTTAGACCCACTGTACTTTTATTCTCGATATCATGTTATAAAGTTTATAATTGGCATATTTACCTAACTCAAGTTGAACCCTAATCTCATAAAGATTTGATATCTACTCACTGATACTAAGCTTCTCAAAATTTGTTGTAACACTTCCCATGATCTGAAGCCTACGCTCTGATACCAATCTGTACAAAACTTAAATTTCAAGTAAAAAAATGAATATTTTAATTTTATTGAGAAAGATCACTGAAAATCGAGATGTTAATCATATTCGTCTATCTTAACCCCTAATCATTACATAGATAGTAAAATTTGAAAAAAAACTATGAATTTGTATTCTTCTAACCAACTTACTGATTAAGATAAACGAATATCCTTTCATCTTCATACCAAGGACCACATAATTCCACTATACAAATTTCTATAGTGAATTATGAGGGTACTTGCCCTTGTCCATCCATTATAGACACAATATTTTAAAAATATTCATCAAGGTTTTATCAAAATTTCTAGTGTCAATACAACCCTTTTCAAATAAAAAGTTCACAAAATCAAACAAGTAATTAGCTCATTCACTAATTAAAATCTTATCCAGATTACCATCCTACCCCTATCACTGAACCACGTCACAACTTGCTACTTTATTTTCTAAGTACCTGCATGTGAAAAATAGGGGTAAGCTTGAAAGCCCAGTGGGTCATCTAAACAATTCACATCATCTTATCTTGATATATACACAAGAACATTACAAACAAGTTTCACACATTAATCGCCACAACATCAGATTGTTTGAGTCGAGAATTTTATCACGTTCTAAATCACGTACCTTTAGGAAATCAAGCCCAGGGTGGCACTACCCAAAAATTAGAAACTCGTAGGCGATATTCCTTAGAATAACTGCCCCTAGGTGTGATTCTTATCTTAATTGTGTTCTTTAGTGATGTCATACCATACATACAATAAAAGTATGATATTAATTGCATTCACAAGACATATTCAAAGTCCACTACATATGGTATCATGTCACAGGGCTAAATATAATAGTATTATCGCATGAACTTCATTATGCCAATGTTCTCAAGTCATGTATTTCATCATCAGGCATTATAATATACAAATGAATTCAATTACCACATGAATTGCATGCATCCAATTATCATTTGATCAGAACAAAAACATGTTGACACACATTTCATCATAGTTAACAATCACAACATGGTATATAAAAAAAATCATGTAAAATAGACATGCAAGAGCAATCTAATAATACTATAGACCTAATTAATTCAACATTTCTATCTATATATCAAAATAAAATATTGTAAAGGCATAGAATCTTCCCCACCTGAATCGCTAAATTCCAAATCGTTTAAATTCCTCGTTACGCCTAGTACTCAACCTGTACACGTATATTCCGTTTGTTAATATAAATACTCATAAGAATGATTATGAGTGTAGAAATATATACATATATATAGTGGTGGGATGTTTAAACAAGTATATATATATAAAATAACATATTATAATGCCTTGTGATATGATATAATGATGTGTATGGTATAACATGGTATAATACAATATGTGGTATATATATAAGGTGTGGTGATGTGTGGAGCATTTTGAAAAGGTGTGATATACGACATAATATATAATAGGTGTGCTGATGTGGGACATTTAAAAATCAAAAGGGAATAGGGGAAATAAAGAAGAAGGGAGGCGTGGAAAGAGATGACGTTGATGGTTGTGATGTTAAGTTGCAGAGAGGTGGTGGTGGTGATGTGCCGCGGGGAACAGAGCGAGCAGAGAGAGAAGGATGGGAAGAGTGAGAAAAGAAAGACAGAGAAGAGAGAGGGTGGTTTTGTGCGATTGCATTTCAGCGATTGGGGTTTACGAAGCTGGGTTTCGAGAGAGAGAGAGAGAGAGAGAGAGAGAGAGAGACCTGGCGAGAGCGAGAGAGTAGAACAGAGAGTAGAGAGCCACAGCGAGTTGCAACGGAGAGAGAAGTTTGGCGGTTTTGAAGAAAGCAGCGGCGAGTTGCAGCGGCGAGAGGAGTTTGGCTAGATTTAGGTTTTGTTTAGGAAAAGAGGAGAAGGCGATTAGTTTCCTTGATAAGGAAGAAGAGTCTGGGATGTGCGCACGGATGTTGGAAATGGATCGCAGCTCCGAAGAACAAGGGATGTTCTCGATTGCGATTTGGAACATGTAGAACGCGCGAGCTTCGGCGACTTGGACTTCTTTCATGAATATGGATGCTAGGTTTTCGAGGCGATGCCATCGGAGGCGGCGAAGGAGGCGTATGAAGTGTTTCTCGTCGGGGGTTAGGATTTCCCAGTGGCGTTGATCTTGGGAGAGATCGACTTCTTCTGCTGTCCAGAACGATGCTTCGGCTTTCTTCTACATTTCCCAGATTTGAGGGTAGTGGGTTAAAGATGAGAGATTTTAGGTGTTTTTTTCTTTTTTTTTTTTTAAGATATTTGAAATTGGAAAATAAATTTTCAGATTTTTTTTAGGGGATTACAATTTGTGCGACCGACATGGCATCTTGTTCTTAATAATGCCATATAATATGCAAGGGTTTGAAGATTGTTTAGTTTTGGAGTTGCTCTCTTGTTGGTGCATGTCGGTTATCACTTGTCAAGAAGACGTGGGAAAGTCTCCTAAACCAATTTTAATATCTCTCTATGCTATTATAGATTCTAATATTCTTCTTGGAAAAGTGTCCTCGATTCAATGTCTTTTCTTAAGTCTTTCTTAATTCCTAAAAAATATTGTTGGCATGACTACCAATGTTGGAATAGTATTCTATATAATGAACTTGTCCATATTTGACGTGAGACTATCATTTTGTCGACACATAAACAATCCCCACGTAGAATCGAAATCCAACTATTCATTATCCATACATCACACGATAACAATCGTCGCTATCTCCACCTTGAGTACCTGCACATGCTGCACCTTGGCATATGTGTTTCCTAATTGAACAATCAACTCTAATAGCATTTCTCAGGTGAGCCAGGATCTTAACTAGTATTCCATGTGATGCGGTCCAGACAATCCCAACAATTAGAGTAAGCGATGGCAAAAACACGTCTTAGTTTAATGATAGGAACCTATAACAACTTCCATTATAGTAAATTACTTTAATTGACTCCAATGACATCCCAAGTAAACCAACCAACCAATCAAACAAACTTCCTTTTTCATATCCATGAATTAATCCATCAAAAGCAATAATAATAGCCCTTTAATTCAAAACAATGGGTAATTATCTCCATTTCCTCTATTTTCTTTTTGCAACCTTAATAGTCACCAATTTGAGTCTTTCTCAAGCCAAAATTAACTTCTTTGTATCATGTGGAGAAGGACCAACTTACAACCAAAACAGCAAATTCTCTTTCAATCTCAACCTCCTCCTCTCTTCTATATCCTCTAACATCACGCTTCCCGGAGAATTCAGAAACATCACAACCGGGCAAGACTTAGATAAAATCTACGGCTTATTTCAATGCAGAGGTGATGCTTCTCCTAAAACTTGCCAATCTTGCATTGAAGAGACAAAGACAGATATCATCCAAACATGCCCATAGTAGAAGGAAGCAATTGTAAGGTTCGATTACTGCTTGTTACGCTATTCGAACCGATCACTTTCCTCTATCTTGCAAACTAGTCCATGTTGTGCGGAATCGTGGTAAAGTATGAAGGAAAAACAAGACAACAAATATAACGTGGTTCGACAAATTGCCTACGTCCACGGGAGACAACAAACTTGTATTATCAGAGATTAAAAACTACACCCTTAGGTGAATCTTACAGATTGGATCTCTTAAATAGATCTCTCAGAATAGAACTCTCTGACTCTTAGGAATGAATTTTGAAGAATGAAGTTAAGCTCTATTTATAGGAGTAATCAGGGGTATTTTCGTAATTATAAATATTAAATATAATATATATTTAATATTATTATAATAACCCTTTCGGCGCCACTTTCGGCTTGTCTGCCACGCGGGTGGTCCCCACGCGCATGCCTTGTCTGCCACATGGGTGGTCCACACAAATCTCCACCTCCACCACATGTGGAACATGACTCCTTCACACCTGCAATCTCTCTACAGATAGCAAGTTTCCTTAAAAAAAAAAAAAAAACTGTTGCTGCCTCTCCATTAGTGCCCTTAGGTACTCCGAGCTCGTGAGATGTTGTTGATCAAGTCCAAACAATGTTGGAACTTGATCCCTGTAACCACCTTTATAAGCATATCTACAGGGTTATCTGCAGTCTTGATCTTTTGCAGAAAAATACTCCCTTCTTCTACTATTTCTCGAACAAAATGAAAATGAACATCAATATGCTTCGTTCGACTGTGATGAACTTGGTTCTTTGCCAAACAAATGGCACTCTGGCTGTCGCAGAAAACTTCAACATTCTTCTGCACAATTCTCAAGTCTTTAGTCAATCCATGAAGCCAGATTGCTTCCTTGAAAGCTTTCGTTACTGCCATGTACTCTGCCTCTGTAGTAGACAAAGCAATTATTGACTGTAGTGTTGATCTCCAACTCACTGGTCCTCCTGCCATAGTGAAAACATAACCAGTAGTAGATCTGCGCTTGTCAAGATCTCCAGCATAGTCCGAATCCACATATCCAACTAGATGCTTACAACTCTTCGAATCTCTCTCGAACTTTAAACCAATATCCACAGTATCATGAATATACCGTAGAATCCACTTCGCTGCTTGCCAGTGGCCTTTACCGGGGTTGTGCATGTAACGACTTACCATACTTACAGCATGTGAAATGTCAGGTCTGGTACACACCATAGCATACATCAAGGCACCAACTGCATTTGCATATGGAATGTTCTCCATTTGCTTCTTCTGATCCTCAGAATTTGGTGACATTGATGTACTTAGCTTGAAATGTGGTGCCAATGGTCTGCTCACAGGTTTTGTGTCATTGCCAATGCCAAAAGTTTGAAGAACTTTCTTCAAATACTGAGTCTGAGTCAAACAGATTGTGTCGTTGGCCCTGTCTCGAGTTATCTCCATCCCGAGAATTTTTCTGGCCTCTCCAAGATCCTTCATTTCAAACTCTGAGCTCAATTGAGCCTTCAGCTTGTTGATCTCCACCTTGCTTTTAGATGCGATTAACATATCATCTACATATAAAAGCAAGTAGGTAAATGTATCATCTTGAAGTTTGCGATAGTAGACACAATGATCAAACTGACTCCGAGTATATTTTTGCCCGTGGATGAAGCTGTCAAATCGCTTGTACCACTGTCTCGGTGACTGCTTCAGGCCATACAGTGACTTGCTCAACTTGTAAGCCCAATTCTTTCTTCCTGGTACTTTGAATCCATCTAGTTGAGACATATATATCTCCTCTTCCAAATTACCATGCAGAAAAGCAGTTTTGACATCGAGTTGGGCTAACTCGAGATCAAACTGTGCAACCAAAGCCAATAATATTCGAATTGACGAATGCTTAACAACTGGTGAAAATACCTCATTGTAGTCAATTCCTTCCTTCTGAGTGTAGCTGTAATCCCCCTTCTTCGCCGCCTCCGACAGCATCGCATTGCTATCTTGCAATCTCACTCGCCCTGCAAAATCGCCTATCTTTCAAAACCAAATCGCGTCAATCTCGCTGCAATCTCGCACTACAAAAAAAAATCACCTCTCTCGTTCAAAACCCAATCACGCCTCTTTCGCTGAAATCTCGCCTCATACCCAATCACGCCTCTTTCGCTGAAATCTCGCCTCTACAGCTACAATATCGCTGCAATCCCGCCCTCTACAGCTACAATTTCGCTGAAATCTCGCTCTGCAACTCAATCGCTGAGACCTAATCGTCTCGAAACAAATCGCACAAAACCAAAACCCAACCCTCTCTTTCAAAACCCAAATCGCGCCTCGCCTGAGCCTCAAAACTCAATCGCACAAACCCCCTCTCTTTCTCGAAACCCTCGTTTCTCTCTTATTTCTCCGCTCTCTTCTCTCACGAACCGGTGACCGAAGCACGAGAGCAAGAATCCGCAGCAGTAACCACGGTGAGCAACTTCTCCTATTCCTTTCTTTTTCTCTTTTCTCTTTCTTTCTTCCACTCCGGCAGTTCCGCCTCCACTTCCACAGCCACCGACGCCACCACCACCGCTAGTAACGTCGCTTTGAGCTCCGCCATCTCCCTTTGCTCCCTGATCTCGCCGCCCTCACTCTCTTCTTCTTCTTCTTCTCCTTTTCCTCACCCCCTTTTCTTTCCCCTTTTTCTCTCTCTCCCTTGTTTTCTTCCTTCCGCCATGTAATCTGCAAGTCAAGTGTTATTTATTTATTTTTATTTTTGTCTTTTTTCTTTCTTTTCTTTTAAGCAACCAAGATGTTATATAATATATTTATATATATATCATACATACAATACCACATATAATATATTAGATTATGGTATATCATATTTTACGTTTTTACTATCTAGATCATCATATAATATCAGGTGGAGGTTTATTAGCTAAGTTATATTATATGTATAATGTGACCACCACCATACAGCATAGACATGTATGCACATTACATTAATATAATATAATACAAAACAAGTGATTAACGTGTCATTTATGCGTGGATAGGTTGATAACGCCCAACGTCGAGGAATCTCAACAATTTTGGAATTTAGCGACTCAGGTGGGGATGATTCTAGGCCTTCATAATATTTTACTTTGATATATATATAGGAATGTTAAATTAATTAGGTCTATAATATCATTAAATTGCTTATGCATGCCTATTGTACATGATTTTATTTATACCATGCTGTGATTGATAGCCATGATAATATGTGTGTCAATATGACTTCTTGTTTTTATTAGATGATAATTGGATGCATGCAATTCATGTGATATTTGAGACTCATTTATAAATTATAATACCTGATAATGAAACGTATGACTTGGAATATTGGTATAGTAAGGTCCATGTGTTAACACTATTATATTGGGCATTGTGACATGATCTATGTGTAGTGAAATTTGAATATGGTTTGTGAATACAATTAATAGCATGATTAGGTTGTATTTACGGTGTGATATCACTAAAGAACACAATTAAGATAAGAATCACACATATGGGCAGTTATTCTAAGGAATATCGCCATTGATTGTTGTGGGGCAGTTATTCTAAGGAATATTGTCAATGTTTATTATAGGGCAGTTATTTATGAGGAATATCGCTAACGAAGTTCTAATTTTTGGGTAGTGCCACCCTGTGTTTGATTTCCTAAAGGTACGTGATTTAGAACGTGGTAAAATTCTCAACTCAAACAATCTAATGTTGTAACGATTAATGTGTGAAACTTGCTTGTAACGTTCTTGTATATGTATCATAATAAAATGTTGTGAATTGTTTAGATGACCCACTAGCCTTTCAAGCTTACCCCTATTTTTCACATGCAGGTACTTAAAAAATAAAGTAGCAAGTTGTGACGTGGTTCATTGATAGGGGTAGGATGGTAATCTGGACAATATTTTAATTAGTGAATGAGTTAATTACTTGTTTAACTTTGTAAACATTTATTTAATAAGGGTTGTATTGACATTAGAAATTTGATAAAACCTTATTATGATTATTGAAGGGATCATGATTTACTTCGAACATATGTGCTTTGGACTTGAATTCATTAATTTTATTTAATGAATGCATTTAAAATATTGTGTCCATAATGGATGGACAAGGGCAAGTACCCTCATAATTCACTATAGGAATTTGTATAGTGGAATTATGTGGTCCGTAGCATGAAAATAAAAGGGTATTCGTTTATCTTAACCAGTAAGTCGGTTGGAAGAATATAAACTCATAGTTTTGCAAATTTTACTATCTATATAATGATTATGGGTTAAGATAGACGGATACGAGTAACATCTCGATTTTCAGTGGTTCTTCTCGATAAAATTAAAATATTCATTATTTTATTTAAAAAATAAGTTTTGAAAATCGGAGTGTTACAATAGCCTTTTGCTACCAGTCTGACTTTGTATCGGATACTATCTGTGCTGGGAGAGCCTTCTTTCTTAGCGAAAACTCATTTGCAGCCAATTGGTTTCTTTCCTTTCGGAAGTGGAACCAACTTCCAAATCTGATTCTGATGGAGTGATTTCATCTCCTCATTCATTGCCATTTTCCACTTATCACTTTCCATACTCTGAATAACATCTTTGTAATTGTATGGAATATCATCTCCGGTGACTGGAAATGCATATGCAACCATGTCAGTGTACCGAACAGGTTTGCGGATTTCTCTTCTTGGTCGACTAGTGGCAATTGATTCTGGTTGTTGACTGATGTCTGGTCCTGGAGCTTGCACCTCAACTGAGATTTCCTCCTCGTCTTCTTCAGGATGGTTGGATATCTCTGCTGACTTGCCAAGAGTTACTGTAATATCTAACTCCACCTGCTGATGCAAATCTGGATCTCGATTTTCTTTATCAGAAACTGTATGCTTTGACATCACAGATTCATCAAAAGTTACATCTCGACTTAGTACAATCTTCTTTGATTCAGGGTTCCATAGTCGGAAAGCCTTAACTCTTTCATAAAGCCCATGAAAATCGCTTTCTTGGACCTAGGATCCAGTTTGGATTCCTTTACATGGAAATATGCAGTGCATCCAAAAATGCGCAGAGAATTATAATCTGAAACGGGTTGTCCAAACCATACCTCCTTGGGAGTTTTGCCATATAGTGCTGTTGTCGAAAGTCTATTGATGATATAAGAGGCATATGACAAAGCTTCAGCCCAAAATGCCTTGCTTAGTCCAGAATGAGATAACATGCAGCGAACTTCATCTACCAAAGTACGATTCATGCGTTCAGCAACACCGTTTTGTTGTGGCTTGCCTGGTACTGTGAAATGTCTGATTATCCCTTCATTCTCACAAAGTTTCTGAAATGGGTCTGACTTGTATTCTCCTCCATTATCAGATCTGAGACTCTTAATCTTCCTTCTCGTTTGAGTTTCTACCATTTTCTTTCATATAAGAAAGATATCTAGCACTTTATCTTTATGCTTCATGGTATAAACCCAAACATAGCGTGAGAAATCATTAATGAAAGTAACAAACCAACGTTTACCTCCCAATGAAGTATTTCGAGAGGGTCCCCAAACGGCGATATGAACATAATCCAATGTTCCTTTTGTGCGGTGGATTGCAGTTCCAAACTTGACTCTCGTCTACTTGCCTAAGATACAGTGCTCGCAAAAATCAAGTTTCTCGGTCTTTGCACCTTTCAGAGAACCTTGCTTTATCAAGGTTTGAAGAGCCTTCTCTCCAACATGTCCGAGCCGCATGTGCCAAAGTCGGGAAGTGTCCGATGAAACATCATTAGAACTGGTGCAAGTTGATACACTTCCGATTACTGTGTGTCCGTCAAGGAAATAGAGATTTCCTTTCTGAGTACCCTTCATGGCCAAGAGTGCTCCACGTACAACCTTCAGAACTCCACCTTCAATGGTTACCTTGTAACTGCTTGAATCAAGGACTCCTAGTGAGATCAGATTTTTCTTCAGATCTGGGACATATCTGACTTCCGTGAGCCGTCTTGTTGTACCGTCATGCATCTTAAGGCGTATAGTTCCAATACCCTTTGTTTGGCAAGTATTGTTGTTGCCCATGAGCACTACTCCTCCATCGAACTCATCAAATTTTGAGAACCAATGTCGATTCGGACACATATGATAGGAAGATCCGGAATCTAATATCCATCTATCAGACTGATTGTCTATAGATGAAACTGAGAATGCAGAATCTTCTTCAGCCTTCTGTGCCACATTTGCATCTTTCTTGTCCTTATTTAGACAATCTTTCTTCTTGCAAGGCTTCTGGTGATGCTTCCTTGTTATCGAGCTGGTCCTTCATTCGATACTCATTGTTCACCAAAACATTTGAAACATCACTGAATTTAACATCATCTTTACCATATAGCAAAGTTGTTAAATGTTCATAACTTTCAGGCAAAGAGTTTAACAACAATAGTGTCATATCCTCATCACTAATTGCAACATCAAGATTCTGTACCTTTCTTGTACTGAAAACGAAAGAACTTCTTCTTCAAGTAGAGTCGGTTCTCTATGTTTTTCGTCATGTACTTGTCATCCAATTTCTTCCAGAGACTTGTTGTGATAGTCTCTTTCATGACAAAGTACTTCTGATCTTTTGCCAAACAAAGTCTGATTGTTCCACAAGCTTGACGATTTACGAAATTCCAATCATCATCGGACATATCCTTGGGCTTGGTTTCCAAGGCGATATGTGATCATTCCCGGAATAATAGATCTTGAACTTCGCATTGCCACATGCCAAAGTTGTTGGTGCCGTTGAATTTCTCCACCTCGAACTTTGCGTTGGACATCGAACTTCTTTGCCAAAGACTGCTTGTGGTTACAGTATCTTTTGGGATTTCCTCCGCCATTAAGACCGAAGATATGTATGACGTCGAAAAGTGCTTGAAAAATGATAAACGACTCCAACTAAGCTATATCAATAACTTAGGAGCTGAATCTGCAGAAACTGATTGCACGGTTGCTTCTGGAACGGTCGAAACTGGTGGAAACGAGTCTGACTTTGCTGAAATCAGACGAAAAATGAGCCGGATATGGTTGGTCAACCGAAAATAGATTCGGTCAACTGCGGGCTGAAATGGGCTGGGCCGGGATGAACAGTATCGGGTCAGGGTCGTGGGTTGGATCCGGGTCAGATCCATCTTCTTCACTGCGCCTTCTTCTTCACTGTGCCTGTGCCTGTGCCTGTTTCTGCAAAAAAAAAATTTGCAGAGAAATTTCTGCAAACTTTGATCGGCTCCTGGGAACTCGTTTCTTGTCCGTTTTTCTCGCTGTTTATTACGTTGGATTCCTGAAAACGAGAGCTACCTCCACAAGTGATCAGAAAACAGTTTCGATCACTGTTACGTAATATCGAAATTTCGACGAAATCTCGAAAATTTGACCGAGGGTCCGTTTTCTTTCAAAGCTTCAAATGAGCCAATAAGTCAATTTAATTGTCAAATAAGGTTTTCAAAAAAAGCTGCTGAAGAGCAACACTCTCTTCTATATCCTCCAACGTCACGCTTCCCGGAGACTTCAGAAACATCACAACCGGGCAAGACCCAGATAAAATCTACGGCTTATTTCAATGCAGAGGTGATGCTTCTCCTGAAACTTGCCAATCTTGCATTGAAGAGGCAAAGACAGATATCATCCAAACATGCCCATATCAGAAAGAAGCAATTGTATGGTTCGATTACTGCTTGTTGTGCTATTCGAACCGATCATTTTCCTCTATCTTGCAAACTAGTCCAGTTGTGCTTCTCCATAACGTGAGAAACATCACAAAGCCTGGTTCTTTTGGTGTGATATCTAGGCAATGGATGGAAGCGCTTGCAACACAAGCTGCTTTTGATACTTCAACCAATATGTTTGCAGTTGCAGTAGCGAATTTTGGGAGATCTCAGAAGATATATGGGTTGGGGCAGTGCACTGCGGACGTGAGTCAGGTTGATTGTAAGGAGTGTTTGAGGTTTGAGATTGAGTATTTGGTGAGTTGCTGTGAGGGAAGGGTGGGTGGGAGAGTAGCTACTCCTAGTTGTTATATGAGGTATGAGACATACCCTTTTTACCACATCATGGATCCCCCAAATCTGTTTCATGGCCATATATTAATCTTCTAAAACTTTCTTCCTGATTTTCAAATCCTATAATATTTTTAAAGAAGGTCAAACATCAATTTAGAAGTTTAGTTTCAGGTTTGATCTGAATAAACAATTACCTTTGATCTTTTAATCACGTTATACAGTTGCAAACATCAAATCAAACAAATCCAAATAAAAAGAAAATTTGATTCAAGCATAAATTGAACTTCTAAAAGAAAATTGATAAAGTTAAAAGTTTCATTGCCAAACATGAGTTGCCACAATTTAAACTGATGATTTTTAAGTGGAAAACTGGGATAGTAACAACCACCAATTCACTAATTAAATATGTTTTATGGAAGATAACAGGTGCAAGAAGCCAAACACTCCCTTCTGTAAAAAAAAAAAAAAGCTACTTTTTTGGCTTGCAACAAGCATAGAAGCAAACATATCAAATGGGGACAGTCCCACATGAAATCTAAGCAGCAATAACTAGCTAGTGTGAAAGCTGTTGCGCTAATGTCCCTATTGAGTAAGGCGTTCTCTTGCTGCTAGCCTGCCCTGTAGTTTTGAAGCTCCCTCATTAGTACTAAACATTTTAGAGGAAAACGTCATACGACTCAAACCTATGCCCAAAGATAGTTAAGTGGATACAATATCATTGGTAATAGTTAAATCCAAACCCACCAATGCCCACCTTGTCGATTTGTTGAGTCTCTGTTCAACCTACAGTTATTTCCTCTTACCACATATGCCTCAATTGCAACTTTGATCAGATGTACCAATAGGTCAACATGCATATATCCTTCACAGAAAAAATGAGTTTGATTAATTTACTTGCTACTTGAGATTTCCTCTCCCTTACCCCGCGGCTGTATGTTTTAGATTCTTAATCAAAGTTTCAAAGTAGGGACTTGAATATCAACATTGACCCATATTTTTAGTACCCACTTTGCAGAAATAATTCTCTCCCAATTGGTGTTGAGCCCCATGGCTCAATGGTTTAAGGTATGGTAGTCAAGCTTTGAGGTCGTGGGTTCAAACCTTGTCACTTCCCTATAAAGAACATATTAAACTGATCATGAAGTACAATCTCTAGCTAGCAAATACATCTAAGATGTTCATTAAGTTTCCTTTCTTACTTTCTTGCTTCCTCCTATTACTGATCACTTGCTGCAGCTCTCAACTAATTGACAGTTTATGTTCACATGATGTTGTTAACAACAATAGCACTTTCCACAATAACATCAATTCCCTTCTTTCTTCTCTATCTTCTAAAGTTGCTAAAACTAATGGTTTCTACAACACCTCAGTTGGTGATCACCCTGATCAAGTTTATGGCCTCTCCCTTTGCATAGGCAGCAAGACTCCTAAAGCTTGTAGCAACTGCCTTGATACAATAACTGAAGATATCAAACACATCTGCCCCAACATGAAAAGCGCTGCGTTTTTTAACGACTTCTGTTATATGAGGTATTCAAACCAAAGTTTCTTCTCTTTATTGGATGATTCCATCATGTATTTTCATCAACTTCCAGTGAATGTATCAGAACCCAATCAGTTTCTTCCTTTTATGAAAGACATGATGGCCGGGCCATCAGAGCAAGCTGTTGCGGATACTTCAGGTAGATTGTCTGCGATCGGGAAACGAAACTCGGCAGTTTTTGGAGATGTATATGGGCTTGTTCAGTGTACTAGCGATATATCAAGAAGTGATTGTGGCAAATGCTTGAAAGCAGGAATACAAGAGTTCACTAAATGCTGTTATTTCAGTAAGGGATCGATAATTTTTGGGCTAAATTGCTTTTTCCGGAATGATATGTTCGAGTTCTATCTAGAATCGGGTTCTTCTGTTCAAGGTTAGTATAATTAGATTGTTATATTTGTTCTTCTTAATTTACCATCTTTTAGGATGAGAAACCTGTATATATTTCTTCGATATCATTGAAATTTTTACATCAAATGGTTCATTTGATTTGGTTTATCATGGCATGCTTTGTTATAAAGATGTAATTGTTTGAAAACACTGAAACAAATCAAACGAGGAATTTATTTATTAAAAATGATGAACAGAATAGTAGCAAACGGATTTGAGAGTTAAATTACAGAATTTGGCCTTGGAAGTGAAATAAAGACTTTAGTTATATCCGGAATTTAAAAGATTAACTTGACTTAGTCATCAATGGAAGTGAAATAAATCAACATTACTTGTTAACCAATCTGACTAATTGGACATCATCAATGATTCCATTACCCAAAGCAATTTAGCCCAAAAAATGCCATATAATATGCAAGGCTTTGAAGATTGTTTAGTTTTGGAGTTGCTCTCTGGCTGGTGCATGCCGGTTATCGCTTGTCAAGAAGACGTGAGAAAGTCTCCTAAACCTATTTTAATTTCTCTCTATGCTATTATAGATTATAATATTCTTCCTGGAAAAGTGTTCTCAATTCAATGTCTATTCTCATGTCTTTCTTAATTCCTAAAAAATATTGTAGGCATGACTACCAATGTTGGAATAGTAATCTTTAGGATGAATTTGTCCATAATTGTCGTGAGACTATCATTTTGTCCACACATAAACAATCTCCACGTAGAATCGAAATCCAACTATTCATTATCCATACATCACACGATAAAAATTGTCGCTATCTCCACCTTGAGTACCCGCACATGCTGCACCTTGGGATATGTGTGTCCTAGTTGAACAATCAACTCTAATAGCATTTCTCAGGATCTTAACTAGTATTCCATGGGATGCGGTCCAGGCAATCCCAACAATTACAGAGTAAGCGATGGCAAAAACACGTCTTAGTTTAATGATAGGAACCTATAACAACTTGAATTATAGTAAATTATTTTAATTGACTCCAACGACATCCCAAGTAAACCAACCAACCAATCAACCAAACTTCCTTCTTCATATCCATGAATTAATCGTTCAAAAGCAATAATAATAGCCCTTTAATTCAAAACAATGGGTAATTATTTCCATTTCCTTTGTTTTCTTTCTGCAACCTTAATACTCACCAATTTGAGCTTTTCTCAAGCCAAAATTAACTTCTTTGTATCATGTGGAGGAGGACCAACCTACAACCAAAACAACAAATTCTCTTTCAATATCAATCTCCTCCTCTCTGTTATATGAAATCGTGGTAAAGCATGAAAGAAAAAATAAGACAACAATATTTAACGTGGTTCCGCAAATTGCCTACGTCCACGGGAGGCAGCAAACTTGTATTCTTAGGGATGATTTTGTAGTGAGGAATGAGCTATATTTATAACCATTTACAACCGTGTGAAATGAGCCAATAAGTCAATTTAATTGTCAAAGAAGGTTTTCAAAAAAAGCTGCAGCAGCATTGTTCAAACAAAGCTGTTGTTCAAACAAAGCTGCTACAGAGCAACAATCTCCACCTTGGCGAGCTTCCTTCAAAAAATTGTTGTTGCCTCCATTAGTGCCCTTAGGCACTCCGAGCTCGTGAGATGTTGATCAAGTCCAAACAATGTTGGAACTTAATCCTTGTAACCACCTTTGTAAGCATATCTGCGGGGTTATCTGCAGTCTTGATTTTTTGCAGAAGAATACTCCCTTCTTCTACTATTTCTCGAACAAAATGAAAATGAACATCAATATGCTTCGTTCGACTGTGATGAACTTAGTTCTTTGCCAAACAAATGGCACTCTGGCTGTCGCAGAAAACTTCAACATTCTTCTGCACAATTCTCAAGTCTTTAGTCAATCCATGAAGCCAGATTGCTTCCTTGAAAGCTTCCGTTACTGTCATGTATTCTGCCTCTGTAGGAGACAAAACAACTATTGACTGTAGTGTTGATCTCCAACTCACTGGTCCTCCTGCCATAGTGGAAATATAACCAATGGTAGATCTGCGCTTGTCAAGATCTCCAGCATAGTCTGAATCCACATATCCTACTAGATGCTTACAACTTTTCTTATCTCTCTCGAACTTTAAACCAATATCCACAGTACCATGAATATACCGTAGAATCCACTTCACTGCTTGCCAGTGGCCTTTACCGGGGTTGTGCATGTAACGACTTACCATACTTACAACATGTGAAATGTCAGGTCTGGTACACACCATAGCATACATCAAGGCACCAACTGCATTTGTATATGGAATGTTCTCCATTTGCTTCTACTGATCCTCAGAATTTTGTGACAATGATGTACTTAGCTTGAAATGTGGCGCCAATGGTGTGCTCACAGGTTTTGTGTCATTGTCAATACCAAAAGTTTGAAGAACATTCTTCAAATACTGAGTCTAAGTCAAACAGATTGTGCCTTTGGCCCTGTCTCGAATTATCTCCATCCCGAGAATTTTTCTGGCCTCTCCAAGATCCTTCATTTCAAACTCTGAGCTCAATTGAGCCTTCAGCTTGTTGATCTCCACCTTCCTTTTAGATGCGATTAACATATCATCTACATATAAAAGCAAGTATATAAATGTACCATCTTGAAGTTTGCAATAGTAAACACAATGATCAAATTGACTCCGGGGTATATTTTTGTCCTTTGATGAAGCTGTCAAATCTCTTGTACCACTGTCTCGGTGACTGCTTCAGGTCATACAATGACTTGCTCAACTTGCAAGCCCAATTATCTCTTCCTGGTACTTTGAATCCATCTGGTTGAGACATATATATCTCCTCTTCCAAATTACCATGCAGAAAAGCAGTTTTGACATCGAGTTGGGCTAACTTGAGATCAAACTGTGCAACCAAAGCCAATAATATTCGAATTGACGAATGCTTAACAACAGGTGAAAATACCTCATTGTAGTCAATTCCTTCCCTCTGAGCGTAGCCTTTTGCCACCAGTATGACTTTGTATCGGATACTATCTGTGCTGGGAGAGCCTTCTTTCTTAGCAAAAACCTATTTGCAGCCAATTGGTTTCTTTCCTTTCGGAAGTGGAACCAACTTCCAAATCTGATTCTGATGGAGTGATTTCATCTCCTCATTCATTGCCATTTTCCACTTATCACTTTCCATACTCTGAATAACATCTTTGTAATTGTATGGAATATCATCTCCGGTGACTGGAAATGCATATGCAACCATGTCAGTGTACCGAGCAGGTTTGCGGATTTCCCTTCTTGGTCGACTGGTGGCAATTGATTCTGGTTGTTGACTGATGTCTGGTCCTGGAGCCTCCACCTCAACTGAGATTTCCTCCTCGTCTTCTTCAGGATGGTTGGATATCTCTGCTGACTTGCCAAGAGTTGCTAGAATATCTAACTTTACCTGCTGATGCAAATCTGGATCTCGATTTTCATTATCAGAAACTGTATGCTTTGACAACAAGATTCATCAAAAGTTACATCTCGACTTAGTACAATTTTCTTTAATTCAGGGTTCCATAGTCGGAAAGCCTTAACTCTTTCACTAAAGCCCATGAAAATCGCTTTTTTGGACCTAGGATCCAGTTTGGATTCCTTTACATGAAAATATGCAGTGCATCCAAAAATGAGCAGAGAATTATAATCTGAAACGGGTTGTCCAGACCATACCTCCTTGGGAGTTTTGCCATCTAGTGCTGTTGACGGAAGTCTATTGATGATATAAGAGGCATATGACAAAGCTTCATCCCAAAATGCCTTGCTTAGTCAAGAATGAGATAACATGCAGCGAACTTTATCTACCAAAGTACGATTCATGCGTTCAGCAACACCGTTTTGTTGTGGCGTGCCTGGTACTGTGAAATGTCTGACTATCCCTTCATTCTCACAAAGTTTCTGAAATGGGTCTGACTTGTATTCTCCTCCATTATCAGATCTGAGCCTCTTAATCTTCATTCCCGTTTGGGTTTCTACCATTTTCTTTCATATAAGAAAGATATCTAGCACTTCATCTTTATGCTTCATGGTATAAACTCAAACATAGCGTGAGAAATCATTAATGAAAGTAACAAACCAACGTTTACCTCCCAATGAAGTATTTCGAGAGGGTCCCCAAACGTCGGTATGAACATAATCCGATGTTCCTTTTGTGCGGTGGATTGCAGTTCCAAACTTGACTCTCGTCTGCTTACCTAAGATACAATGCTCGCAGAAGTCAAGTTTCTCGGTCTTTGCACCTTTCAGAGAACCTTGCTTTATGAAGGTTTGAAGAGCCTTCTCTCCAACATGTCCAAGCCGCATGTGCCAAAGTCGGGAAGTGTCCGATGAAACATCATTAGAACTGGTGCAAGCTGATACACTTCTGATTACTATGTGTCCGTCAAGGAAATAGAGATTTCCTTTCTGAGTACCCTTCATGGCCAAGAGTGCTCCACGTACAACCTTCAGAACTCCACCTTCAATGGTTACCTTGTAACCGCTAGAATCAAGGACTTCTAGTGATATCAGATTTTTCTTCAGATCTGGGACATATCTGACTTCCGTGAGTCGTCTTGTTGTACCGTCATGCATTTTAAGGCGTGTAGTTCCAATACCCTTTGTTTGGCAGGTATTGTTGTTGCCCATGAGCACGACTCCTCCATCGAACTCATCGAATTTTGAGAACCAATGTCGATTCGGACACATATGATAGGAACATCCGGAATCTAATATCCATCTATCAGACTGATTGTCTATAGATGAAACTGAGAATGCAGAATCTTCTTCAGCCTTCTGTGCCACATTTGCATCTGTCTTGTCTTTATTTGGACAATCTTTCTTCCAGGGCCCCTTTTGGTGACAATAAGCACATTCATCATTTGCAAGACGTTGACGTGATGAAGGTCATTTTGACTTTGAGTGAGATCGGCCTCGCCTATTGGATCTATCAGATTTATTGTTAGCCCTGCCTCTGGATACCGTCAAGGCTTCTGGTGATGCTTCCTTGTTATCGAGCCGGTCCTTCATTCGATACTCATTGTTCACCAAAGCATTTGAAATATCACTGAATTTAACATCATATTTACCATATAGCAAAGTTGTTGTTAAATGTTCATAACTTTCAGGCAAAGAGTTTAACAACAATAGTGTCATATCCTCATCACTAATTGCAACATCAAGATTCTGTACCTTTCTTGTACTGAAAACGAAAGAGCTTCTTCTTCAGGTAGAGTTGGTTCTCTATGTTTTTCGTCATGTACTTGTCCTCCAGTTTCTTCCAGAGACTTGTTGTCATAGTCTCTTTCATGACAAAGTACTTTTGATTTTTTGCCAAACAGAGTCTGATTGTTCCACAAGCTTGACGATTTACGAAATTCCAATCATCATCGGACATATCCTTGGGCTTGGTTTCCAAGGCGATATGTGATCCTTCCCGGAATAATAGATCTTGAACTTCGCATTGCCTCATGCCAAAGTTGTTGCTGCCGTTGAATTTCTCCACCTCAGACTTTGCGTTGGACATCGAACTTCTTTGCCAAGGACTGCTTGTGGTTACAGTATCTTTTGAGATTTCCTCCGCCATTAAGACCGAAGATATGTATGACGCCGAAAAGTGCTTGAAAAATGATAAACGACTCCAATTAAGCTATATCAATAACTTAGGAGCTGAATCTGCAGAAACTGATTGCACGGTTGGGTCCGGAACCGTCAAAACTGGTGGAAACGAGTCTGACTTTGCTGAAATCAGACGAAAAATGAGCCGGATATGGTTGGTCAACCGAAAATGGATTCGGTCAACTGCGGGTCGAAACGGGCTGGGCCGGGATGAACAGTATCCGGTCAGGGTCGTGGGTTGGATCCGGGTCAGATCCTTCTTCTTCACTGCTCCTGCGCCTGTTTCTGCAAAAAAAAATTTGCAAAGAAATTTCTGCAAACTTTGATCGGCTCCTGGAACTCGTTTCTTGTCCTTTTTTCTCGTCGTTTATTGCGTTGGATTCTTGGAAACGAGAGCTACCTCCACAGGTGATCAGAAAACAGTTTCGATCACTGTTACGGAATCTCGAAATTTCGACGAAATCTCGAAAATTCGACCGAGGGTCCGTTTTCTTCCAAAGCTTCACCTAGGCTCTGATACCAATTTGTTATGCGAAATCGTGGTAAAGCATGAAAGAAATAATAAGACAACAATATTTAACGTAGTTCGGAAAATTACCTACGTCCACGAGAGACAGCAAACTTGTATTCTCAGGGATGATTTTGTAGTGAGGAATGAGTTATATTTATAGCTATTTACAACTGTGTAAAATGAGCCAATAAGTCAATTTAATTGTCAAAGAAGGTTTTCAAAAAAAGCTGCAGCAGCTTTGTTCAAACAAAGCTGCTGCAGAGCAACACTCTCTTCTATATCCTCCAACGTCACGCTTCCCGGAGACTTCAGAAACATCACAACCGGGCAAGACCCAGATAAAATCTACGGCTAATTTCAATGCAGAGGTGATGCTTCTCCTGAAACTTGCCAATCTTGCATTGAAGAGGCAAAGACAGATATCATCCAAACATGCCCATATCAGAAAGAAGCAATTGTATGGTTCGATTACTGCTTGTTGCGCTATTCGAACCGATCATTTTCCTCTATCTTGCAAACTAGTCCAGTTGTGCTTCTCCATAACGTGAGAAACAGCACAAAGCCTGGTTCTTTTGGTGTGATATCTAGGCAATGGATGGAAGCGCTTGCAACACAAGCTGCTTTTGATACTTCAACCAATATGTTTGCAGTTGCAGTAGCGAATTTTGGGAGATCTCAGAAGATATATGGGTTGGGGCAGTGCCCTGCGGACGTGTGAGTCAGGTTGATTGTAAGGAGTGTTTGAGGTTTGAGATTGAGTATTTGGTGAGTTGTTGTGAGGGAAGGGTGGGTGGGAGAGTAGCTACTCCTAGTTGTTATGTGAGGTATGAGACATACCCTTTTTACCACATCATGGATCCCACATCATGGATCCCCCAAATCTGCTTCATGGCCATATATTAATCTTCTAAAACTTTCTTCCTGATTTCCAAATCCTATAATATTTTTAAAGAAGGTCAAACATCAATTTAGAAGTTTAGTTTCAGGTTTGATCTGAATAAACAATTAACTTTGATCTTTTAATCACGTTATACAGTTGCAAACATCAAATCAAACAAATCCAAATAAAAAGAAAATTTGATTCAAGCATAAATTGAACTTCAAAAAGAAAATTGATAAAGAAGCCAAACACTTCCTTCTGTAAAAAAAAAGCTACATTTTTTGGCTTGCAACAAGCATAGAAGCAAACATATCAAATGGGGACAGTCCCACATGAAATCTAAGCAGCAACAACAAGCTAGTGTGAAAGTTGTTGCGCTAATGTCCCTATTGAGTAAGGCGTTCTCTTGCTGCTAGCCTGCCCTGTAGTTTTGAAGCTCCCTCATTAGTACTAAACATTTTAGAGGAAAACGTCATACGACTCAAACATATGCCCAAAGATAGTTAAGTGGATACAATATCATTGGTAATAGTTAAATCCAAACCCACCAATGCCCACCTTGTCGATTTGTTGAGTCTCTGTTCAACCTACAGTTATTTCCTCTTACCACATATGCCTCAACTGCAACTTTGATCAGATGTACCAATAGGTCAACATGCATATATCCTTCACAGAAAAAATGAGTTTGATTAATTTACTTGCTACTTGAGATTTCCTCTCCCTACCCCACGGCTGTATGTTTTAGATTCTTAATCAAAGTTTCAAAGTAGGGACTTGAATATCAACATTGACCCATATTTTTAGTCCCCACTTTGCAGAAATAATTCTCTCCCAATTGGTGTTGAGCCCCTTGGCTCAATGGTTTAACGTATGGTAGTCAAGCTTTGCGGTCGTGGGTTCAAACCTTGTCACTTCCCTATAAAGAACATATTAAACTGATCATGAAGTACAATCTCTAGCTAGCAAATACATCTAAGATGTTCATTAAGTTTCCTTTCTTACTCTCTTGCTTCCTCCTATTACTGATCACTTGCTGCAACTCTCAACTAATTGACAGTTTATGTTCACATGATGTTGTTAACAACAATATCACTTTCCACAATAACATCAATTCCCTTCTTTCTTCTCTATCTTCTAAAGTTGCTAAAACTAATGGTTTCTACAACACCTCAGTTGGTGATCACCCTGATCAAGTTTATGGCCTCTCCCTTTGCATAGGCAGCAAGACTCCCAAAGCTTGTAGCAACTGCCTTGATACAATAACTGAAGATATCAAACACATCTGCCCCAACGTGAAAAGCGCTGCATTTTTTAGCGACTTCTGTTATATGAGGTATTCAAACCAAAGTTTCTTCTCTTTATTGGATGATTCCATCATGTATTTTCATCGACTTCCAGTGAATGTATCAGAACCCAATCAGTTTCTTCCTTTTATGAAAGACATGATGGCCGGGCTATCAGAGCAAGCTGTTGCGGATACTTCAGGTAGATTGTCTGCGATCGGGAAACGAAACTCGGCGGTTTTTGGAGATGTATATGGGCTTGTTCAGTGTACTAGCGATATATCAAGAAGTGATTGTGGCAAATGCTTGAAAGCAGGAATAGAGGAGTTCACTAAATGCTGTTATTTCAGTAAGGGATCGATAATTTTTGGGCTAAATTGCTTTTTACGGAATGATATGTTTGAGTTCTATCTAGAATCGGGTTCTTCTGTTCAAGGTTAGTATAGTTAGATTGTTATATTTGTTCTTCTTAATTTACCATCTTTTAGGATGAGAAACCAGTATATAAAGACTTTAGTGTTATAAAGATGGAAATTTTTACAACACTGAAATTTTTACATCAAATGGTTCATTTGATTTGGTTTATCATGGAATGCTTTGTTATAAAGATGTAATTGTTTGAAAACACTGAAACAAATCAAACGAGGAATTTATTTATTAAAAATGATGAACAGAATAGTAGCAAACGGATTTGAAAGTTAAATTACAGAATTTGGCCTTGGAAGTGAAATAAAGACTTTAGTGTTATATCCGGAATTTAAAAGATTAACTTGACTTAGTCATCAATGGAAGTGAAATAAATAAACATTACTTGTTAACCAATCTGACTAATTGGACATCATCAATGATTCCATTACCCAATTTGACTTGACTTTATAACATGAATTTGAGCTTAGAATCCATTCACACACAAAGCCTGCTCAATTCAATTCCAAGCTATTTTTAAGCTTCAAACATTAATGTGACATAGCGGTCGATCAATCTCTATCAAATGCTTGAATAATCTTCACTTTTGTTTTATTGTTTATGAAAGTCATCACAAAGATTAAAGACTAAAAACAGTGCTTATAAGATTTGTTTTTATCTCTTAATGTCGTTTATTTCTTATATTTGAGTCAATTCTGAAGGCTAGGCCTTCTAATCTTATTTACATGTACTGTGAGAATATTAAATATCAATCAATTGCTTATTTTGGGATGGATCTACAAACTCATATCTAAAGCAATCCATTCATGGCTTAATTTTAAATTTTTTTGATAACATACTTTCACTCTCTTCCATAGCAGAGGAGGACTATAGGCTCGTTTTCTTTGTAATTCGAATACAGTTTTCAATATTTGAAAACAGAATAGAAATGAATAAGCTTTTGGTATTGAAGAAAAATAGGCTGTTCACTGAAAACAATATAATGTTGTTTTCTAATTTTTTTCTTTTTAGGATGTATATCTCAATATCTAAATCACAAAACAAATGCAGCCTAATGGTTTGGCTTTATTGCCTTCTCATGGTCTAATTGGTGTTTTTTAGTATTGGTTGCAGTTTATCATAATGTTTTTTAAGATTAAACCACTTTCTATGGTTGATAAGTTTTCACCAAAGTATGAAACCTCCAAGATTGTTCACATAGACGATTCAATTGGGTTCTGTATGAGTTACAGGGAATGGAAGAAAAAAGCTGAGGACTGGAATGTTCTCTGGTGTTGCAGCATTGTTGGCATTGATAGCTACCATTAGTTCTTATTCTTATTACAAAAGGAGAAGAAGATTGACAAGAACAGGTGATAAATTAATTAATATTGAATAGAAATGTTGTTATACTTAGAAATATCTATTTCTTATTATAGAAATGTTGAATGTAGCAGCTAGAACTGAAAGCAATTTCTCCCCTAAAGCTGTACAAATGGGCAGGCAAGAAAATTATGAAGACTTCCCTTCAATGGATTTAGCCACAATACAAGAAGCTACAAATAATTTCTCCTCTGCAAACAAGCTTGGAGAAGGAGGGTTTGGTTCTGTTTACAAGGTAATGTCTACTTCTGGCTACTTATACTAGAATGATCGATGTCTTTTATTTTGATTACTAATTTAGAGTTAATTGGCATAAATATGAATTTAGGGCGTGATGCAAGATGGAAAGGAGGTAGCAGTTAAGAGACTATCACAAAGTTCGCGTCAAGGGCTGAATGAATTCAAGAATGAGGTGACACTCATAGCAAAACTGCAACATAAAAACCTAGTAAGGCTCTTAGGATGTTGCATAGAGGGAGAAGAAAACCTACTTATCTATGAATTCATGGTGAACACCAGCCTTGATGTCTTTCTTTTTGGTTAGTAAACTCTCATCGCTTGCATAACCTGTTTATTGAATTTGTATTTAACTCATTTATTAATGCAACTATTTTTTTGATAGCTAGATACAAGAAAGCAGGCACAATTAGATTGGAGTAAACGGATTAACATTATTAATGGAATAGCCCGGGGACTTGTTTATCTTCATGAAGACTCCCGACTTAAAATCATCCACAGGGACTTAAAGCCCAGTAATGTTTTGTTGGATCACGAAATGAATCCGAAGATATCGGACTTTGGCATGGCTAGGATCTTTGGAGGAGATGAGACTCAAGCTAATACTAAGAGAGTTGTGGGAACCTAGTAAGTATTGCAAACAACTAATATGTATTGCAACTAGATAAATGTTACATTTTGTGAACAATACAAAGCAAAAAAGATGAATGTAGGGTTTCATAACTCTAAAAAAGAATGAGCACACAGAAGAAAAGAAACACAACGCATATAGCTACCTAAACAAATAAAATTTAATATCCTGAATGATACACAAGTACTCTAATACGTTTCAAGTGCTATTGAGTTTTCAAGCTTTTCTTCATGTTATAATTTTAATCTCTAAAAAATGTTTACGTGTTGGATGTCAAACAGCGGGTATATGGCTCCAGAGTATGCAATGGCAGGCATGTTTTCGATTAAATCCGATGTTTTTAGCTATGGAGTTCTTTTACTTGAGATCACGAGTGGAAAGAGAAACAATAGGCTCCAACTGCCCGAATCTTCTCAAACCCTCCTCACATATGTAAGTTTCTTGATCACTCAAGAATTCAATCTTCTATGTAAGGTATTTATTCTTAAAACCTCTCTTACTTAGTGAAATCTAATATTGTTATAGGCATGGAGATTGTGGTGTGAAGGGAGAGCTTTGGAATTGGTGGATCCAACACTAAAGAGCTCATGTTCAAGTGAAATGTTGAGATGCATTCACATTGGATTGTTGTGTGTTCAAGCAGACCCAGCTGTTAGACCAACTATGTCTTTTGTGGTTTTTATGCTAGGAAGTGAATTGGTACCTCTTCCTCAACCTAAAGAGCCTGCATTTTATGCTGCTCATGTGGCCGCTGAGTCAGACCAATCTTCTTCAACTACTGTCAAACACGGTTCAATCAATAGGGTTACCATTACCAACATGACACCTCGATGATGGACCGATTTGATTTCAAGTCAAGATTGATATTGTTGTATGTGGAACATGGCTTTAGAGTGTTTGTTGAGATGAAACATCTTGAGATCAGATCAAACCTACCTTGAACGCCCCAATTTTGATGGCCTAAACATAATGGATCATGTTTGATGTCTACCTGGTTTCCTTAATAATGCCATTTTTTTTTTAGAGTAAACAAAACAAATTGTTAGACAATAGGGTTTCTATAGAGAGTTCAAAGATATGTATTCTTCTCTAAAACAGAGGCAATATATAGACAATTACATCCTAAAATTAGGTCCTAAATTAGGGAAACAAATTGTTT
Organism: Paratinospora sagittata; assembly: GCA_035771175.1. Taxonomy (NCBI): domain Eukaryota; kingdom Viridiplantae; phylum Streptophyta; class Magnoliopsida; order Ranunculales; family Menispermaceae; genus Paratinospora; species Paratinospora sagittata. Next base: position 27,632,666 of record CM069612.1, on the reverse strand, counting down.
CTATATTTACTGAATCTATTACTTTCTATATAGCTTGTTTCTATATTTACAGAATTTATTAGTTTCTATATAGCTCATGCAGACACTCCTCCTCAAGTTGGTGCATAGATGTCTATCATGCCCAACTTGTCAATTATACCATAAAACACTTTCCCTGAAACTGCTTTTGTGAGCATATCAGCCAGCTGACTCTCGGCTTAGCATCATTTGGGGCATCACACGTGGCCTTCTTTACTTGCATGAGGATTCTCGCCTCAAGATCATTCATCGGGATCTTAAAGCTAGCAATATTTTGTTAGATCATGAGATGAAACCTAAGATATCAGACTTTGGGATGGCTAGGATTGTTGAAGTGAACCAGAACAAAGCAAACACTAACCGAGTAGTTGGAACATAGTAAGTTGCATTCTTGTTCATTTTAATTTAGTATATGCTACTATTTGCTTTAATTTACTATTGCTAGCTAGGTAAAACACAAAAACCCCTCATTTTTACTAAGCACAAGAGTTTTGCTAAAATAATCTAAAGAATAGACTTAAATTCATACCTTAGCTAATGTTGAGAGTTACCACACACTGTCGCATCTTTAGATCATGAAGAGAAAACTAATTTACTATATCAGCTTAGGTATAAATTTGAGTTTATCTTTTCGTCGTCATTTTATATTTTTTGTTCTTTATTAACTAATATCAGTTACATAATTGTCTTCAAAAAAGTCAATAGGTTAGAGTTAATATTAGGTTATTTATAAAAAAAAAAATGTTAATCTAACTGTAAAAATTGTAACTGTACGTGCAACTATACATGTATATATATTCATTGGATATTAGTATGTCGCACGTCTTAAAGTGTGTAATAAATAATTCAATGAATATAAACATATAATTACACATGTAGTTACAACTTTTAATTTGCAGTTAGATTAACATTAATTCTCATTTATAAATATTACAAGATGTATATGCTTCCATTTCTTTAGTTAATTAATTGTGTGTATTAATTGCTTCTCTATCAACCTAATTATACATTAGTAAGTAAACCGGTTTACTATATATATAATATTTCTAACTACATTTATTTTTCGTCTTCAACATATATAATACCCTTGGATTGATTTAATTTTCTCTTTGACATATTTTTCACAGAAAAGTAAATTATATATATATATATATATATGTGTATATCCAACTTATTAAGCTATTGATTTTTTTTTTTTTTAACATTTTGAAAGAAGTAAATTGCAAGAGTAAGATATACAAGGATGACAAAAGGATAGTTTAATCAAGCTTTAATTCATCATACGAAGAAGTTAAACTATATATTATGATTATTATCTAATTAATTTGTGTGTGTTAATTTGCAGCGGGTATATGGCCCCAGAGTATGCCATGCAAGGACTATTTTCTGTGAAATCAGACGTTTTCAGCTTCGGAGTTATCTTGCTAGAGATCATAAGTGGGATGAGGAATAATGGCTTCCATCTTTCAGAACATCCAGCTCTAAGCCTACTTACCTATGTAATTAGTTTCTTCAATCTTTCTAATTTGTGAATAATGTATGGCCCCCATTTGGTACAGCTTTTACAAAATACTTTTTGGCCGAAAATATTTTTAGAGGTGTTTAGCATCATCTGATTTTTAGAAAAACACTTTTTAGAAAAACATTTTTTCTAGTTTTCGGTAAAGCTGGGTGAGACCAATTAATTAATTTTTCTAAAAAGTGTTTTTTGGAGAAACACTTGTTAAAAAAAGTGTTTTTACAAATATTGTAGAGGCCATTGTAACATCTACTAATTAAGTACTAGCTCTAGAGATTAACATCATCAAACTATATATTAATTACAGGCATGGAAGCTGTGGTGTGAAAGCAAAGGGTTGGAGCTAATGGATCCATCATTATTAATGGAAGATGATGATCAGTCACGTGTGAGTTTTGATGAAGTACTGAAATGCATTCACATAGGATTGCTGTGTGTTCAAGAAGACCCTGCAGATAGACCCACTATGTCAGCCGTGGTTTTTATGTTGGGAAGCCACTCCATAAACCTCCCCCAACCCAAGCAGCCTGCATTTTCAGTGGGTCGACCGGTTGCTCAATCGAACCTCTCTCGAATTCCAAATGCTGAAACATATAATTGTTCTATTAATCAACTAACTATTTCAAGTGCTTCACCCAGATGATCCTGGCTTAGCCATCCAATCCACATATTCTAGCTAAAATATTCTAGTTAATTAAGGCAGAGGTTGGAGTTCGATTTTTGGATGGACGAGTTTAATTCTTCAATTTATCAAGACTGATGCGTGATTGGTACATATAGGTCTTAATGAATTAGTCTGACATCGAACACTAAATGTATAAAACTGGAATATAACTGTCTCAAAAAAAGGAAAGAGTAGCCCCTGGTCCCATTTTGTTTTTTTGGGTTCTAGGGTATGTGTCGATCGGCTGCGGGCCTATATATTTTTGTACTTAGTCATGATATAGTCTTAACGATACGTTCTTAACTTTGCTTGGATGTATTGTACTCATTATCAAAAATGTTTTAAGAGGAAATATATCATTTTTAAAGAAAAAGGAATGTAATTTCTCGGTTCTCAAACAAGCCATTGGTAAATTTTGAAAGAGTAATGCTTATCAAAACTGTGTGTTATCAAATTAGACAAAACTATATATATATATATTAGCTTATGTTCATATGTGTTGCATGTGTTTTTCTATTAATTATAATTTCAAATGAAAGATATATAATTGATTATATTATTATTTTTTTTGCATATTATTAGTACTGTTTGTATTAAATTACTAAAAATGTCTTTTATTTATAAATAAAAAGAAGGTGATTAACAAATAGTAAAATATTATAATTATTAAAGGTAGATAATAAGATAAATTGATCGTAAAGTAGCTTAACATTAGGAGAAGTGGAAGGAGTGAAGAATTATGTAAATTACCATAATAGTTGCGTAACTAAATTTTAAAATAAATGATAAATATAAGTTTAATGGGTTAATTTTAAAAGTTTGGCAAAAATGGTCATGCCACGAATTCTTTCAAGTATTTTTCTTATAATAGTACGTATAACAATATATTTAATTTTTGTATTATCAGCTATATATATATATATATATATATATATATCTTTTACGTAGCCTAGCCAAAATTACTTGAACCAAGCATTTTATAATATGTTACATTAAATAAAAAAACGACATTTAAAATGCTGGATTACAATATGAAGGAGAATAAAAGGGCAGTGTCTATTTTATGTGCAATTTTCAGATTAGACGATAGTTAATTAAAATACTATTTAAAGGGGGCTTGCCTTAGTAATTGGGGTCCAAACCTCAATAGGCTATATATCTATATATATAAGGGAGGGTATTTTTCCTATGTGAGTGTTGAACCATTACTTAGGTTACATCGTTCAGGTGTAGGTCTGATGTGTCGTAGTCATTACCGTCAACTACCATTTTTATTTTTTATTTGAAAGAAATATTAAATAATTAGAATTCCATTTTTCAAATAAAATAAAAAGAATAATCTTCCTTGACTAACATTTAGTAAAACATGTATGAGTTTCTAGGAAAGCCCACTCATGCTGTTCTCATCGTTTATAACAATACTGTGTTTCATATACTAATCTCCTCTTTCTGATTTGACCACAAGCATCCTGCCACCACCTCTTCTTAGATCCATTAATGGCCAATTTCTCCATGCGAACCTTAATTAAATCGACCCATGAATCTGCACACTCAAACATGAGACCTTCTGCAACTGTCTCAACCATTCAGCTACTCTTCCTTGCTTCTCTCATTTCAATCCTCCGTCATCCCACTTGTGCTGATCCTCCCTACAACAATTGTTCCTCAACATCTAATTTCACTAGTAACAGCAAATTCCAATCTAATCTCCTTCAGCTTCTAAACTTATTGAACTCTCAATCTTCTAACTCCAGCTTCCACTATACTTATTTTGGAGAAGACCCAGATAGAGTTTATGGCAATTTCCTCTGTTACAGCTATGTCAGCCGTGACAACTGCAAGCGTAGTTTGTTAAGTGCAATTCAAGACATCCAGATGCGGTGCCCAACAAGCAAAGAAGCAATTACATGGGAGGAATATTGCCAGTTGCGATATTCTGATAAAAGCTTCTTTGGGCTTATGGATTACACAACAAATCTCACCCTCTTTAATTATAAAAATATTTCAGACCCAGATTTGTTTAAGGTTGTTGTGAAACAAATGTTGGGTGATCTGTCTAAACAGGCGGCTTTTGATTCATCTGGGAAGATGTATGCTTTGGGGCAGTCTGGATTTGGCAAGATTGATAAAGTTTATGGTTTTGTTCAGTGCACTGAAGATTTATCTGGAAGGGATTGTTATACTTGTCTTCAAAATGCCATTAGTGCTATTCAAAGTTGCTGTTATTTTTATAGAGGAGCCAGAGTTCTTGCCAGAAGTTGCTTCTTGAGATATGAGTTGTACCCTTTGCTGGAATCTGGAACTTCGTCTAGTTCCAACTCATCAAGAAATAGTAAGCATTTTTTTCATGTCTTCATCTGGTCCTGTGTTTTAGGTCTTTTTTTTCTTAAGAATTTATTGGAAAGGGGTATTCCCAAATTGTTAATATCCATATTCGCTCTTGATTTACATATCTGGGCCTCTTCTTGATAGCTATAGCTTTTGGGTGAAATGGTTTCTAACATGCTATCATTGCCTTGTTATTAATCATGTCTTTCCTCTCCATTATGAATCTATATTTGCGCTTGATATACATAAGAGGGCCTCTACCTGATAGGTATAGCTTTTTGGGTGGAGTGGTTCTAACACAAATGATGAATATAAACTTCATGTAAATTGCAGGTAACAGAAAGAAACTATTGGCACTTATAATTGTTACCATTGCAGCTGCAATTGTGCTTGCAGCTCTGTTGTGCTTCTGTGTGTATTATCATGTCAAGAGGAGAAGAGCCCATAGAGGTCAATATTGTTTAATTATATTGTAGAGCATTTTAGGATTTTATTCTACCAATATGTAACAGTGTCTTTGATTATCATGGAAAAAAAAAATTGAATCAGTTGAGCAAGCAGTTTCATTAAATAGCCTTGGGGTTTCCATCAGAGATATGTATCAACCAGATATGCAAGGAAGGGATCTGATAGAAACAACAGAATTTCCATTGATCAGTTATGCAACTCTATGTTCAGCTACTAATAATTTTTCTAGTTCGAACATTTTGGGAGAAGGCGGCTTTGGCCCTGTTTACAAGGTGAAGCTCTGACCCGTTCATGTTATACAAAATTGATCACAAATATTTCTCATTGATCGTTGTTTTGTGTGGTCTTATTTCTAGCTCTTTAAACAAATGTTGTTTCAGGGCAAGTTACCTGATGGAAGGGAAGTAGCAGTAAAGACTCTCTCTTGCATCTCTGAGCAAGGCTCAGAGGAATTCATGAATGAGGTATTACTGATAATGAAGCTTCAACACAAAAATCTTGTGAGGCTTCTTGGGTGTTGCGTAGAAGGAGATGAAAAGGTCCTTGTCTATGAATACATGCCTAATGGCAGTCTTGATGTCTTACTCTTCGGTATGAACGAGGCAATAAATTCCGTTACTCCTTTACCAAATCATTCATGCTATACAAATCATTACTGCTATTAAGATGGTATGAATTGTCGCTATTGATAGTGAAGAAAACACATCATATCACACAAGTTCTTTTGCCTTTACAAGTCCATATCAGATGCTGAAGTTTGATGTAAATTATTATCTTAGAAAGGGGCTAGATGATTTTGGCATTTAAAACTTTGTAACCTTTCAACCTAACTGCTTCTAAGAAGCATGGATCAGCAATTGATATTCTTGTTCTTAATTCTAAATTTTCACTTAACAGATGAACAGAGACGAGCAGAACTTGATTGGGGAAAACGCTTCAACATTGTTATTGGAATTGCCCGGGGACTTCTTTACCTTCACCAGGATTCTCGGCTTAGAATCATTCACAGGGACCTTAAAGCTAGCAACATATTACTGGACAATCATATTAATCCTAAGATTTCAGACTTTGGGATGGCTAGGATTTTTGGAGGAACACTAGGCGAAGCTAATACCTGTCGTATAGTTGGGACATAGTAAGTACATTCTTATGTTAAGCACATTCTTATGTTATCTTATAAAACTGTGCAAATAGCTGGTCTTGACATATAAATTGATATTGATTCCAAATTCTTGGTATCTCACTTCCATACTAACTTTATTCTATCAAAACAGCGGCTACATGGCTCCCGAATATGCTATGGAGGGTCTATATTCCATAAAATCTGATGTGTTTAGTTTCGGAGTTCTCTTGCTAGAGATGGTAACTGGGAAAAAGAACGCTGGCTTCCATCTGTCAAGACGCGCTCCGAGTCTTCTAGTATATGTGAGTCTCATTCTAACAACAAGGGATCTTAGAATTAAAATTTTCTTAGAACTAACTCCAAGAAACAACATTGCAGGCATGGGAGTTATGGACTGAAGGAAGAGGATTGGAGCTTATAGATTCTTTGCTAAGTGAGTCATATTCAACAGTTGAGTTTTTGAGATGCATCCACATTGGCTTGTTGTGTGTTCAAGAAGATGCAGCAGATAGACCCACAATGTCATCAGTTGTAATCATGCTGCAGAGTGAATCTAGAGCCTTTCCCCCGCCAAAACAACCTGCATCATCCGGCGGGAGAGTTGCTGTTAAACTTGATCAATCTCAGGATTTTTCAATCAATAATTTAATTGCTTCCTCCGCTTCGCCTCGCTAAGTAGGTACAATGGAATTGCCTTGTAAATCAGAGTGTTGTAAGGGTGTCCTCGATCACAAAAATGTCTAAATCTCAGAATTTGTGATTGCTATTTTTACATGATTTCCAAGAAAATATGCATAGTAAATTTTCTCCTTCAAGCTTATGCATTTGGAATAACAAATTTAGTTAGAGCATTATTGATAAGCTTGATATTTTTTTATTTTTTATTTTGAGAGTAAACAAACAGTTGTATTAATAATAAGCATAAAAATTGTTCCACAGCCCTATGGAGCACCAGCAGCACTCAAACAAAAACAGACACAAAACAGTGCTATAAGCCAAACACCACAAAGGAGAACAACTCGATACAATCGTTCTCCCCATTGCCTAGTCCAATCATTAATGGAGAAGTCCCATTGATTTTAAAAGCCACTACTACCCAAGAACTTGCAAGAAGCAAAGCATCATTCCCCACATCCTCCCCGCTTCTTGAGATTCCGTAAAAAATACGATGATTGCTCTCCACCCAAATCATTCATAAAGTTGCAAGATTCGCCGATCTCATGATTTTGACTTGACTACCATTAAGCCCTCGAATGTGAGTAAGCGATAAAGATTCCTCATAATTCATTGAGGGGGAAAATCTGTCCCTAATTGTAGTCCGCCATTCACCTCATATCTTCAAGAAAAAGGGGCATATAAAGAAAAGATTAATCGTGTCATCTGCACTATTAACACACAACGGACAACAGTGAGGAACCAAATAAGTAAAAGGTAGTCTCCTTTGAAACTTGTCACCCATGTTAAGCTTATTATCGACAGGAAAATTTTAACCTTTGATGGAAAATGAGCTTCCCAAATCAAATTGGCATAGGAAATGAGGGGAAAGAAGGGTCATCGATTAAGAACTAGAAAAAAGACTTACAGGTGAAGTGACCAGAGGTCAAAGATCGAGTTTGAGTGGTTGTGGAATCTACCTACCTCATCGAGGTCAAGGTTCGAGTGTCTTTATCTCTGGAGAGGTAAGAAGTAGTTGTAGCCTTATTGGGCCTTATTGTCGCTTCAAGCCATTGTTCCCCTTTTATTAATGGTTGGGGCTGCCACTTTTGTCTTGTTTCTTTGACTCACAAGTCTTGAGTGTTTGAATGGACAGAGTTCCCAACGGGCAGTTGGCACAGTGGTCATCACACGACTATAGAAGGTGAAGGTCGCAAGTTTGAGTCAAAGCAAAGCGAGAAGATTAATAAATACATGGTAAAGCGGCACCCCGTAGGTCCCAAAAAGAGGAAGTATCGCACCTAAACACCATACACCGATTAGCAAACATGGCTGACACTTGTACTCATGGTGGTGATCTTGTGGCCTCTCATTGGTACGGGGGTTAATCGGTTTAGAATAGGTCGGATACTCCATGGAAGGACAATTTTAAACTGGGTTGTATCTTCTCCAAAAATAAAAATAAAAAAATGTTAGTTTTGTAAATGTCTTTGGTTTAAGGTCAATGCAAAGAACATTTCAAAAACAAGGGATAGTTTGCCAATTGAGAGCAATGGAGAATAGGAGTGCATGTGATTTGCTGAGTAAATCGATGTTTAATTAATCATATTTCCAGTGACATACCATATGGAAAAACTAAATTTTTGTCTGCTCTCTCTAAGCCTATGGTCAATGGTTCTGCTAGCAACCACCCTTAAACATTGAGCAACCTTTGAATTTAATTCATTGAAAAATGAGGATATTACTACAGTTAATAATATAATAATTTTGACAATAAGAAGAGGGTAAGAGAGAATTATAGTAGAAGGAGATGAGATCATTCAATATCCTTTAGCCAATTGATTTATTAGCACACATGTTCTTCATCCTTAAGTCTAGAAATAACATAATATAAGATACTAAGTCGTCGAAAAGAACTTTGATTGCGGATAACCTTCAAAATATCTTTTAATTTATGTCACTACCGGTACTAATAAATATATAATTAACGAAAAATGTGACCACACCAACTTGGTCATTTCCCTGACAATCACATATTTTTTTTAGAAACAGCCATAGTTATGTACCCTTTTCAACATCATTTGTATTTAGCCATTTTTAATATCTGTCTGCATATACAGATCCAATTAACTGCCTTTTCTGTGTCCATCAATCAATTATTTATATAAAAAACAAAATCAGACCAAGTTATTTCATATGACTTTATAATTAATAACTTTTCTCAAACAATAAATCACCTTTTTCATATCTTTTTTTTTTTTTTCCTTTTTATAACTTTTTGCATAAATTTGTGGGAACCAAAAGCAAGCCGTCTTACCTAGTTTTTAAGTCAAATACACTGTTCTGTTCCCATAAACGTATCAAATAAAGTCTAACTTTTTTTAGCTTATTAACAGAAAACAATGCCCATATTATTAGAATAATTATAAAAATCAAGAGGTGCATAACATTCTACCATCCACTGCAATATTTTTATTAAGTCAAACTATGCAAATGTTGCAGAAAGATCAATACGTGCTCTTTCTAAAATACTTAGTTTCTTCTTCTTTCTTCTTTTATTCTGCTCTCTCTCCTTTTTCCTTAATGATTCTAAGGCTGCTAGGAAATGTGTCTCTTCAATTAAGGATGACTGGGAATAATGTTTCAATCTCCTCATGTTTTTTATTTTTGTGCCTTGTCATGCTTTATGGCACTAGAATAGCAGCAGATCCCCTTTTCACCATTTGCCCAGTTGATTCTAATTACACATCAAACAGCACTTTTGATTTGAATCTCATACAGTTTCTTCAATCTCTTCCCTCTAAAACTTCATCTACAGGTTACTACAACACCACCATAGGCAACAGCCCTGATCAAGTTTATGGACTTGGTCTATGTAGAGGTGATATCACATCATTGGTTTGTGAAAATTGCATTCAAAATGCAACTGAAGGGATACTAAAAGGTTGCCCACATGGAAAAGAAGCGACGATCTTTTACGAAGTTTGTGAAGTTCGGTACTCGTATAAGAACTTCTTCTCCTTGATGGTTTACATTGGGAAGTATCCAAATTGGAATGAAAGTGCTCAAGATATATCAGATCCAATCAAATTTACAGAAGCTTTAAGGGGTTTATTGATGATGGTTTCTAGTAAGGCAACTTCTGATACCAAGAGCTTGTTTTCTACTGGAGAAGTTGGGATAAATGGGAAGAACAAGATATATAGTCTTGCTCAGTGTAGTAAGGACATAACTCCGGGCAGTTGTGGAGAATGCTTAACAAACACCATAGGTGATATTGTTGGATGTTGTGCCAAATATAAAGCAGGAATTGTTCTTAGTCCCAGTTGCAGTATGAGATTTGAGTTGTATCCATTTTATAGAGTCTCATCAGATGGGAAAGGTAAGAAATTTTATGTTTCAGATTGGATTTTCTTCCAAGATTAGATATTGATCTACCTTGATTTCTCTAGAAAACTGCAATTACTTAGGCTTGATTGGCTTGATTTAGAATTGCATATAATGTGGAATTTATTGTAACAGATAAGAAAGGAAGAATATCAAGGATTGCTATTGGCATTAGTGTATCAATGGCTCTAGGTGTATTCCTGATTGGCATCGGCTTCTATTGCCGAAGGCAGAGGAAGAGAGATCACAAAGGTAAAATGTCAACACATTGTAGCCATCTTCAATGATTCTTGAAAACTGGTACTAATTTATTTAGTTTCTTTCAGATGAAGAGAAAAGCGAGCGGGCCTTATTACATGATTTGGTGGCTCCAAGTGCGACTAATTTCTCGTCCAGGAGTACAGGAGGAGGCGATGAGATGAACAATCAGGAACTTCCCTTGATCGATTTAGTGACTATAAAACTTGCTACGGATGATTTCTCTGATTCAAATATTCTTGGACAAGGTGGGTTTGGTATCGTTTACAAGGTAACAAATCTTTCTAATTTAATTAATTACCATTGGTTTAGCATTTCTCCATTTGGATTAATGATTTACAAGAAAAATGTTGGAATAATTAATGGAATTTTTTTTCAGGGAGTTATGCCTGATGGAAAGGAAGTAGCAGTGAAAAGGCTTTCAAGGAGATCTTGGCAAGGTTTAGAGGAGTTCAAAAATGAAGTCATCCTAATAGCAAAGCTTCAACATAGGAATCTTGTAAGGCTCTTGGGCTATGGTATAGAAGAAGAAGAAAAGCTACTAATCTATGAGTTCATGCCCAACAGGAGCCTTGATTGGTTTCTATTTGGTACCAAATCTCGAATTAACATTTCGGTTTCTTCTTTTTTTTTTTTTTTTTCGATTCGAGTGATCGTTGTTGGTTAGAGACCTAATTTATTAAACTAGCTGCTCTCTTTTGCAGACCCAACAAGATGCACAGAACTTGATTGGAAAACTCGTTTTAACATTATCCACGGACTTGCTCGGGGGCTTCTTTATCTTCACGAGGATTCTAGACTTATGATCATCCATAGAGATCTCAAACCTAACAATGTTTTGTTAGATGATGAGATGAACGCGAAGATTTCAGACTTTGGCATGGCTAGGATTTTTGGTGAAAATCAAAAACAAGCCAACACTAGGAGAATTGTGGGCACACAGTAAGAATGTTCTTTGCTTATCATCCCATATGAACTTTTTTTCTCTGCCTTGTTTCATGCCAGTTTTTCCTATAGTCCAACCATGTTTCAATGTCAACAACGTTGAGTTGAAATTTTATATTGTGAAAACAGTGGATATATGGCTCCAGAGTATGCTATGGAGGGGCTTTTCTCTATAAAGTCTGATGTCTTCAGCTTTGGAGTGGTCTTACTTGAAATTTTAAGTGGGAAAAGAAGTAATGGTTTCTACCTTACAGGGCAAGCTCAAAGCCTCCTTTCATATGTAAGGTCTACCTACTTTCTTGATGAACATACTCTTCTTAACATATGTTTCATGAGGCTTATTAAAATAATGATCATATATCTCACAGGCATGGAATCTATGGAATGAAGGTAGAGAATTGGATTTCATGGATCCGCTGTTAATCGAGTCGAGCTCGGAACAAGAGGTATTAAGATGTATTCATGTTGGACTCTTGTGTGTTCAAAAAGATGCAGCTGATAGGCCAACCATGTCATATGTGGTTGTGGCACTTGGAAGTGAATTGGTAGAGCTTCCTCAACCTACTCAACCTGCATTCTCTGTTGGGAGAGGGGCCATTCAATCAGGAACATCATCAAGTACTTCTGTAAATGGAGTTACTATTTCTGATGTTACCCCAAGATGAAGACTTTGAACATTAATTTATATTTTTCCCACCTAACTGTTATTAGCTTGAAATTTATTTTCTGTTTCTACCTAACACTTGTATGTAAATTATCTAAATACAACGTTTGATGTTCTTATTTAACTAATCAGATGCGTCGTTGATATTCTTTCTTTGTAGTATAATATTTCTGGTAATGAAATTTTATGCACCTATGGACAAAACATATAAATATACAACTTAACAAAACCTTCCCTTAACTATATGAGGTTAATTAGTTAACTACATGAATCCGCTATTACCACTCTACTATGTCAAGGATTAAGATAATTTTTATATTACAAATAATTAATATTGGATTTGCTAATTAAAAATTGATAAGATTGGATGCATTTAGTTAGAGCAAAAGTTTTTATGATGAAAAACTTTGGCAACGTTTTTGTCCTACAATATATGTTAATAGTTCGGACCAAGTAATGTACGGGTGGTGTTAATAATTCGGTTCAGGTCAGTTAGATGTTCAAACTTAATTTAAACTAAATGTGATCGGGTTCGGTTTAATTTAGATGATTGATTTATTTTGAATTTATCAACCCAAACAAAATATAATTGGTTTGATTCGGTTTGAATTTGATGTGTTTAAAATTTTAAATGCATATACCTTAAATGAATCAAAATAATTACTTATATATATATATATATATATATATATATATATATATATATATATATATATATATCAAGTAATACTAAATTTTCCAATGCATATTTAATAAAGTTTATAACAATCTTTACTAAATATTGATACTTTTTTTTATTTTTAAAATTGGTTCAATTCGATTTAAATTGTTTTTAATGCCACAAATCATAATTCAAACCAAACCATTCAAGTTATATATTTTTCAAACCTAATTCAAACTAAACTTATTTAAAAAAAAATGAATAAAATGAAATCAAATGCACCAGTTCAACTTGGCTTCTCAATATGAATCAATTCATTGTTACCCTTAACTAATGTGAGTAAATTATGATGAATATCAACACTTAGCCCAAGTCCCTTACCACCTAGTCACACTAAAGCACAAGGTGTCAAGGTCCAAATTCAATAAGTAATATAAAGTAAATTATCTTTAATTTAGGCCATAATATCCTTGTAATTTGATATGTTTCAGTGTCCAATTTTATATGGTCTCGGCGCCTGATGTGCATGGTGGGGCTCGGACCTAAGTTGTTAGTGGAACCTCGATCCACCCTGAACCTTCGTGGGTTCCTCGTGTTGACTTATCAACACGTGCTACACGTTCTCTCAAAAATTGGTCTTATCCATACTAGGGCCATGAACGTAATGTTGCATTGTAAATAATAAATATATATACACTTATAAAATTGAATTAATATCCACGTGGACCTCTAAAAAGGCCTAAAACAGGGGAAAAACGCAATGCGTACAGTACCTGATGACTTCCTTTTCTGACGTACAAGACCTGGCATTTCTCGACCGCATTGTTGACTCTGTAGTCGCCAAGGTTGTCCTAAGTACTCGGACAGTTGGACTACGACTTGCTATACATAACTAAACAACTCCACTTACCATATTTTGCCATCTGTCAGTCCATCCTATTTTTATTTTTATTTTTTCTTCTCTTTATCAATGGACCCATATGGCACTAGTAGAGACCTAAAACCAGTTAACTTAAACGAACTCTTGGACTACATGATCTCCCTTCACAAATATTGAACTCATGTTTGTTCAATTCAGCAGCAGATACAGTTAAATGCTGTAACTTCCATCATTTTCAGTCTCCTTCCTCTTTCTCCAAGGACTCCACAGGACCACAGTGCATAAAAAAAAAAAAAAAAGAGATTTTTTCCAAACCCAAAAAGCATACTAGTCTAAAACACCAGAGCATCTTCAAAACTCCATCAAACCATGGCTAATCATTTCTTCAAGTTTCTCTTACTTTTCTCTGCAATATTTCTCATCAATTTGAGCTTTATTTCTGCCCAAACCCAAGACTATGTATACCACTTCTGTGGTACAACAGGCAACTTCACCAACACCAGCACTTACTCCACGAACCTCAACCTCCTCCTTTCATCTTTATCCGCGAACGTGTCTACCAGTAACGGGTTGTTCAGGAACGTTACAAATGGGCAAAACCCAGATAGAATTTATGGGTTGTTTTTATGCAGAGGCGACAATACTCCCCAGTTTTGCCAAGCTTGCGTACAAGCAGCAAGAGAAGGTATCACCCAAAGATGCCCAAACCAGAGAGAAGCCATCATATATTACGAGCGTTGCATGTTGCGGTACTCAAATCGGTCAATTGTGGGCGTTATGCAGAACGAACCACCTCTGTTCCTTTATAACACCGCGAATATTACTGATAGAAATGGTTTTAATCGGGCTTTGGGGAATTTGTTGGAGGGTGTGGAAGGACGGGCTTCTTCTGGGGATAAGTACGCTACTGGAGAGGCGAATTTCACGAGTTTTCAGAGGATTTATGCTTTGATGCAGTGTACGCCAGACTTGTCTCAAACTGGTTGTAATAGGTGTCTTGAGGGAGCGAGGGCTTATGTTCCCACTTGTTGTGATGGAAGAATAGGGGCGAGAGTTATTTTACCCAGTTGTAATTTGAGATATGAGATTAGACCCTTTTATGATGCCAGGGTTTCGCCGCCACCGCCACCTCGGTCGCCACCGGTGTTGTCGCCGCCGCGGCCAAATTCTACTTCCACTGAAACAGAAGGTAAAATTTTTGAGTGATTTTGATTTTAGTTTCTTGAGTTCAAGTTTAAAATAGTGAAAATTGTTGTGCTTAGTTTAGATTTTTCATGCCCATGAGACTCAATCATTGTTGTCAATTGATTGCATTGGGCCTTTATTGTTGATTTATTCTTGCTTTGTGTGGGGCTGAAAGTTCCAGTTGACAGAGAAAGTGAAATGTTTGATAAACCTAGGAATATTTCGTTTTATCTTCTAGATATTCAATGGTGTGTGGCTAATTATAATAGTTGATTGCTATTTGTGCAGGAAATACGAAGAGGTCATCTAGGATTATTATTGCTATAGTCATTCCATTAGCCATTGCATTGATTCTTCTCGTCACTGGTGCTGTCTGCATATGTATGAGAAAGAGAAAGAAAGAGAAAGCAGTTGACAGTAAGTAGCTATTTCCTATAATTGCTTTGGTATAACAACTTGCTTAAAATTGAAGCATGCATTGTAGTCTATATATTTTTATGTAGTTCT
The DNA here is from genome assembly GCA_035771175.1 of Paratinospora sagittata. NCBI lineage: Eukaryota > Viridiplantae > Streptophyta > Magnoliopsida > Ranunculales > Menispermaceae > Paratinospora > Paratinospora sagittata. Next base: position 27,617,405 of record CM069612.1, on the reverse strand, counting down.
GTGAATTATCTTAATATTCTCAGCACTGCAATTTATAAACTTGTACCATTCCAATTATTGTATTTAGTGATGTGTTGGTCTCCAAGATTATAGTGACCAAAGATATACAACTCAACTATGTATAGATCACCTAACAAACTCTAAGTTCATGTCTTAATTTTTTTATTTTTATTTTTTAATATCTCGGCATGAAAGTAAAATGTGAAATATCTCTTATTTGCCTAATGCGCATTATTTAGTAGATTTGATTTACATTTCTATTCATTTTACTTTGGTCAAGATGTGGATGACATTACAACCTTGGAGTCCTTGCAATTTGATTTTGGTGCGGTTAGAGCTGCCACAGACAACTTTTCAGATGCGAATAAGCTCGGAGAAGGTGGATTTGGTGCAGTTTACAAGGTAATAAAAATAAAATAAAATTGAATATATATTAGTTTTATTTTATTCAATATTTTCCTCAAAATGTTTTTTCAATAATCTGTTGTGATATTAGGGAGTTTATCTTATTCTTGTTGCATATTCTCAGGGTACACTATCCGATGGTCAAGAAATTGCGGTAAAGAGACTCTCCAGGAACTCTGGGCAAGGCACAGAACAATTTAAGAACGAGGTCGTGTTGATGGCAAAGCTTCAACACAGGAATCTTGTTAGGCTGTTTGGTTTCTCATTTGAAGGAGAAGAAAAGCTACTGATCTATGAGTTTGTACCAAACTCGAGCCTTGATCACTTCGTATTTGGTTTGTCCATTCGCTCTGTTTGTTTCTGTATTTATGTGCTCCTGTTTGAATTCTTTCTTGGAAAAACTATATATTAACATTAGTATTTATTTTTTTAAAAGTTTCGGAAATGATGACATTTCAAATCATTTTGCGATTGATTCTAAGAAATTTGTTTTGAGAGTATCATTTGATGTATTATCAATTGTTTTAACTCTTAGGTCGTATTTGATTTTTATTTTTGTTGGTGTGGTAGATCCGATCAAGCGTGCTGAGTTGGATTGGGAAAAACGCTACAAAATCATAGGAGGAATTGCTCGAGGGCTTCTCTATCTTCATGAAGATTCTCGACACAGAATTATTCATCGAGATCTCAAAGCTGGAAATGTTTTGCTAGACACTGAGATGAACCCCAAAATTTCAGATTTTGGTATGGCAAGGCTTTTCGTAGTAGATCAAACTCAAGCCAATACCAGTAGAGTTGTGGGAACTTAGTAAGTACTAAACAACATATTGCTCAATGCTCATCCACAATATGGAATTCTGTTATATATTTGAAAAAGTTCATTGAAGATTTATGACATCCAACAATTAAAAATCAATCTAAACTACTACTTAGAAGCTTACCCACTAAGTTTTTATGCAGCATCTTGTACCAGAGTCTTTTTTTTTTTTTTTAAATGTTGTGAAAACTTCTTTCATGTTTCACTCGAACAATTTTTTCTGCATTGGCATGCAGTGGTTACATGGCACCAGAGTATGCTATGCATGGCCAGTTCTCAGTGAAGTCAGATGTATATAGTTTCGGTGTTTTGCTTCTAGAAATTGTGAGTGGTCAAAGGACCAATGCTTTCCATCAAACAGAGCATGCCGAGGACCTTCTAAGCTATGTAAGTCAGAATTTTATGATGTTATTTTATTTATTGGTTCATTGCTAAATAAAGTTCAACAGTCCCAGATCAAGTAGAGTAAAAGCTTCCAATACAATTACTAGGAAAGCTTTGCTCACCATGACTTGATAGGCATTATGAGAAACTTATCTCTGAAAATGCATTTTGAAATATTGCAGGCATGGAGACATTGGAAGGAAGGAACAGCTTTGCAGTTGCTAGATCCGGCATTAAGGGGTAGTTGTTCAGCTAGTGAAGTAGTCAGATGCATTCACATTGGTCTATTATGCGTGCAAGAAGATGCAGCAGACAGACCCAACATGGCATCTGTTGTTCTTATGCTCACCAGCTATTCTGTTACTCTTGTATTGCCTTCAAAGCCTGCATTCTTTATCAGTAGTAAAGCGGATCCAGTCTTTCCTGCATTAGTGGAAGAGTCGTGCTCTACTGAACCTGACCGAGCTTTGGCTAATTCAACACCGTGGTCAGTGAATGATGTGTCAATTTCGGAGATTGAACCTCGATAGGCAAAGTAGAATTTTGGTTCAGGTAGAAACAATAGGATCTTCGAGAGTTCATCTTGTTTAAGTAATACAAATATGGACTCAATTGACGTATAAAACTTCTCCATGGATATGCTTATAAAAAGTTCTTGGGACTGGAATGTATTGTAATTGTTGAGTTAATGGTCTTGTACAAGGAGGAATCTTGGCTCTTCATCTTCTCTTATTTATTTAAATATATTTACAAATAGTTTCATATAAAAAAAAAAAAAGAAAAGAAAAAGTTGTTGAAGCAATTATATGTATGATAAGCGTCTGTATAATTTACTGATTAACATTTCAACTCTAACATCAAACTGACCTGCTCAAATTCTTGCTATCAGGTTGACTAACATAGCAGAGCCAGAGCTCCGTGTCATATTTCTGATCCTCTTGTAATGCCATTTCTTTTGGCTGCCTAAAGGTGATAACAGAGCTGTAAAGACAGAAGCAATAGCAATTTTTTGATTTGTTCAAGTACAATGTCATCCGGCATGTGGAGAAATAAAAGGGAGATGGAAGGACAAACAAATGTCAAATATATCAAATGAGAACATATACACATGTTGACAAAGAGTTTCAAATCTAATTAAGTATGCACTGATACCATATTAGATTCCACCAAGAAGCAAAAAATATAAAACCAAAAGCAACAGAAACTGTTGGTGGAATTTCTAGAGCGATCTTTGTAACACAAATTTTTTTTTGCAAAATTGCAGATGATATACGGAAGTTACAAGTAACTAGCCGAAGCTTGTTCTGGTTCAATAGAACACAATTCATCCACCTCTGTAATCAAGTTTTATTCCATTCTGTTGTCACATAAAATGCAGGTTTTGAAGGCAGTGCAAGACTAACAGAATGGCTAGTGAGCTTGACGACAACTGATCCCATGGTGGGTCTTTCTGCAGCATCTTCTTGAACACATAATAGACCAATGTGTATGCATCTGGTGACTTCGCTGGCGGAGAAGCTACTTTGTAATGTTGGATCTATCAAGTCCAAACTTGTCCCTTCCCTCCACCGTCTCCATACCTGTACAATTCAAAACAAGTTTTAAACACAAGCTTTCAAAATTGTATCGCTTTCCTAGTCATTGTACCTGTTGCAACATTTTCTCTTCTTCTTTTATGTGATAATATTGATCCATATGTAACTAGAAATTAAGTAAGAAGTAAAGGTAAAATAAAAATATTCATACTCATATAGCTTAGGAGGTCCTCGCCTTGCTCTGGTCGACAGAACGAGCTGTTCATCTGACCAATGACAATCTCTAGAAGCAACACACCGAAACTGTATACATCTGACTTCACTGAGAACTGCATATGCATTGCATACATCCACTGCAGTGACATTGCCAATTACAAACTCAACTCAAGATGAAACATGAAAGAAATTTTTTTTTTAACAAGAAGTTAGGCCTCTAATCTCTCCATTATTCATCAAAAAGGACCATAAATATAAGAACCTAAAGTACAAGGATGGTTTTTTAATATCAATTTTCTTTCTGCTTTCCTGCATTCTTTTGTAATGGTTGTTTCATCTTTCATGTTTATATCAGCTTAGCATGCAAATACAAATGCAAATTGATAGAAACACAGGGTATAAGAGATGACATGTTAGAAACCACTCAACCTAAAAGCTATAGCTTAAAGATAAGGGCCCAACAATGCATATCAAGCAATCATCAACAACAAACCAAATATAAAGTGATCAAAGCTTGCGTTTGGCACAAACTCATAGATGAGTAGCTTTTCCTCTCCTTCAAAGCAGCAGAAACCGCGTAGCCTGACAAGATTCCGGTGTTGAAGCTTTGCAACCAATACAACCTAATTCTTAAATTCATCATCACCTTTCCTAGAGTGTGTTGAAAGTCTCTTTATGGCAATTCCATGTCCATCTGATAGTTGACCCTGGTAGCTATATTCAAGAAAAACAACCAATTGTGGAATTTAATGTAAAATGATTCAAACTTTCCATAAGTAGTTTCTAAAGTTTGGAGGTAAGATAATTAATTAAAATATTTTAAGATCACTTTGTACTATGAGATTTTATAATTACCTTGTAAACAGGTCCAAATCTACCTTCACCTAGCTTATTAGCAACATAGAAGTCATTTCTGGCATCTCTCGGAGTTTCAAGGTCGAATTGCAAGGATTCAACTGTTGTTATGTCCTCATCATCTTGACCAAAGTAATTGCAATGAAATGAAATGTGAAAACAGAGAACTTGAGTTTTTCCTATTCTTTTGATCAAAGTTAATGAAATTAAACTTTAATGCTTTTGTAAATGACTATAACATAATTAGACAACCATAGCTGCGGATTCTAAGAAATTTTTGTTAGAAAGTCTCGTTTGATGTATTATCAAGCTGTTTTAACTCTTGGGCCTTACTTGATTTTGATTTTTGTTGGTGTGGATCCAATCGAGTATGCCGAGTTAGATCGGGAAGAAATGATACAAAATCATAGGTGGAATTGCTCGAGGGCTTCTTTATCTTCATGAAGATTCTAGACACAAAATTATTCATCAAGATCTCAAAGCTGGAAATGTTTTTTTAGATGCTGGGACGATGAGGCTTAAAATTTCAGACTTTGGTATGGCAAGGCTTGTCGTAGTGGACCAAACTCAAGCCAACACTAATACAGTTGTGGGAACAAAGTATTAAACAACATATTGCTCTTCCCCAAGATGGAAACTTTTTTGTTTCACTTTGAACAATACTGTCTTAATTGGCATGCAGTGATTACATGGCACCAGAGTATGCAATGAATGGTCAGTTCTTGGTAAAGTCAGATGTATATAGTGTCTTAATTATCTACTACTTTCCATCATTCAGAGTGTGCTGAGAACCTTCCAAGCTATGTAAGTCAGATTTTGTGATGTAACTTCATTTATTGGTTCATTAAATAGAGGAAAAAATGAGGAATGCAATTACTAGGAAAGCCTGCCCACCACGACCTGATTGAAATTCTGAGAAACTTTTCTCTGTGAATGCATTTTGAAAAATTGCAGTCTTTGAAACAGTGGACGGAAGGAACATCTTTGCAGTTGATAGATCCGACATTAAGGGGTAGATGTTTGTTTAGCGAAGTTGTAAGATGCATTCACATTGGTCTATTATGCGTGCAAGAAGACGCCGCAGACATACCCAACATGGCATCTGTGGTTCTCATGTTCACCAGCTATGCTGTTACTCTTCCATTGCCTTCAAAGCCTGCATTCTTTATCAGTATAAGTGGAAGAGTCATGCTCTATTGAACAAGAACAAGCTATGGCTAACTCAACGCCGTGCTTAGTGAATGATATCTCGATTTCAGAGATTGACCCTCGATAGGTGAAGTAGATTTTTGGCAGCGGTAGAAACAATAGGATCATTGAGAGTTCATCTTTTAAGTTGTATAATTTTGGGCTCAATGTCCATAGAAAAAGTGCTTGGATTGGAATGTATTGTAATGTTGAGTTAATGGTCTAGTACAAGGAGGACTCTTGGTTCTTCATCTTCTCTTATTTATTCCAATATGTACACATAATTTCTTATAAAAGAAAAAAGAAAAACAATAGTATAAACAGATTATATGCATGATATACGACTATATTAATTCACTGATCACTCAAACATTTCTTAGAAGGCTAGAACTCTGTTATCAAAAGGTGAAAAGCTTAAAAATGCATCCAAGTCTTGTAGTTTGCATGTTTCAGATAACCTCAAGATGACTTGTCCCAATTCTTGCTATCACGTTAAGTAATTTAGCAGAGCCAGAGCTCGTCTCTGTAATGCCAATTTTTTTTTTTATTACCTACAGGTGATCAGAGAGCCGAAAAGACAAGCGATTGCAAATTTTGATTAGTTCAGGTACGGCCTCATCCAACACATGGAGAAATAAAAGGGAGATAAAAGGACATACAATGCTAGATACATAAACCAAGAACACATATATGTTAACAGAGTTTTGGATCTAAATCTCTACAACCTAAGCTTTGATACTATATTAGATTCCACTCAACCCAAAAGTTATGGTCTTCAAATAGTTATCATGGATATACCAAGTTACTAGTAACTAGATTCAGTAAGATACAATAAACAAAATCCATACTTTATTATCGTGCATATACCTCAGTAATGAACGTGTCATTCTCAGAGAATGGTCTTGAACTAACCGTAGTAGCTCGTTCTGGTTCAGTTGAATACGATTCATCCACCTCTGTAATTATGCCCGGCTCAGTGTTGCTGCTCAAAAGGAATGCAGGTCTGGAAGGCAATGAAAGGCTAATACAGTAGCTGTTGAGCATGAAGACAACTGAACCCATGGTGGGTCTGTCTGCAGCATCGTCTTGAACACATAATAGACCAATGTGTATGCATCTGGAAACTTGGTTGGCCGAGTAGCTACTTCTTAATGTTGGATCTATTAACTCTAAAGCTGCCCCTTCCTTCCAGCTTCTCCATGCCTGCACAATTCAAAACACATTAAAGGCAAGCTTTCAAAAGTTGTATTAGAAATCCTTGTTGCTATTTCTTTCCTAGTCATCGCATTCATTTTTTTTTTCTTCCTCTTTTGGTCAACTTTGATAATTATTGCAACATTTTCTCCTATTCTTTATGCAGTAATATTGATCCCTATCTAAATATAAAATAACAGGTAAAGGTAAAATCTAAATATTCATACTCACATAGCTTAGGAGGTTCTCGCGTTGTGCTGATTGATAGAAAGAGTTATTCTTCTGACCAGTGACAATCTCTAGAAGCAACACGCCGAAACTGAATACATCCGATTTCACCGAGAAGTGCCCATGCATTATATATTCTGGGGACATATATCCACTGCATGACAATGCCAATGATAAAGTCACTCAAGATGAAACATGAGACAAAATCTTTAAGGTCTTCTTTGGATAATTGTGTACAATGAAAATAAATATCAGTACTAAGCTTTTTTTGGTAAGAAGAGTAACATGTTCACTGATTTGGTACTTACCATGTTCCCACAATTTTACTGGTGTTCCCATGAGTTTGGTCCACTACAAAAAGTCGTGCCATACCAAAATCTGAAATTTTGGGATTCATCTCAGCATCTAACAAAATGTTGCTAGCTTTTAGATCCCGATGAATAATTTTATGTCGAGAGTCTTCATGAAGATAGAGCATTCCACGAGCGATTCCTCCTATGATTCTGTAACGTGTTTCCCAATTCAAGAAAGCACGTTTAACCGGATCTACAAACAAAACAAGAAGTTAGGCCTCGAATCTCTACATTATACATAAAAAAGGGACCATAAAAAATTAGAATGTTAAATAATTGCATCTCATGACAATGTCTTCCCAATGCCAGATCTATTATGCAGAGATGTACCAAGAATGGTTCTAATATCAATTTTCTTTTCATCTCTCTTGGATTCTTGCCTAATGGTTGTTTCATCTTTCATGTTTATCTCAACTAAGTACGGAAATACATGTGCAAATTGAAAGAAAGAATTGAGTGTAAGAGTTGTAGACAAACCAAATAAGAAGCGATCAAGGCTTATGTTTAGCACAAACTCATAGATCAGTAGCTTTTCAACTCCTTCAAAGCAGAAACCTAGCAGCCTAACAAGATTCCGGTGTTGAAGCTTGGCAACCAATACAACCTCATTCTTAAATTCTTCATTTCCTTGCTCGGAGTGTCTAGAAAGTCTCTTTATGGCAATTTGTTGTCCATCTGATAGTTGGCCCTGGTAACATATACAAGAAAAACAACGAATTGTTGAATTCAATGTAAAATGATTCAAACTTTCCATCAGTAGTTTGTAAAGTCTGGAGGTAAGATAATTAATTAAAATATTTGAAGTTTACTTTGTACTATGACATTCTATAATTACCTTGTAAACAGGTCCAAATCCACCTTCACCTAGCTTATTAGCATCAGAGAAGTCTTCAGTAGCATCTCTTAGAGTTTCAAAGTCGAATTGCAAGGATTCAATTAATGCTGTTATGTTCTCGGCATCTTGACCAAAGTAATTGTAATAGACATTTGAATCAGATTAAATACCAAGAAAGAAATGAAATGTTAAAAAAGAGATAACTTGAGTTTTTCCTATTCTTTTGATCAAAGCAAATGAGATTAAACTTCTTTTTTTTTTTTTGTTGAAGGGATTGAAATGAAATTAAACTTTTGATCAAAGTATTTCCTATCAAAATTTTTTGGGAATGGATATACTACTGATAATGTGGAAAAACCACATCGAGAACCAAGACCTACAACCCAAAAAAAGAAAGAAAGAAAGAAAGCACAAGCAATCACAGAATTAGGTGACCATTTACATGATTCAATTGTAGAGAATTCAGGATGCTGCATAACTAATAGATGTAAATATTTGTCTGAATTTCAATCAAAAGTTTGTAAATTAAAAACAAAGGAATGCGACTTACTATCGAATGTTCCCTTTGTCTCGTTCTTTGTTCTCCTCTTTCTTCTGCATAACCAGAAGATGATGGTGCATTGGAGTAGTACCACTGCAACAGCTATAGAGGTGACCCAAATGAAAACAATTCGAAATGAATTCTCCTTGTTCCCTGCTTAGGTAAAAGAATTAATCTTCATGGTCAGTCTGCCATTGTTGGATTGAACACAATGTGTTTGTGAAATATTTCAAGCATCGCACGTATAACAAAAGGGTCGCCATATAAAATGAACAAATGACAGCACCATTTAAAGAAAGAAAGTTCATGCTATGGGCTAATGAGTAATGACAAACTAACTGAGGTCATGGAATTGTCTGACTTTTTTTTTTAGAAGAAACCAGTATGTATTATTAACATGTATAAAAAGGAAAATACAGACTATGGGCGAGTTTAAGCATCCACCACCAAAACATCAAAAGACATAAATTACATCATACACGAAGACCAGTTCCTATTCCACACCACCCATAGAGTAGCCCATGATATGATGCAACCTATCTCCCTCCACTTTTTATTATGGATTGAGAATCGAGTCGCTGAAATCCAATCCTCAATCGATGAAGGAATGATGAAACTCTGACCACACTCTTGAGCCCACTTTTACCACATAAAAGAAGTCCATTCGCAATGAATAAAAAATGATCAGCTTTCTCCCCCATTCTTACATACATAATGGGCAACAATGAGGAGAGATCAATCTAAAAGGGAAAGCGTTTTTGCATGAAACTCTGACCAATGGGCAACAAGCGTTTTTACATAATGGGCAACAATGAAGGAATGATGAAACTCTGACCACACTCTTGAGCCCACTTTTACCACATAAAAGAAGTCCATTCGCAATGAATAAAAAATGATCGGCGCTTTCTCCCCCATTCTTACATACATAATGGGCAACAACGAGGAGAGATCAATCTAAAAGGGAAAGCGTTTTTGCATGACATCTGTGTTGTGCAGAATCGTGATAAAGTATAAAAAAAAAACAAGATAACAAATTTAACGTGGTTCGGCAAATTGCCTACGTCTACGGGAGACATCAAACTTGTATTATCAGAGATAACAAACTACACCCTTAAGTGAATCTTACAGATTGGATCTCTTAAATAGATCTCTCATAATAGAACTCTCTGACTCTCAAGAATGAATTTTGAAGAATGAAGATAAGCTCTATTTATAGGTGTAATTAGGGGTATTTTCGTAATTATAAATATATTATTTTAATATATTTATATTTAAATAAAAATATTTTCGGCGCGCGGCGGCCGTTTTTTAGGCGCCACTTTCAGCGCTGCTCATGCCTCCATTTGGTTGGCTTGTCTGCCAAGCCACATGTGGGTGGTCCCCACAAATCTCCACCTCCACCTCATGTGGAACAGAGCTCCTCCACACCTGCAATCTCTCTATAAATAGCAAGCTTCCTTCAAAAAACTGTTGCTGCCTCCATTAGTGCCCTTAGGCACTCCAAGCTCGTCAGATATTGATCAACTCCAAACAATGTTGGAACTTGATCCCGGTAACCACCTTTGTAAGCATATCTGCGGGGTTATCTGCAGTCTTGATCTTTTGCAGAAGAATACTCCCTTCTTCTACTATTTCTCGAACAAAATGAAAACGAACATCAATATGCTTCGTTCGACTGTGATGAACTTGGTTCTTTGCCAAACAAATGGCACTCTGGCTGTCGCAGAAAACTTCAACATTCTTCTACACAATTCCCAAGTCTTTAGTCAATCCATGAAGCCAAATTGCTTCCTTGAAAGCTTCCGTTACTGCCATGTACTCTGCCTCTGTAGTAGACAAAGCAACTGTTGACTGTAGTGTTGATCTCCAACTTACTGGTCCTCCTGCCATAGTGAAAACATAACCAATAGTAGATCTGCGCTTGTCAAGATCTCCAGCATAGTCCGAATCCACAATCTGCGCTTGTCAAGATCTGCGCATGTGGGTGGTCCCCACAATCTGCGGTGTTGATATTCCTATTCAAAAGTGACGACCAAAAAATTTTATTTTTAAAGGGATATGTGCAGCCCAAAGTGATGTAACATAGGGTGAAGTGCGAGAGGAAGGGCAGTCAATCAACATACCAGAAGATGTTAAAGACCATCAGATAGAATCCTCACCTTGAGACAAGCACACATTATCTAGCAAGGCAAGAAGGTCATCTAACTGGGATAAGGCTCTAGAGGAAGGTGGCAAGAGAAATGAAAGTTCCAGTATGAAGAGGAATTAGGTTCAGATGGGTTAACAAAGAGAGCGATTGGTTCATTATGAAGATATGAAAGCTTGTTTAATTGAGGGAATCGAGAAGCTAGGGGGGAACTTCCACACCATCTGTCTTCCCAAAAGCGGAAGAACAGACCATTATTTCCCAAGGTGAAATAACTGGGCCAACTGATTAGCTAGCCTAAATCTGTCCTGCATTCTAGAAACAGGATTAAAGCTTAAAAATAATGATTAAAAACACTAAAAGATGCCAGAGTTATGTTGGCGTGAGCCATAATTGTTGACAATTAGCCGTAATAGATTAGCGTTAGTTTAGGAAGTTTGAAAATAGCAAAGATTTTGTTTTGATTTTATTCCTTTAGCATGTATATAACCTATGGAAATACATAGGAAAAGATATGAAAAAAGAATGTGTTGACATGGTATCAGAGACAGGTTACGAACCATTCTGCATGCCGTCTTTCCTCACTGGCGTTGCTCTGTCCGTCAGCGAAGACGGAGCGTCGATCGCGATCGCAGAGCAGATCTATCTCGCGCGAGCGATCGCTAAAACCCTCATTTCTCTTCTCTTCTTCTCTTCTTATCTTCTTCGTCTTCTTCCATAACCGATAATGAATTCGAAAACCCTAATCCTAACCCTTCAGCGCACGACGAGCTGAAGAACCACGGCTTCCCGATCGGCTTACTTCCTTTGAACGTATTAGACTACACTATCAACCGAACCTCGGGAGATTTCTCCGTAAACCTCGATGGATCCTGCAAGATCACGCTCCTTCCAAACAACTATCTCGCCACTTACTCCAAGAAGATCACCGAAAAGCTCGTCGAAGGCCGAATCGCCGAGCTCAACGAGATTCCAGTGGTGGTCCATCAGCGAAATCCAATCCAGCGGCGAGAATTTGGTGTTCGAGGCAGGGGTTGTCACTGCGAAGTATCCGGCAACTCATCTCGACGAGAGTTTGGCGTGTGAGGGCCGGCGATCGTCTTCGTCATGAGACGGTGATCGGTTTTAAGGTAGGGGAAAGAGGAGTTCAGTTATCGGGAGGACAGAAGCAGAGAATCGCGATTGCAAGAGCGTTTCTCAAGGAGCCACCGATTATTTTGCTAGATGATGCTGTCGGCCATAAAGGGTGAGAGAGATGAATATTGAATGAATTGTGAATGCTTTAAAAACTTGTCGGCCATGACGGTAAGAAATATTTTTTTTTGAAAATGAGATCTCATATATGATATATATCAATCAGGTTGCCGACTATAAATTAAATAACCAATGCATCAATTTGTCTTCATGTGATGAGGGTATTCCTTGCATTATTTTAGGAAATGCAACTGAATATTATAAATCAGTACGCAAGAAAGATGTGCCAGAAGTTCCTAGTGCTGGAACAGTTGATGAACAGCTTGGTGAAACAAGTTGTAGCTATCAACTAGCAAAATCCGACCGACCCGACACAATCTTTTTCGATTTATAATTATTTTTTTTGTGTTATTGTGGTGAGATTAAAAAAAAAAAAAAAAAACAATCTCCGAAAATCACATATCCGAGTATTGTACCCTACCCTTCCTTCCATGGCAGATTCTGATGACCAGAATACTCCTGGCAATGCGTCCAATCTCTCTGATCCTATCCTTGAATTGACTACAAGAATGACTGAAGTTTTGAATAACACTCGGACCCCGACCATCACCACTGAAACATCCGCTGCTCAGATCGGCATTAAGTTGGACGGTTCCAACTATGCACTGTGGTCCCAGGTTGTTGAGATGTATATCTCGGGCAAGGACAAATTGAGGTACATTAACGGCGACTTTCCCCAGTCGCCATCAGCTGATCCTTCATTTCGCAAGTGGCGCACTGATAATGATATTGTTAAAGGTTGGTTAATTACTTCCATGGATCCGTCTTTAATTGGCAATTTTATTCGCTTTCCTACGACAAAAACGGTTTGGGATGTTATTGCAACTACCTTCTTCGATGGTAGTGATACATCGCAGGTGTATGATTTTCGACGTCGAGTGAGTAGACTGAAACAAGCTGCGAGCTCGCTAGAAAAATATTACACAGCGTTGCAGGGTTTATGGCGTAAAATTGATTTCTGCAGACCGAATCCTATGGAATGTTCTGCTGATATTCAACACTATAATCGGATCATCCAAGAAGACCGTGTTTATGTTTTCTTGGATGGTCTTGATGATCGGCTAGACAATATTTGTGCTGATGTTTTACAGATAAAACCATTTCCTACGGTTGAACAGGCTTATGCGCATATTAGGCGGGAGGCTATTCGACAACAAGTGATGACTACCCATGACACCGATGGGCCCCAGGGGGCTATTTTAACGTCGAAAGCTCTCTCGTTAAGCACCTCTGGCCATGGTAAATCTGCCAAGCACCGGCAATCTACTGAGGGAAAAAAATGCTCTCATTGTGGCAACCAGAAACACACGTGAAAACTGTTTTAAGTTGCATGGGTACCCTGATTGGTGGCATGATCTACAAGCCCGTAAGCGTCCTGATGGCACCGACACTAGTGGACGTTCAGGCACAGCTGTTGTTGCTCGTGCAAATCCTCATCTCTCTCTTATACAATCGGCTGCAATGTCCACGGATGCTCCTCCCAACTTAAACTCAAGTATCTCTGGTCTTGCTCTTTTTACCTCCCATAGAAATGCGAATTGTGGGGCATGGCTTCTCGACTCGGGGGACCATATGACTTTTGCTGCTTCGGACTTCTCTCAAACTTCTCTTCCACGTCGCACCAGCATCGCTAATGCCAATGGTGTTATCTCACCAGTCACTGGAGCTGGCTCAGTGACTTTATCTCCATCCCTCACTTTGTCCAATACTTTACTTGTTCCGTCTTTATCTCATAATCTATTGTCTATAAGTCAGCTTACTGCAGACCTTGGCTGTGTTGTACTTATTTATCCCAACTTTTGTCTTATCCAGGATATTCTCACCAAGAAGATAATTGGCCGTGGTACTAAGAGGGGGGATTATATTATGTGGATGACATCGGCCAGGCCAACAACATGAACAATCTGCATGACAATAAAGACACAACATTGTGGTTATGGCATCGACGCTTGGGACACCCATCTTTTCCGTATTTGAAGCATGTTTTCCCTGATTTGTTTAAGCATTTGCAGACTTCTGACTTGAAGTGTGATACTTGTGTTTTGGCTAAGATTCATCGTGCTACTTACCCATTGAGCATGAATAAAAGTGACACTCCATTTGCATTAATTCACTCTGATGTCTGGGGGCCCTCACCAATTGCTATTATGTCTGGCTTTCGTTGGTTTGTTATTTTTGTGGATGATTGTACCCGTATGACATGGCTCTACTTGCTAAAACACAAAGATGAAGTTCTTGGTGTTTTTAAAACATTTCATGCTATGATTGGTACTCAGTATGGTGCCACCATGAAGGTTCTCCGCTCTGATAATGGTGGTGAATATGTTAATAAGGATCTTCAATCTTATTTTTCCCACCATGGTTTAATTCATGAAACTTCATGCTCACAAACACCCCAACAGAACAGTGTCGCCGAGAGGAAGAATAGACATATTCTGGAGACTGCCCGTGCTCTGCTTCTTGGTGCCCATATGCCCAAACGTTTTTGGACCGATGCCGTCTCCACTGTCGTCCATCTTCTCAACCGAATGCCATCCAAGGTTTTATCATTTAAAACACCCCTTCAATCTCTTTCCGGTCATGTGTCCATACCTACGGCGCTGATGCTTCCTCCTCGTATCTTTGGGTGTGTCGCCTACGTGTATCTCCACAAAAACCAACGCAGTAAGCTTGATCCATGTGCACGTCGGTGTGTGTTTTTGGGCTATGGTATCCATCAAAAAGGGTACCGTTGCTACGATCCTACTACCCGAAAACTCTATGTGACTATGGATGTTCAATTTTTGGAAAGTGACATGTTTTTTCCATCTACGGCACCTCATTCTCCTCTTCAGGGGGAGATCCATAATGAAGAGTTGAATTGGTCCCAGCATGAGACACCAAATAATTTTGATTGGTTCAGACTTGAGGGGCCGTATGAGCATGAGGAGCAGACTCCGAATGAGAAGCCGCATGAGCATGATGGGCCGGCTGATAACTCAGGCGATGTGAACTGTGAAATTGAGGTATTTCTGAATGCAGAACATGCAACATCTGAAACCGCACCTATATCCCCTTCCTCTGAAGTGCCAGCCGAATCCTCTCCTGATAATAATCCTGAGGTAAGTACCACTATTACACCCTTACATATCAATGACATAGATGATTTTGTGGGATATGTTTTACCTCCTAGGTATAATTGCGGCAAGCCACCTAATAGATATTCTCCAGATATTAAAGAAAGAAGGTCGAGGTATCCGATTGCTAACTATGTATCCACCGAGAAACTATCTGAACCTCTTAAGAATTTTGCACAGGAACTCTCCACATGTCAGATTCCTACTAATGTTCATGAGGCATTGGCAAATCCAAGATGGACCCGAGCTATAGAGGAAGAAATGAAGGCACTACTAAAAAATGATACATGGACTCTTGTTCCATTACCTGAAGGAAAACAGACAGTGGGATGCAAATGGGTGTTCTCCATTAAACACAAAACAGATGGATCTATTGAGCGGTACAAAGCGAGACTAGTAGCGAAGGGATATACGCAGACATATGGGGTTGATTACCAGGAAACTTTCTCCCCTGTAGCCAAGTTGAATACCGTTAGAGTGTTATTGTCCCTTGCAGCAAATCTTGATTGGCCTTTGCATCAATTTGATGTGAAAAATGCTTTTCTCAACGGTGACCTCCAAGAAGAGGTGTATATGGATATCCCTCCAGGTTATATAGCTTCTTCAGATAATGGAGTGGTGTGTAAATTGCAGCGAGCATTGTACGGGCTGAAGCAATCACCGCGAGCATGGTTTGTAAGGCTTAGCATGGCAATGAAGAAATATGGCTTCCAACAAAGTAACTCTGATCACACTTTGTTCTTGAAACATCAGTTGGGTAAGGTAACGACTCTGATAGTCTATGTCGATGACATGATTATTACAGGAGATGATGAAGAAGAAATCTCTCTACTTCAAAAGCAATTAGCAACTGAATTTGAGATGAAGAATCTGGGAGGACTCAAGTATTTCTTGGGAATTGAAGTTGCTAGGTCTAAGCAAGGTATATTTCTTTCTCAACGGAAATACATATTAGACTTGCTAACCGAAGTAGGGGTGTTGGAGTGTAGACCTGCAGACACCCCCATTGTTCAGAATCACAAACTTAGAGAATACCCAGACCAAGTACCAACAGATAAAGGTAGATATCAAAGATTAGTTGGTAAACTCATTTATCTCTCTCATACTCGTCCAGATATTGCATACGCTGTGAGTGTTGTAAGTCAGTTTATGCATAATCCAAGTAAAAGCCACATGGAAGCAGTGATTCGAATACTTCGATACTTGAAGTCATCTCCAAGCAAGGGGCTTATGTTCTCAAAACATAACAGTCAGTTGATGGTTTATGGATATACCGATGCAGATTGGGCAGGTAATATCACTGATAGAAAGTCCACCTCGGGATATTTTACATTTGTTGGAGGAAATCTTGTAACCTGGAGAAGCAAGAAGCAAAAAGTTGTAGCTTTGTCAAGTGTTGAAGCTGAGTTTAGGGGAATGGCTAAAGGTCTTTGTGAACTCCTCTGGCTAAAAAAGCTACTTACTGACATTGGGTTTGCTCCTAACTCTGAGATGGATCTTTTGTGTGACAATAAAGCTGCCATTGCAATTTCCCATAATCCCATTCAACATGATCGTACTAAACATGTGGAGGTAGATCGACACTTCATCAAAGAAAATCTTGAAGCAAAAACAATTAGGTTTCCATTTGTGAAATCTGAAGATCAATTGGCGGATATCCTTACAAAAGCTGTATCGAGCAAGGACCTCTACAACTCACTTGACAAGTTGGGCATGCGAGACCTCTATGCATCAACTTGAGGGGGAGTGTTGGCGTGAGCCATAATTGTTGACAATTAGCCGTAATAGATTAGCGTTAGTTTAGGAAGTTTGAAAATAGCAAAGATTTTGTTTTGATTTTATTCCTTTAGCATGTATATAACCTATGGAAATACATAGGAAAAGATATGAAAAAAGAATGTGTTGACAAGTTATCCTGATCATCATAAGGCAAATATATATCCTCTAAAAACCAATTAGACCAGTGATTTCAACTTCAGGACAGTGGTTAATTTGTTAAAATTATCAACTGAAATTTTTAGGCCTGATGTTGATCATCCTATGAGATTAATGGAGCTAGCTAGAAAATTCTTTAATATGGCCAGGAAGTTGACAAACAATGAAACAAATAATTATGATGCACAAGAAGTTGTAGAACATGCAACTCCTTCATGTTATGTATGATGTGGCTCGTCCACTTTAGATTATTTCTATTTTGATGTATTAATTTCCTAGTCTAATTGTTTCTCAATCTAAATTGGAAAGTAATTTTCTATTTTGTGTTGGGCACTAGTATTTTGTATTGGAAACTAATTCTAACACCTTGTATTATATATACTTTCATTGGGGTGTGAGTGAGGTGTGTGTGAGAATTTGAAAATTGTGTGGGAGCACTCTGGGTTAGAGGGTATTAGGAATTAGACCTTTGCATAGGTTGTACTCTCTTTTGGATTCTCATTAGTGGATTGATTCTCATCTTCCGTGGACGTAGGTGTGCACACAATGAACTACGTAAATTTGTGTGTTTTTGTTTGTCTGTTTTTGCATTCGTTTGGATTGTTTGGTTTGTGCGTTTTATATTTGGTTTCCGCTTTCATTGCCCACAACACTCCAGACCAAAGATGGGGGAGACAATTTAGAATTAGACAAGAAGCATTAGATACAAAATTAGATGATTAGCTACAATTTGAAATGCCTAATAATAATTTGACTGTTTCCTACTCAGTTTCTTCTACATTAATTTGAAGGAAAAAACTGCAACTCGTTCTACATCAAACCATAATTTGCAATGAAGTGGGTTCATATAACCGCTTAACCTAAAAGCTATAGCTGATAAGTAGAGGCCCAACTATGCATATGACCAAGCAAGACCCTAATTCAACTCAGCAAAGTCTTGCCTGCCACGGAATTTAAATTTAGAACATATATATTAAGTGCTTCCTGTTAGAAACCACTTAACCAAAAGCTATAGCTCCATCCTGCACGCGGAGAGCCATAAGAGAGATAGAAGAAGAGAAATATCAATTGTGCAAAAGGAGAATATGCGAATGTCAATACTATATTAAAAACCACTTAACCCAAAAGCTATAGCTGTCACATAAGGCCCAACAATGTATAATATTAAGCTAGCTAGAACACATAATAAAAGAGTGAGATTTGTTACCTTGTGGGTTGGTTATGTTGGTAAATGGTGGTGGCAGATCAAGGGTAAAAGTAGCGTTGGATTCATAAAAAGGGTATATGGCATATTTAAAAACGCAACTCGGAGTAACAAACAAACAGCTCTGTTTCCTGTCACACACATCCGGAATTTCGCCAATCTCATATCGCAGACAATTGTAACAGTCAGGCGGAGTTATATCTGGAGTGCATTGCATCAGCCCATACATATGATTGAAAGCAGTGAAATTCACTTCTTTAGTTGCAAACAAAGCCCTTGAAGTTGAAGATCCTCCCCTGGCTGCTACAACTTGTTTCACCAAGCTGTTCATCAACTGTTCCAGCACTAGTTTAAAGCCTTCTGGGTCTGTTGTATTTAGCATATCCATCCATTGGACCCTACGTGGATAAGTCTGCATAACAGAGAAGAAAGATCGGTTGGAGTAGCGTAACATGCAATGGCCAAGCCATATGATTGATTCCTTCTGGTTGGGACAACGTTGGGTTATGCTTTTACTTGCTTCTTCCACACAGGCCTGGCAGAGCTGGGTAGTAATGTCGCCTCTGCAAAGAAATGAACCGTAAACTGTATCTGGGCCTTTCCCAGTGGTCATGTACATGGATCCATTACTGCTTGCAACGACATCAGAAGAAGATAAAGAAGAAAGGAGTTGGTTGAGATTGTTCACGTATGCACTGCTTCTCGTGCTGCTATCGCTAATACTGTAATTCCTGGACATTCCACAGCTGTGGTACACGTACAAGTAGGTGTTCACCTCAGGCTGGGAAGTGATAACTGTTAAATTTACGAGAATTGCACAAGAAAGAAAGCAGAGGAACTTGAAGCAATAACCCAATCCCATTGGTTCTTGTTGCTTAGAAATTGCTGCAAGATTAATATTGGATGCAACGGGATCCACGGACAAGAACCTACATATAAATGAAACTGTCAAAGATGACTTAAAAGTCAGTTTTAAATCAAGTTAGGTGCCCTGTTTTTAAAAAACCAAAAGACTTTTTATTATTAAAAACTTTAAAAAAGTAAAATTAATGAGAGACGTTTTTATTAAAAGAGGTCTATTATTATATTTTTGTCTTGAAAGAGGACTAGTTTTATATTCAAGGGTATGGAATACCTTATGCTTGGAAAACCCAAAAAAATAAAAATGAATGAAAAGACTCGTAACATTTAACCATCAATGGCAAAACTGAACTCATTCTTTTCATCACATTTTCATCACAAAAAAAAAAAACAGTCATTGCTATAAAAAATAAAAAAAATTACTTAACTAGTTATTATGAAATATTACCAAAAAAATATATTTTGATTTAAATAAATTAAATTGTTAAAATAAAAGGTATAAAAATTAATTATCTTACCTGAGTTTACTGTGGTGAGGTGAGAGTAGTCCAGTGAGTGCAAGGTGACATCTCACCCATATCTTATATGTGAGGCTATTATTTTTTTGTCATTTGTTAAGTAGAAAGTTTTGATATGATTATTAAAGTCCTCCTTCAATTCTTAGTTAAAATTTTGTAATCAATTAATACAAATTTGATATGTCAAACATTTATATCATATTCATAATTTCATTGAAAAGTATGTTATTTTGATGTCTTAAAATTAAAAGTTAATGTGATAATAATTTATAACAATTGGTGTGATGTAGTATTTTCAATCAATGTAACATTGCTCATAAATAAAACTATCAAACACGACTTCAAAGTCAATTTTAAATCAAATTAGGAATTACCAAAGGCTTTTTATTATTAATATCTTAAAAAAAATTAAAATTAATGAGTGGTTAACTCAGTAAAAACAAAGTCTCAAGGTATATAAAATTTGATTTTTAAAGACGCTTTTGTTGGGATAAAGGTTTACTATTCTGCTCTCATTTCAAATAAAAATTAATCTCATGCTCAAAAGATACAGGAATACTCAGCTTAGAAAACCTCAAAAAAAAAAAAAAAACAAAAAAAAAAACAAAAAGCAAAAACTTGAGAAGACTCTTAACATTTAACTATAGGGAAAAACAAAGTCAGCGAACTCATTCAACTTAATAATTTTTGGCCTTAAAGTGTAGGGTTTTGCATCACAAGACGTTAATATTAATGAAGGTGAGATCTAACCCATACCTTATGTTATATGTGTGGCTATTATTTTGTTGTCGTTTGTTACGTTGAAGTCCTTACTCAGTTCCGCGTGGAAATTAGGTACTTGATGACGATGGGAGTGAGTGAAGTTTAAGGCAATTTGACTGTTAAAAGCAAAGAATATTGAAATGGAGTAATGGATCGTGCTGGGTACGCTCGACACCCCAGTCACGCATGTCAACGTTCGGCCGCGACAGTTTTACCCGTTGTTATGAGCATTAATCTACGACTATTCCACATATAACCCACAAAAGCTGGCCCCAATTATCAACTTATCATATACCCGTTGTGTGTCAGTCAACAAGGAAGTTTCTTTCCACCTTATTGGAAGAAATAGGAATATTGTTGCTCACGCGCTTGCCCGTACGCCTCTTTTGTCTAGTGCAGCTTTTAGCTGGTCCTGTAGCAGTGACAATGTTGTATCTTTGGACTGGTTTCTTTATGTTGTTGGAATATAATTTTTCTCTTTCAAAAAAAAAAAAAACAACTATAATTGAATTTAATACGAATTGGATCGTATGGCTAATCAATAACTTTAACAATTTTATATTATAGGAAGGCCAGGTTAGCTTCTTGTGAAAGAAGGTAAGATTGCGTATAATAGATTTAATTGTGATCCTATCTTTTTTTGAGACACTGCATAAGGAGGAGTTTTGTGCATATGTACTGGATTTGTTTTCTTTTATTTATTTTTATTCTTTTTTTTTTTTAAGGCTAGGTTTGTGCTTATTATCAAATCTAGAGGTGACAATAATATTTGTTTGGATCTACTTGTCTGATATTGTCCGGCCCGCTTAAAAGCGGGCTGGGTATGGACATAAATTCTTGTATGTTTCAAAAAACGGGCCGAATCTGAACATAAAAAGATAATAACGGATACCCGGTTACTGGGGATAGAAATGTAATTTCTTACTTTCTGTACATTTGTATCTACCTGCTTTATTATATATGTATGTGTCTATGTATTGACCATATGGTCTATATTACATAACTGTTTTTTTTTTTATTTCCAAATCTTAGACAACTAGATTTATTAATGATGCATATATGAAAGATGTTAAAATATATATCATGAAAATTAAATAGAAAATTTTAAATTTCTTAACCAATGAAAATTTTAATCCAACTAAATAGACAAAAGCGGGTAGCCCTCTTCTCGACCATACGGGCATGGACAAAAGGTTTAATGCCTGTTTTAAAGGTGAGTCGGGTATAGACACACTATATATTCGTTATCATAAGAAGTTGTCAATAGCCATTTTTTCCATACCCGTATTTTTTGCCGCTCCTAAATTCAAATCAGTAAGCAAATACTCTCCCATAAAGTCATTTGTTCATGAAGAGGCAAAAATCAGTTCATATAGCACCTAACAAAGCACTTCCTTTTACCCTTAAAATGGAATGAGCAACAAATGTTGGCTTGTAATTTTCCATCTGTCAAATGGAAAAATAAAAAATAAAAATAAGCACTTCCTTTTATCCTTAAAAATGGAATGGGACAACAAATGTTGGCTTGTAAGTTGCCATATGTCAAATGGAAAAATAAAAAATAAAAAAATAAGCCTGTACAGATAAGTCACTCTTCCTCTCAATACTATGGCTTTTGTTGCTCTAGAAGGGAGACCATTTGACCACCTATTCAAGTAGTTAAATCTAGATGTTGAAATATTCACGTGAGCAATCTCAATTAGTATCGATATTATTTCTAACTTAATCACTGGGGCTTAGGTCCACATAATCTCAACACTCTAGCCCTAGATTTCTAAAATTTGGTTGGGTTTTGAATAACACAAATTTAGGGAGATTGGAAGGCAGTGTTAAGAAGCTTTGTTTGCATCACAATTGCAGAGTAGCGCATTCCCCATTTAAAAAAAATCTTGGAGCAATAAGAAGGTACCCAACAATGAATATTAAGAACAGAGCCTTTGCTTGGACATTATTAACAGTGTATATAGCCCATAGTCTCCAAGTTTCTTATTTTCCCTCTAATGCTCCACTATGTGATGAATTCCGCAACATCACCATGGAGGGTGCTGAGAGAGCTTGATGAAAGATTTACTAATATGCCTTATTGTTGTCGTGTGTTTGATTTCCTTTCATGTTCCTGTTTCTGGTTTCCAGGACTTTTCAGCAACATCTAAATAATTTGAGATGTCCCTTGAGTCCCAATCTAGTCTTCAATATTTTGATACAAACTTACACAATTCTAGAACTGAATGTTTGCCACTAAAGTCAACATCATTGGATTAAGATGAAAACTTCATTTTTTTTCTTTTCTTTTCTTTTCATTCAATGGAATGAACTTGTTAAGATACAAGTAAATAGATTGAATTGGATAAATAAATAAACACAATCTTAAACTTTATCATCGTGGGTATATGTACAAGAACACCATTAGAATGATCAAAGATCAATCAAGAACCAGAAGGAAGAGAACAAGAAAGTATAACAGAGAAAAATATCATATTCTCATTATCCTCTGTATTTCAACCTGATACATATATATATACAAGGGTTCTAACATGTGCCAGCTCACTTAATAGAATAACTATCAAGTTATTTAACTATAGTTAACTAATTGAGCAACCTTAGTTAACTAACTGAGATCCTATAGTTGTACATCCCCTCCTCAAGTTGGAGCTTGATGAAAATCCAACAAGCCCAACTTGGACAATAATTAAGAAAATGATGGAGCAGATAAAGACTTAGTAAATATGTCAGCCAGTTGCAACTTAGTAGAAATATGTCGAGGATGAATAAACCCTTGCTTGAGCTTATCTCTAACCAAGTGACAATCAATCTCCAAATGCTTGGTTCGCTCATGAAAAACAGGATTAGTAGCAATATGGAGGGCTGCTTGATTGTCACACCAAAGAAGAATTGGTAAAGGAGGAGAAAGACCAAAATCAGCCAAGAAATAAAAAATCCATTATAATTCACAAACTGTGGATGCCATACTGCGATATTCTGCCTCCGCTGAAGAACGAGATACAATGTTTTGCTTCTTTGTTTTCCAAGAGATAAGTGAAGAACCTAGAAACATACAATAGTCTGTTAAAGACTTCCTGGTGTCAAGACATGATGCACAATCAACATCACAGTATGCCTGCAAGTTGAGTGAAGAAGAAAAAGCATAGAAAAGACCCTTTGAAGGACAACTTTTGAGATAACGAAAAAGATGAGAAACAACATCCCAATGACCTTGGCAAGGAGAATTGACAAACTGACTTAGCTGTTGGACAACATAGGTAATGTATGGACGTGTGAAGTTCAAATAGAGAAGTCTAGCCACAAGTCTTTTGTATCTAGCAGGGTCAGATAGCAAAACACCCATCTCAAGAGTGAACTTTTGGCCCTTAGGAAGAGGGGTAAGAGTTAGCTTTGCACCCAATAAGCCAATATCTCTAAGAATGTCCAATGTATATTTCCTCTGGTTAACACATGTACCATCAGCTGAACGAGCTATTTCAAGACCCAAGAAGTACTTTGCATAGCCAAGATCCTTGATGGTGAATTGTTTATGAAGAAACTGTTTCACATTAATGATATCATGCTCATGAGAACCCGTGATCAAAACATCATCTACATATGCCACCAAAGCCAGAAAGGAACCAGTAATGGACTATTTAACAAATAGGCAATGATCATAATCTGATTGTTTAAACCCATAATGAAGAAGCTGAGAAGTAAATTCATGATTCCACTGGCGTGAAGCTTGCTTAAGGCCATATAAGGATCTCTTAAGCCTACAAACATCTCCAGATTTGGCTTTGGTGTAACCTTGAGGAGGCAACATATACACTTCCTCATCTAAAAACCCATGTAAGAAAGCATTATTTATATCAAGCTCATGTAAAGGCCAAGAGTTTGTAGCAGCAATAGCCAAAAAAATCCTGACAGTTACCAGTTTTGCAACAGGTGAAAAACTGTCAAAGTAATCCTCTCCCTTAACTCGATTGTAACCCTTAGCCACCAGTCTAGCTTTGAACCTTTCTATGCTACCATCTGGATTAAGTTTAACTTTGTACACCCATTTGGAGCCTATAGCTTTCTTACCAGCATGTAAAATAGTAACTTCGCAAGTGTTATTTTCCTCAAGGGCAGTAAGCTCTCTATTCATGGCCTCGGCCCAATCTGCATTAGTACTAGCCTGCTTGTAAGAACTTGGTTCTTGGATTTGTGACACATTTGCTAAGAAAGCCATATGTGAGGAAGAAAAAGAAGGGGAAGTAATATATGGAAATGTTGTAAGTGTATAAGAGGAACTAGTAGGGTGATTGATTGAAGAGGCTTGTGCAATAGATGAATGATCAGGATGTGTGACATTGGAAACAAAATCATTTAACCATAATGGTTGCTTTCTAATACGAGTATTGTGGCGAAGAGGAACAGGTATGGGGTTAATTGGAGAGGTAGGAGAAGCAGTAGAAGTGGGAAGTGAAGATGAAATGCTTGTATTAATAATATCTGAAGGTGTAGATGAAGTTAAAAGATTAACTTCATGATCATTGTCATCAGCAAGAGAAATAGAAGGAAGTGGTATGGATGTAGAAGAAACAGGGGGTATCTCTTGAAAATGAAAATTAGTTTCATGAAATACTACATCTCTTGAAATATAGTTTTGATGAGTGACAAGATCATAGGTTTTATAAGCCTTTTGGGTAGGACTATATCCAAGAAAAATACATTTAAAGGCTCTTGGAGCAAATTTATCTTTGTGAGGATTGGTGTTAGTAACGAAACATAAACAACCAATTGTAATCAAGTGGTTTTGTATATAAAATCTCATAGGATGTTTTCCAATTGAGTACAGAACTAGGAAGACGATTAATGATGTAGGTAGCAACTAAGATTGAGTCACCCTAAAACTTTTTTGGCAAATTTGATTGGAACATAAGAACTCGAGCAATTTGTAAAAGATGTTTATGTTTTCTCTCAATCACACCATTTTGTTAAGGAATATAAACATATGTTCTTTGATGAACAATGCCTAATTGGGAAAATAGAGTGAAACAATCATGATTCACAAACTCGGTTCCATTATCTGTTCTAACAGTTTTGATTTGAGTTTGAAATTGTGTGAATCATTTAAATTTTTTTTTTCAAAAGTATGAATAGTTTGATGCTTAGAATTGAGTAAGAAAGTCCAGGTAGCACAACTAAAATTATCAACAATAGTTAATATGTAATGTGCTCCTAAAGTTGAGGGATGTTTGTAAAGTCCCCAAAGATCTAAATGGAATAGTTCAAAAACACTATTAGTATGAATATGAGTTTTTGGGAAATAAAGTGTACGTTGTTTAGAAAGAGGGCAAACATCACAAACAATGCTAGATTGTTTTGAACAGGAATCAACGAAATTCAAGTGTTTTAGAACATCAAAGGAAGCATGAACAAGACGTTTATGCCAAAGAAAATGAGTTGGTATAGAATCTTTATTACTTGAGCGTACATCAGTACAAGAATTAAAAGAAGCAGAGGGCTTCCGTTTAAAAGTAAAGTTTTATTTGTGGAAAAATAATTTTTGTCCAAAATGTACAAGCTTCCTACCACTCGACCAATTGCCAAAACCTCTTCAGTCAGCAGGTCCTGTAAAATACAAGACGTTGGAGAAAAGATGAATTTAATATGGCCTGTTTGAGAGAGTTTATGTACTGATAAGAGGTTGTATTTAAAACTAAGAACATGTAAGGTATTGGCAAGTAACACTTTAGGATGAAGAGCAACATTTCCAATTTTATTTACTGTTTTTCGGCAATTTTTTGTCCATCTGATAGTTGGCCCGGGTAACGTATACAAGAAAAACAACCACTTGTTGAATTTAATGTAAAGAACAAAAAAAAAAAAAAAAAAACAGTCGGTACATATGCACAAAACTCCCACTTATGTAGTGTCCTGAAAAATGATAGAATTAGATTTAAGTCTCTTGCACACAATCTTACCTAATTTCACAATAAGCAAATCTAGCCTTCGTATAACATAAATTGTTATAGTTATTGATTTAGCCTTACGATCCAATTCGTATAAAATTCAATTATAGTTACTTGGGTATATGATAAGTGGGGCCTACTTTTGTGGGTTATCTGTGGAATAGTCGTAGCTTCTATTAATGCTCAGAACGGGTAAAACTGTCGCGACTCAACGTTGATCTGTCTGATTGGGATGTCGAGGGTACCCAGCACGGTTCATGACTCCATTTTAATACTCTTTGCTTTTAACAGTCAAATTGCCTTAAGCTTCACTCGCTCCCATCGTCATCAAGTACCTAATTTCCACAAGGAATAGGAATTGAATGAGGACTTCAATAATCATATCAAAACTACTTAGCAAACGACAACAAAATAATAGCCTCTCTTATAAGGTAGGGGTGAGATGTCAGCTTCATTAATATTAGCGTCTTTTGGCCTAGAACTACATTTCGAGCCCAAAGATTACTAAGGATTTTTTAACAAATTTAAGCATAACTTTTTTATTAAATCTAAAAATAGGCTATAAAATTAATATATTCATATTTAGATAAATTTTGAACAGTTGGCACCACATCGGCGCCAACGTGTCGAAAACAAGCCTATATATCTTTTTTAAAAATTAATTAGGTGGCGCCACTCATAAAAAAATAAAAAACATGCATGCCACCCATTGTATGATTTTTTATTTTTAATATATATATATATAAATAATAAAAACTTTTGAAGAAGAACTTACAAATGAAAAAACTTTTAAAAAAAATTTAATAAAAATAGAAATCATTGTTAAATACAAAAATAAAATGTGAAATAAAGTAAAAAATTAAAGCGAACAACTATTAAAAAAATATGAAACAAAAAAGATAGCGTCGTCTACCAAAAAAAAAAATCAAACTAACAAAATTGCATAAAAAATTAACCTTGTTCTATTTCTCCGAAATATAAAAATTTCACAGCGTCAGAAAAAAAAATGAAAAAACCCTCATCTCTCAGGTGTTATCTCTCCGACGTCTTCTTTCTTTTTGGTGTCCCATTTATTTATTTCAAAACTCGCACAAGGGTTTTTATCCTTGTGCGATTTTTTCATTTTTCTTAAAAAGGCATCGTCCACTTTGTTCCAAATTTTATTTTTATTGTTTAAGAGTAGACGACGCCTCTTGAAGAGGCATGATCCACTGTTAAATAAAAAACACAAAATCTTGAAAGTTAAAAAAAAAAAAAAAAAAAAAGTGAACGGCTATAAAAAAAAAATCTGAAACAAACGTCATTCACTTTGGTAAAGAAAATAAAAAAGAAAATCACACAAGATACGATTTCTGAAATAAAGTGAATGAGACAAAAAAAAAGAGGATATCGGAGTGACGGATGATTTTTTTTTGTTGCTATAAATTGTTTACACTTCAAATAAATCGCACAAAGGTTAAATTTTTATGTGAATTTGTTGGTTTTTTTTTTTAAGTGGATGACCTCACTTTAAGAGGCGTCATCCACTTTGTTCTAGATTTTTTTAATAGTCGTTCTTTTTTTTTTTAACTTTATTCCAGATTTTTTTATTTAACAATAGTTTTTAGATTTTTTTCATAACCATTCACTATTTTTTTTACTTTTCAGATTTTGTGTTTTTCATTTAACAGTGGATCGCCCCTCTTCAAGATGCGTCATCTATTATTAAATAATAAAAATAAAATTTGAAACAAAGTGAACGATGCCTCTTCAAGAAAAATGAAAAAATCGCATAAGGATAAAAATCCTTGTGAAATTTTTTGAAATAAATGAATGAGACACCAAAGAGAAAGATGATGTCAAAGAGATGACACTCGAGAGACGGAAGTTTCTTTCTTCTTTTTTTTCTTTTCTGGCGCTATGAAATTTTTATATTCAGAGAAATCGAATAAGGTTAATTTTTTATATAATTTTGTTGGTTTAAATTTTTTTTTTCTCAGTAGAGGGCACCATATATTTTGTTCTATATTTTTATTAATAGTTGTTCACTTAATTTTTTTTAGGTTATTTCACATTTTATTTTTTTATTTAACAATAGTTCCTATTTTCTTTTTTTTATTAAAATTTTTAAAATAAAAATAAAAATAAAAACGAAAAACCATCTACTGAAAACAATAAACAAGTTTTTATTGTTATATATATATATATATATTAAAAATAAAAAACCATGCATGGGCCCATTCAATGGGCGGCATGCATGTTTTTTTATTTTTTTATGGGTGGTACCTTTTGAAATTTTTTTTTTAAAACTGTAGGCATATTTTGGACTCGTCGAGCAAACGTGGTGTCAACGTGTTCAAAACTTTTTTGAATATGGATATATTAATTTTTCTGCCTATTTTTAGATTTAATAAAAATTATTCCTAAATTTTTCAAAAATCGGATTATTAAGTTAAAGTACAATATTTGTAATTAAAATTCAGACCCACCAAACAATTATTTGAAAGGATTGCGATAGTTATGGTTGGGAGCATTATAAATACTAATTGAGATCCAAACTTGGTCAACGAGTATTGGTAATTAATTAGTTAATGACAAAAAAAAAAATTGCAAAGCAATAACCTTTTGCAATTTTATTTTTTTTTGTGATGAAAAGAAAAACAATGAGTTCCATTGATGGTTAAATGTTAATAGTCTTTTTAAGTTTTTTTTTTATTTTATTTTTTGGTTTTCCTAAGCATGAGATATCCTTGTACTTTTTGAACATGAGACTAGTTTTTATTTTAGAAAGAAGCAAAATCATAGATCTCTATGAATAAGAGTGTCTCCAAGAATCAAATTCTATATACCTCATGACTCAATCCTCTTCCAGACAACCACTCATTGATTTTGCACGTTTTTCCGGATCTCAAACGCCCCCATCACCTTATGCTTATTGACATGTACCAATACGTTGTTGACCCAGTTAGATGACCCAATTAAATGTCCAAAAGGGTGGTTGTCCAAAAGGGTGGTGACTTGGACTTCTTTGCAGGATTTTAAAATGCACAAACACTTAAATATAAATTGCAGGTAAAGCAATAAAATGTGTAAGCAAGAACAAAGAAGGAACACAAAGATTTTAGTGTAATTCGGCTTGTAAAGGCTACCTCTCCTCTTGATCAAGATTTTTCAAACCCACACTAACTAATCCTACTTATCAGGTGAGGATCAAAATCACCTACAACTTGTTTTTGGGTGCAAGCAATCGTTTTACATTCGCTGACCTCCCTTAGGGAATCTTCCTAAAGGCTAACCAGCCAATAAAAAACAAAGAGATCAAATGTAGAGGGATTTCACTTGGCAAAAACCTCTTTTTATACTTACAATGCACTTAGAACGTACTCGTCAATGCTCAATTGAATTTGAAATATGATATCCAAGAACAAGAGTATGTTTCCTTCAATAAGCTTTGGACGTGATGAGTAATCAAGTGAAATCTCGTTCAATCCAAAATCACAGTGTGAAGATGTGAAGATTTAAGCTCAGAAAACTCTTTTGAATGTTCGAAAGATCAGGAGAAAGTTCAAGAGTTAGTGTTGTGTATTTTGTGTCTCTTAAAAAGGACACCACACTTGGTTTTTATAAAAACAAAGCAATAGAGCCGTCAGGCTTTGATTCTCAAGATTAAGCTCTAATTTGCGTTCGAAATTCAAAATCGACGTTCAAAAAGTTTCACCAAAATGGTTGAGCAAAAACTCGTGTGAAAATTTGCTCAAAACAGTTCATAATCAAAGAGAAAAGTTTTGTAGAAGTGTCATTTTCGTTGCCCAGAACTATCAGTCTGTTCTGACTACAGGCATATCAGTCTGTTCTGACTACAGGCAGAAGTGCGTTTCTCAAACAAGGAACGGCGCTGCCTTAGTAGCAATAGTTTATGCTTGCCCAGCAAAAAGTGTGATTTCCCCTTAAGAAGCGCGTTTCTGGCATGAGCCAGAAACTTTTACAGAACCACAATCCTATCCTTCAATCTTGACCTTTAAGTAAGGTTGTTGACACAAGGAGCGCTTGTCACCCAATGCTGCAAGGTGTTTTTCTCTTTGAAAACTTTTCACAAACTTGATTGGTTCAAATCAAAATACTTTGAAACATCGAATCGAAGATGAAACCTTTTAAGATCATTTGATCTATTGAATAGATCAAAATCAAAGTGAATTTTGAAATCATTTGTAAAACATGCTCATTTGAAAATATATGTATGAAAGAAGTGATTGAGCAAAGTGAGCCCAATTCCTACAACCCTTCAATCATCTAGACAAACATAAGAGATACACCTCATTGTCTTGATCTTTAAGAGTTTTCAAGCTTGATAACCGGATCTTGAGACTTTGAGAGGATTGTCTATCAACTTGATCATGGCCGAACTTCAAGCTTTATCACCATATATTGCATTTGTGATGGCCTTAAGCTGAGATACTTACATTAGATAGTTACAAACAATAATTCTCATGTTGCAAACAACATTGAAACTTCACTGCATCATGACCCACCTAGTTACACATGTCAAAAAATATATATATATATATATATAAACTTATATCCTACACATTATGCATTCGTGTACCATTGCCATTTTCCCCTGTTTTCTAATTTTTAAACGCCACAACATCACCACAC
The DNA here is from genome assembly GCA_035771175.1 of Paratinospora sagittata. Lineage (NCBI taxonomy): Eukaryota > Viridiplantae > Streptophyta > Magnoliopsida > Ranunculales > Menispermaceae > Paratinospora > Paratinospora sagittata. The sequence goes on along the minus strand of CM069612.1, from coordinate 27,586,481 downwards.
CGAATTCATATAATATAATAATATATATATATATGGGCATAAAATAAACGCCCAACACCAGTACCCATATCTTATGGGCTATATTATTATATTATAACACATAGCATTACGTTATATTATGTTGCATTGTATCTAAAATATAGCCACTACCACATATCATATATGTATATTCTTATTATATTATACTATATGTTATGCATGCTAAATTTAACCATCAATATATGATGTGTATATTAAACTATATTATAATTTATGACTATAATGCATATATTATGGGTATATTAGTATTAATATTAATATAACATATACATATATATATTAGATTAAATTATAATATATGTTATAATACATAATATACACCTATAATTATGTATTATACTTTATAGTTTGATATGGGTGTATAAACATGCACATATACATGACCATATGGCGTGTATTAGATATTTGTACAATAGTATTATGTTATAGTTATATAACTAATTAATTTATGTATGAAAGATGTGTGTAGGTTGATAACCCCGAGTGAGGAGGAACCCGAACATTTTAATTGGAATTAAGCAATTTAGGTGGGATGAATTCTTATTCTTTATTTTATTTTCCTTGGATATGTGTGTACGAACATAGTAAATATTACATGTGTATAATTAGGAATTATTGATGATTATATTGCATGATGATAATATGATGATATGAGAATAATGTGATGATATGCTAAATAATGATGTTATGATAATACCATGATGACTTGAGATATTAAATTTTATATGTCTATAAAAAATATAAATGTCTGCGACGATGCGTGGAGCATGCTATTACTGTTAATTTTGATGAAGATATTATTGTGCACTTTTTTTTTTTATTTCGTATATTATGAATATTTTTACTAATGAACACTATTAAGATTAATGATACACATTTATGGGCAATTATTCAAAATAGATATAGTTGAATGTTTTATTGAAATGGGGCGGATTTCCTAAGATATTTGAGTCAATATCACAATGGGGCGGATTTTCTAAGATGAAATACTTAAATTGAGATATTTTTTAGGAGGTACCACCTTGAGGCGGATTCCCGAAAGGCTATTTTCGACTCAAAAATAAATTAGTGTGTATAACGAAAATGTTTGTAACTTGTGTGCATGTTCTCATATATATAACTTAGCAAAATACTGTAAATGTATATGGAGGACCCGCTGAGCTTTCAAGCTCACCTTAATCTTTTACATGCATGTACTCAAAGGAATAAAGTCGCGAGCTTTTGACATGGTCCAATAGTATGGATGGAGTTGCATTTTAATTATAAGCCTCTTTATTTGATCATGGAGTTGCATTAATTATGTCCAAGTGACACTTGAAATTCTATTTAGTCGATATTCGGGGATTCTATGAGATTTTGAATATTAATAGTATCAATATTATTATGCTTTTGATTAATACGAGCATGCCATGGTGTAATATGTGATTTTAATTATTTTGAAAAATATTTCATTAGTGAAGTCGGGAAGGGTTAGGTCCAATATGTATGGACAAAGTTGAATGCCCTTATTCACTTGAATATATGATATTACCTAATTGATGGGAAATGCCCTGGCACGTTCGTTAGATAATGGTGGTATATGCTTGTCTTAAGCCAAGTGTACATATTAATAAAAACTTCATCTACATACTATTCCACAAAGAGCAATGGTACGTTAATGAAAAAAAAAATTACTTTTCTATCACATGTTTGCTGTCTGTATCCACCTAACATGACCTTTAAATATGAGCTATAATTCATGGCAAAAAAGAGAGCTATAATTATTTTGGCTATTATATACTATGTATAATTTTCATTGATGAAATAAAAATTATATAAACAATTAAAATTTGTACATACTATAATAGACAAAAATGAGATTACGTGCCTTTGAGATTTTTACTTATTAAGATACACACTTGAGGAGACTTAGACGTTTGTTTATTTATTTATTTATTTTAATAAAAAATTTAAATGGTGTCCAGCTAGCTAATTACCTGCAGCAAAGATACTATTTCATCTGGAATGAAGATAATTAAAAAAATATAATGACATCTTATTAAATGACGTGCAAACGTTTTCAAACAAAAAAAAATGATAATAATACAAAAAGGGCACCTCAATTCAACTCAACTAAACTTTTTTCCAACATCAGATGAGTACTTGATTAGTATATGTTTCACTCGTCAAGGTCACTTTGGTCAAAAGCCCCAATTACCGTTGCATTAAGACATAAGTTGGAAATATGAAATCAATAATAATAGAAATTTAAATTATAGGAAGGCTTGGTTTGCCTATTATCGAATCAGAAAGCAAAGTTTCCTTTTTAAGTTATTTATTCATGAAGAGGCTAACAAAGCATATGAGACAAAGGAGATGGGCATCTTTTTCCTTACATACAATGAAAGGAAAAAGACGAAAGGTTGCTGAGGCGGCGATAAAGTTCGATATGTCGAAGGCATATGATAGAGTTGAATGGAAGTTCATGGATTGGGTGCTATATAAACTTGGGTTTTCCAACCGGTGGAGAGGGTGGATTTTCAGCTGCATCTCTACTGTTAAATATCAAGTGAAGTTAAATGGGTTTCTTTCAAAGACAATCTTTCCTTCGAAAAGCCTTGGGCTAGGCGATCCGTTATCACCCTTTCTCTTCATCATTTGTGCTGAGGCTTTATCCTTCTTACTACCCAGAGAAATGGAAAAAGGAACGCTTAGGTGCTTCTCGTTTAACAATCAAAGCCTAAGAGTCTCCCACCTATTTTTTGGGGACGATGCATTGCTTTTTTGCAGAGCTTCCACAAGTGATTTCGAAGTTTTAGCTGCTACCTTGGAGATTTATCATAGGGCCTCGGGTCAATGTTTAAATAGTAACAAATGTAGCATCACTTTCAGCTCTAAGGTGAAGCCAAAACAGAGGGGTATCTTAGCCAAGTTGCTGCATATGCGACCTGACAGTGGGGGAAGAAGAAGGATGGACACAAGCTACATTGGTGTAAGTGGGAAACTCTACCAAGGAGCAAAGTGGTCTTGGTTTCAAAAACTTAGAATGGTTCAATCTGGCTTTACTTGCTAAACAAGGTTGGAAGATGATCACAGATCATAACTCTCTTCTCTATCAGTGCTACAAGGCAAAATACTTCAAAGAGTCGTCACTTTCTTCATGCACAACTTGGTCGACGACCATCATGGGGGTGGCATAGTGTACTTGCTGGGCGAGCTATTCTCCAACATGGGTATCGATGGAGAGTAGGGAATGTTGCCTCCATTGATGTTTGGAAAGATCCTTGGATCCCGAGACCGGTCTCCTACAAAGTGGTGTCTCCGCATGTAAGGCATATAAAAACAGTAGCTTATTTGATATGTTCTGATTCTAGAGGATGACGTTTTGATGTCATTAATTCATCTTTTCTTCCTGAGGATAAAGATATCATATTAGCTATTCCTCTTGGCTATGTTGGTTGCATGGCAAAATGATATGGCATTTTTCAAACTCAGGGCAATATTCAGTGAAGTCTGGGTATAGAACTGCTGAATTTCTTCATAATAATGGTACGACTGGCCGGAACTTCTAAAAGCGAAAGAGCTCATGATATGTCAAGCTCCAGGATTGTGAAGAATAACATCTGGACCACTCTTTGGAACATTCAGATTCCTCTAAAGATAAAATCCTACCTATGGCGCTGTGGAATAAATTGTGGGAACCACCTATGTGGCAGACAAGCCAAAATTGACGTCGAAAGCGCGTGGGGACCACCCGCGTCGCAGACAAGCTCAAAGGGGCGCCGAAAAAGTTATTATTATAATATTAAATATATATTATATTTAATATTTATAATTACGAAAATACCCCTAATTACTCCTATAAATAGAGCTTAACTTCATTCTTCAAAATTCATTCCTAGGAGTCAGAGAGTTCTATTCTGAGAGATCTATTTAAGAGATCTAATCTGTAAGATTTACCTAAGGATGTAGTTTGTAATCTCTGATAATACAAGATTGTTGTCTCCCGTGGACGTAGGCAATTTGCCGAACTACATTATATTTGTTGTCTTGCTTTTTCTTTCATACTTTACCACGATTCCGCACAACAAATTGGTATCAAAGCCAAGGTGAAGCTTTGGAAGAAAAAACGGACACTGTCGAATTTTTCGAGACTGCGTCGAAATTTCGAGTTTCTGTAAAAGTGATCGGAACTGTTTTCTGATCACCCGTGGAGGTAGCTCTTGTTTCCAGGAATCCAACGCAATCAACGGCGAGAAAAACGGACAAGAAACAAGTTCCAAGAGCCGATCAAAGTTTGATCACCGGCCCAACCCACTAAGTCCGCACTATTCATCCGGGGCCCAGCCCACTCAGTCCGCACTATTCATCTGGGGTCCAGCCCACTCGGTCGGTACTATTCATCTACGGTCCAGCCCACTCTATCAGTACTGTTCATCCCGCGGTCCAGCCCAAATAGTCCGCTCTCTTCGTCTAATTTCAGCAAAGTCAGACTCGTTTCCACCATTTTCGACCGTTCCGGATGCAACCGTGCAATCAATTTCTGCAGATTCAGCTGCTAAGTTATTGATATAGCTTGGTTGGAGTTGTTTATCATTTTTTGAAGCACTTTTCAGCGTCATAAATATCTTCAGTCTAAATGGCGGAGAAAATTCCAAGCACAAGCAGGCCTTGGCAAAGAAGTTCGATGTCCAACACAAAGTTCGAGGTGGAGAAATTCAACGGCACCAACAACTTTGCCATGTGGCAATGCGAAGTTCAAGATTTCTTATTCCGGGAAGGATCACATATCGCCTTGGAAACCAAGCCCAAAGATATGTCCGATGATGATTGGTATTTCGTCAATCGTCAAGCTTGTGGAACAATCAGACTCTGTTTGGCCAAAGATCAGAAGTACTTTGTCATGAAAGAGACTATGGCAACAAGTCTCTGGAAGAAACTGGATGACAAGTACATGACGAAAAGCGTAGAGAACCGCCTCTACCTGAAGAATAAGCTCTTTAGTTTTTAGTACAAGCAAGGTACTCCCATGATTGAGCATCTTGATAATTTCAACAAGATTCTTGCTGATCTACTAAATCTTGATGTTGAACCTCTTGATGAGGATAGGTACTATTGTTGTTAAACTCTTTGCCTGAAAGTTATGAACATTTAACAATAACTTTGCTATATGGCAAAGATGAGGTTAAATTCAGTGATGTTTCAAATGTTTTGGTGAACAACGAGTATCGAAGGAAAGACCAGCGCGATAATAAGGATCATCACCAGCAGCCTTGACGGTATCCAGAGGCAGGGCTAACAACAGATCTGATAGATCCAGTGGGCGAGGCCGATCTCGCTCAAAGTCAAAATGACCTTCATCACGTCAACGTCTTGCAAAGGATGAATGTGCCTATTGTCACCAAAAGGGACACTAGAAGAAAAATTGTCCAAATAAGAGCAAGACAGATGCAAATGTAGCACAGAAAGCAAAAGAAGATTCCGTTTTCTCGGTCTCATCTATAGACATTCAGTCTAATAGATGAATTTTAGATTCTGGATGTTCCTATCATATGTGTCTGAATCGCCATTGGTTTTCAAAATTGGATGAGTTCGATGGAGGAGTCGTGGTCATGGGCAACAACAATACCTGCCACACAAAAGGTATTGGAACTATACGCCTTAAGATGCATGAGGGTACAACAAGACGGCTCACGGACGTCAGATATGTTCCAGATCTAAAGAAAAATCTAATCTCCCTAGGAGTCCTTGATTCCAGCGATTACAAGGTAACCATTGAAAGTGGAGTCCTCAAGGTTGTACGTGGAGCACTCTTGGCCATGAAGGGTACTCAGAAAGGAAATCTTTATCTCCTTGACTGACACACAGTAATCGGAAGTGTCTCAGCTTGCACCAGTTCTAATGATGTTTCATCGGACACTTCCCGACTTTGGCACATGCGGCTCGGACATGTTGGTGAGAAGGCTCTTCAAACCTTGATAAAGCAAGGTTCTCTGACAGGTGCAAAGACAGGGAAACTTGACTTCTGCGAGCACTGTATCTTAGGCAAGCAGACGAGAGTCAAGTTTGGCACTACAATCCACCGCACAAAAGGAACATTGGATTATGTTCATACTGACGTTTGGGGACCCTCTCAAAATGTTTCATTGGGAGGTAAACGTTGGTTTGTTACTTTCATTGATGATTTCTCACGCTATGTTTGGGTTTATACCATGAAGCATAAAGATGAAGTGCTAGATATCTTTCTTATATGGAAGAAAATGGTAGAAACCCAAACGGGAAGGACGATTAAGAGGCTCAGATCTGATAATGGAGGAGAATATAAGTCAGACCCATTTCAGAAATTTTGTGAGAATGGAGGGATTGTCAGACATTTCACAGTCTCAGGCACACCACAACAAAACGGTGTTGCTGAACGCATGAATCGTACTTTGGTCGATAAAGTTCATTGCATGTTATCTCATTCTGGACTGAGCAATGCATTTTGGGCTGAAGCTTTGTCATATGCCTCTCATATCATCAATCAACTTCCTGCAACAGCACTAGATGGCAAAACTCCCAAGGAGATATGGTCTGGACATCCCGTTTCAGATGGTTGGATATCTCTGTTAACTTGTCAAGAGTTACTGGAATATCTAACTCCACCTGCTGATGCAAATTTGGATCTCGATTTTCTTTATCAGAAACTGTATGCTTTAACATCACAGATTCATCAAAAGTTACATCTCGACTTTTTACAATCGTCTTTGTCTCACGGTTCCATAGTCGGAAAACCTTTATATGGAAGAAAATGGTAGAAACCCAAACGGGAAGGAAGATTAAGAGGCTCAGATCTGATAATGGAGGAGAATATAAGTCAGACCCATTTCAGAAATTTTTTGAGAATGAAGGGATTGTTAGACATTTCACAGTCCCAGGTACACCACAACAAAACGGTGTTGCTGAACGCATGAATCGTACTTTGGTAGATAAAGTTCGTTGTATGTTATCTCATTCTGGACTGAGCAAGGCATTTTGGGCTGAAGCTTTGTCATATGCCTCTCATATCATCAATCGACTTCCTGCAACAGCACTAGATGGCAAAACTCCCAAGGAGGTATGGTCTGGACACCCCGTTTCAGATTATGATTCTCTGCGGATTTTTGGATGCACTGCATTTTTTCATGTAAAGGAATCCAAACTGGATCCTAGGTCCAAGAAAGCGATTTTCATGAGCTTTATTGAAGGAGTTAAGGCTTTCCGACTATGGAACCCTGAGACAGAGACGATTGTAAAAAGTCGAGATGTAACTTTTGATGAATCTGTGATGTTAAAGCATACAATTTCTGATAAAGAAAATCGAGATCCAGATTTGCATCAGCAGGTGAAGTTAGATATTCCAGTAACTCCTGACAAGTTAACAGAGATATTCAACCATCCTGAAGAAGACGAGGAGGAAATCTCAGTTGAGGTGGAGGCTCCAGAACCAGACGTCAGTCAACAACCAGAATCAATTACCACCAGTCGATCAAGAAGAGAAATCCGCAAACCTGCTCGGTACACTGACATGGTTGCATATGCATTTTCAGTCACCTGAGATGATATTCCATACAATTACAAAGATGTTATTCAAAGTATGGAAAGTGATAAGTGGAAAATGACAATGAATGAGGAGATGACATCACTCCATCAGAATCAGACTTGGAAGTTGGTTCCACTTCCGAAAGAAAAGAAACCAATTAGCTGCAAATGGGTTTTCGCTAAGAAGGAAGGCTCTCCTAGCACAGATGGTATCCGATACAAAGCCAGACTGGTAGCAAAAGGCCACGCTCAGAGGGAAGGAATTGACTACAATGGGGTATTTTCACCAGTTGTTAAGCATTCGTCAATTCGAATATTATTGACTTTGGTTGCACAGTTTGATCTAAAGTTAGCCCAACTCGATGTCAAAACTATTTTTCTGCATGGTAATTTGGACGAGGAGATATATGTCTCAACCAGATGGATTCAAGGTACCAGGAAGAGAGAATTGGGCTTGCAAGTTGAGCAAGTCACTGTATGGCCTGAAGCAGTCACCGAGACAGTGGTACAAGCGATTTGACAGCTTCATCCAAGGGCAAAAATATACTCAGAATCAGTTTGATCATTGTGTCTACTATCGCAAACTTCAAGATAGTACATTTATCTACTTGCTTTTATATGTAGATGATATGTTAATCGCATCTAAAAGCAAGGTGGAGATCAACAAGCTGAAGACTCAATTGAGCTCAGAGTTTGAAATGAAAGATCTTAGAGAGGCCAGAAAAATTCTCGGGATGGAGATAACTCGAGACAGGGCCAAAGACAAAATTTGTGTAACGACCCACTTTTCGCAGCAGACATCATAATGATGTGGACTGTCAATACGAAGTCTTGTACACATAGTCGATGTATATACTACTCGTATACTGTGTGTACGAGATATTTTAATAATTTGTGTGGTTGAGATGTATTAGTGTATAATACATGAGTTATGGGCAATTAGGAAATTAATCTAAGATATTCACATGTTCATTAATGAATGACTAGTGGAAGGAATGAAATTAAAATAACCAAAGATGTCTAAATTCAGCCACCTTATGTCTAAATTCAGCCACCTTATGTAGATATGAGTTTGTGCATGCTATGTAGGTGTCTAAATTCAGCCACCTTATGTAGATATGAGTTTGTGCATGCTATGTAACATGTGTCTTAAGCAAATTGACACTTGTGCATGCTATGTAACATGTGTCTTAAGCAAATTGACACCTATTGGCTTGTATGTAACATGTGTCTTAAGCAAATTGACACCTATTAGCTTGTTGGCATGAATTGTTTAGTGGCTGAAATGTGCAAGTGAAGTGCATACCAGAATATCAAGCTAGAGAGAAATTGAGAATACGGTTGAAGAAGAAGGAGATTTTGGAGCTCCAAAGGAAGGTGAGATCCATAGTTTTAGATGTGAAAGTCTCATATTCAAACTCTCCTCTTCATTCTATACATTATATGTAACATGCAAGTGATTTCCATGGCTAGAAATGAAGCTAGAAAGTGAGTGTTTGATGATCATTTCACTGATTTCTAGTAAGTAAGTTGTGGTGTTTTGATGATGTTTAATGGTTGAACTCATTAGAAATTTATCACTAGACAATTGGTGAGTGTGGTGATGTTTAAAACACTAATTTTCAGAGATTAAATTGATGATGAAAATGAGAAATTTTCATGGCTGAATTTACAGATTTCAAACCTGATTTTAATAACTGAATTCTGCTATTTTGATAAAGTATTTGCTGGAATTTAGTCTTGAATATTTGGTGACCATTTTGATGATTAAAAAATACTGATTTTTATGGGTAGAACATGGTGTTCCAGCCATGTTAAAACAGGGTTTTTGGAACCCAATTTGAGTGACCATTTGTGGTCTTTTCTTATGTGTGTTGATTAGCAATTGATTATGGATGTGATGGGTTGATATTTGCCAGAAATTGAAATGCTAAATTTCTGAAATTCTTGGTTGATGATGATTCATTTGATGACTAATGAATTGAACAAGTGCTGGAAATTTAGAAAATTGGGCAATGGCAATACATTGGTAAGTTGTTCAATGATAGGTTTTGACCAATTTGATGGGTAATTGGCTGAAAATTTAGTGCTGGAAATGTTAGAGCATTTGAAGAATGCTTAGGTAACTTGCTTAGGGATAAAATTGATTAACTTATAGAGATGGAAATTTTGTGTTAATTTGGTGATCAAATGAATACTTTGATCATGTGCTGAAAATTCTATCTTAGTAACTGAAATGGTAAGGGAATGGGTTATGGATACTTGGTAATTAATCAAGTGATTAAATTCATTTTTCTAGAATTCATTTGTATGTGTGTAATGTGTAAATTGCAGTGGGTGGCTTATGACTTGGATGAGGATTTGTGAACACAATTGAAGTATTGGTGAATTGGTGAAAACTTGTGGACTTAGGCAAAATTTTGTGATTTGTGAGTATTTCTCACCTTACTTCTCCATGTATAGCATTGTAGATATATGAAATTGAATTCTTGAATGATATGCATTATATTATATATGTGCATTGTATTTATGATCATGAGCACGGATTTTATGCATTAACATGGCCTTAGGTATTTCGGATTAAATACCTTGGCGTTGGATTTCTTTCTATTTACTTGTTCTTTAGGGAAAAGTGCCTTGTGAAAAGGACTTTTCGAATCACTAAGGAATGTAAGGGTAGAAGGATTAGTTGGATAACGTGTTGGTTTGAACCCATGGCGCAATGGGGGAAATGTAGGCAATGTTATCCTGATATGACCTCATGTTGAGGCTTTTCTACATATCTTTTATGAAAATGATGCATAATTATATCTTTAATTTGGAAGCATGAATCATATATTTTCTTAATGCATTTCAATTTACCAATGTTATTTCAAGTAACATACATGTTTTACATAAGTGCATATGTGGAGATTTTTGTGAAAAGTATTCACTGAGCTAGTTGAGCTCATTCCATTTTCCCTTATATTTTTCAGGATCAGATCGTAAAGGAAAGGGCAAGGCTTAGAGTTGGTGTAGCTTGCCTTACTTCTTGTTGAAGTGAGTTTTGATTTGTACATAAGGAAAATAGTAGAAGATATTGGTGTTTTGTTTTGTTAATGTATAATTGTCACAGATACTATGATATATAACATATAGTTCGTGAGACAATTTTGATATGTGTATGCTAAATGGAATAATAATAAAATATCCATGTTTATAGTAAGGATAGTCGAATCTTGTGGATTGGGTCGATGACCTCATATTCTGGATGGTGATGCCATATCTCGGTATTTAATTCAACTATCCTGATCATATACATATTATGTCTTTGGATCGTATGTAACCTTCTGAGTAGAGGCTTATCAGTGCCTCAGGTTTGTCGGGTTGTGACATTCTCTGGGGTACTGTGCCGGTCGTGACGTCACCCGGGGAGGGGTCGCGACAATTTGTTTGACTCAGACTCAATATTTGAAGAAAGTTCTTCAAACTTTTGGCATTGGCAATGACACAAAACCTGTGAGCACACCATTGGCACCACATTTCAAGCTAAGTACATCAATGTCACTAAATTCTGAGGATCAAAAGAAGCAAATGGAGAACATTCCATATGCAAATGCAGTTGGTGCCTTGATGTATGCTATGGTATGTACCAGACCTGACATTTCACATGTTGTAAGTATGGTAAGTCGTTACATGCACAACCCCGGTAAAGGCCACTGGCAAGCAGTGAAGTGGATTCTACGGTATATTCATGATACTGTGGATATTGGTTTAAAGTTCGAGAGAGATTCAAAGAGTTGTAAGCATCTAGTGGGATATGTAGATTCGGACTATGCTGGAGATCTTGACAAGCGCAGATCTACTACTGGTTATGTTTTCACTATGGCAGGAGGACCAGTGAGTTGGAGATCAACACTATAGTCAACAGTTGCTTTGTCTACTATAGAAGCAGAGTACGTGACAGTAACAGAAGCTTTCAAGGAAGCAATCTGGCTTCATGGATTGACTAAAGACTTGGGAATTGTGCAGAAGAATGTTGAAGTTTTCTGCGACAGCCAGAGTGCCATTTGTTTGGCAAAGAACTAAGTTCATCACAGTCGAACGAAGCATATTGATGTTCGTTTTCATTTTGTTCGAGAAATAGTAGAAGAATGGAGTATTCTTCTGCAAAAGATCAAGACTGCAGATAACCCTGCAGATACGCTTACAAAGGTGGTTACAGGGATCAAATTCCAACATTGTTTGGACTTGATTAATATCTCATGAGCTCGTAGTGCCTAAGGGCACTAATGGAGGCAGCAACATGTGGAGGAGATTGCAGGTGTGGAGGAGTCATGTTCCACATGTGGTACAGATAGAGATTTGTGGGAACCACCCATGTGGCAGACAAAGCATGCGGGTGGGGACCACCCGCGTGGCAGACAAGCCGAAAGTGGCGCCGAAAAGGTTATTATTATAATATTAAATATATATTATATTTAATATTTATAATTACGAAAATACTCCTGATTACTCCTATAAATAGAGCTTAACTTCATTCTTCAAAATTCATTTCTGAAAGTCAGAGAGTTATATTCTGAGAGATCTATTTAAGAGATCCAATCTGTAAGATTCACCTAAGGGTGTAGTTTGTAATCTCTGATAATTAAAGATTGTTGTCTCCCGTGAACGTAGGCAATTTGCCGAACCACGTTATATTTGTTGTCTTGCTTTTTCTTTTATACTTTACCACGATTCCGCACAACATAAATTTTCTTGCTCTGCGGGTAAACTTGCGGAAAAGGTTCTTTATTCAAGACTTATCTTGCCCGATTTGCAAATCTAACAACGAGGACCTTATCCATCTTTTTTTCCAGGGTGAGGGTCTTAACCCAGAAAATGTTTTACTGGTCACTCATCATCAATTGGAAGAATATATTGATGTAATTGCTGCTGATATTGTTCATCGTGCGATGATGGGAGGACCTATTTTCTTCTATCATGTCCAAAAAGCGCATAATGTAGTAGCTCGCTCTTTAGCGAAACATGCTTTGATTACGGATATACCAGTGTATGGAATGCCTTGGCGTTGAGTTATGTAGGTGTGCCTTTTGTGAGGCTTGTTATTCTATCAATACAATCATACTTTTCTCTGTCAAAAAAAAAAAAGGAGATGGGCTTCCAAAATGTTATTATTCTCAACGGAGACTACAACAAGGTAATTGATGGTATATATAGGACCGAAAGATCAGTCCTTTCTGATTTTAGACACTTCAAAGGCTGGCTAAGCACTTCCTTTTATCCTTAGAAATGGGAACAGAACAGTATATGTTGGCTTGTAAGTAGCAATTTGTCAAATGGCCAAAAAAAAAAAAAGCAATTTATAGAGGATTAATAATGTACAATGCTTATTCACTATGTTTTTCTATTCTTCTTCTAGAGATCAGGGCCTTATTATTTTGAGGACTACTTTTGGAGAATTAATTATTTCTCCAAGTCTTCATGGGAGCTTATCAGGAAATAGAAAATGGAATGATTAATTTTCTATGGTCAGCAATATGGAGAATGTTGCTTGACAAAATGCAAATAAAAAAGAAGCTTCTGCAAATGAGTCTCTGTTCCTCTCAATAAATTCTATGGCTTTTGTTGGTCAAGTGTCCCTGTTCAACTGTTCAACTGTCAAATGTAGGCCTCTTCTTCACCATACTAATATATATGTAGCTCTTGTACACACTTAAAAGAACCAAAACACACATATTACATTCAAAATGGCACCAAACTAAAACCAATGAAGCATTTTGCAAGGTGTATGTTAGAGGATTGTTTTTTCTTTTAGTTTTGATTTGCTTTTATGTTTCTGTGTCTGGTTTCCAGATTCAATTAAGCAACATCTAAATAATTTGAGATTGCCATTGGTCTCAATCTTTATTCACTATTTTAATACCAACTTTTACACAATTCTACAACTGAGTGTTTTCCGCCTTAGTCACTGTCGTTGGATCAAGATGAATACTATTTTAACACCTTGTTAAGTTACAAGTAACTAGATTCAATAGGAAACAAAGAACACAATCTTAACTTTATTATCGAGGATATACCTCAGTAATTGACGCATCGTTATCAGAGAGTAGTCTAGAACTAGCCATAGCTTGTTCTGGTTCAGTAGAATACGATCCATCCACTTCTGTCATAAAGCCTGACTCCATTTTGCTGTTCAAAAAGAATGCAGGTCTGGAAGGCAATGAAAGGCTAACAGAATGGCTAGTGAGCATCACAACAACTGATCCCATGGTGGGTCTCACTGCAGCATCTTCTTGAACACATAATAAACCAATGTGTATGCATCTGGTAACTTCGCTGCCCGAGTAGCTACCTTTTAGTGTTGGATCTATCAAGTCCAAAGCTGTTCCTTCCCTCCACCGTCTCCATGCCTACACAATTCAAAACACATTTTAAAGGCAAGCTTTCAAAATTGTATCGTTTTCCTAGTCAACGCACTAGAGATTTTTTGTGTTTCAGTATGTCAACATTGATCCCAATTGCGATTTGCGACATTTTCTATTCTTTGCATGGTAATATTGATTCCTATCTAGAAATGAAATAACAAGTAAAGGTAAAAATCTAAGTAGTCATACTCACACAGCTTAGGAGGTCCTCCCCTTGGTCTGATTGATAAAAGGAGTTGTTTTTTTGACCAGTAATGATCTCTAGAAGCAACACGCCGAAACTAAATACATCCGACTTCACCGAGAAGTGCCCATGCATTGCATACTCTGGGGACATATATCCACTGCATGACATTACCAATGATAAAGTCACTCAAGGTCCTCTTTAGATAATAGCTAAATAACTATCGATATCATTTTTCTTTGGTATAAGGTATAGGAGTACATAGAGTCTTTAGTAGGTTGGTACTTACTATGTCCCGACAATTCTACTAGTATTCCCTTGAGTTTGGTCCACTACAAAGAGCCGTGCCATACCAAAATCCGAAATTTTGGGATTCATCTCAGCATCTAACAAAATGTTGCTTGCTTTTAGATCTCGATGAATAACTCTATGTCGAGAGTCTTCGTGAAGATAGAGCATTCCACGAGCTATTCCTCCTATGATTCTGTAACGTGTTTCCCAATTCAAAAGAGCACGTTTTTCCGGATCTACAAATAAAACAAGAAGTTAGGCCTCTAATCTATCCGCATTATACATCAAAAAGGAATTAGATAATTGTATCTCATGAAAATGTCTTTGCACAAGCAGATCTATGCAGAGATCTACCAAGGATGGTTTTAATATCACTATTTTTTTTTTTTATATAATATTTGCATTCTTTCATAGTGGTTGTTTCATCATTCATGTTTATCTCAAGTAAGCATGTAAGTACAGATACAAATTGACAGAAAAACAGGGTGTAAGAGACGGACAAACCAAATAAAAAGTGATCAAGGCTTGCGTTGGGCACAAACTCATAGATGAGTAGCTTTTCCTCTCCTTCAAAGCAGAAACCTAGCAGCCTAACAAGATTCCGGTGTTGAAGCTTGGCAACCAATACAACCTCAGTCTTAAATTGTTCATCACCTTGTCCAGAGTGTTTTGAAAGCCTCTTTACGGCAATTTTTTGTCCATCTGATAGTTGACCCTGGTAAATATACAAGAAAAACAACCCCCAAGTAAAGTCAGTGTAAAATGATCCAAACTTATATGTCGGTAAGTAGTTTCTGAAGTTCAAAAGCTAAGATAATTAAAATATTTAAAGTTCATTTTGGACTATGACATTTGATAATTACCTTGTAAACAGCTCCAAATCCACCTTCTCCTAGCTTATTGGCATCAGAAAAGTCTTCTGTGGCAGCTCTTACAGTTTCAAAGTCGAATTGCAAGGATTCAACTGTTGTTATGTCCTCCGCATCTTTACCAAAATAGAAATTGAATCAAATTAGTAAAATGCCCGGTAGGAACTGAAATCCCAGAAAAGAGGTATCTTCTTTCGAACAAAATAAATTAAATTATACTTCAGAGCTTCTGTAGGTGATTATTAGATAATCAATTTTTTTCTTGTCAAAAAAATTTGGGGAATGCAGATATTGCTGATAACTTGGATAAACCACTAATAAAAGAAAAGCTACTTACCGTCAAATGTTCTTTTTGTTCTTCGCTTATTTCTTCTCTTTCTTCTGCATAACCAGAAGGTTATAGCACTAATGAGTATCACCACAATAGCTGAAGGGGTGACCACAGCGATGACAATTGTAGATGAATTCTTCTCATTTCCTGTTTAAGAATATTTTCTTCACTGTTAGTCCCTGCCGATTTTGAAGTGAATACTATATTAAAATTTTACAAGCATCAAAGGGATCGCATACATATAATAAAAATATTGTCAATAAACTGAATAAATGACAGACAGAATCATTCACAGACAACATTTCTGAGATAAATTGCATGGCTTTGGAGACCTGAGTTAATTCTTGATTAAATTGAAAATTATATCCCTATATCTATGGACTATGCCCATAAACAGAAATGCTGAGTTCTTATTTTAGCATATTTTCACCGTATTACCTATTCAACAAGGAGAAATAACTTGCGAAATGATTAGAAAGCCTAACTGTGTCCACAATCTGGAAACAGGGTTAAGGAACCCTCCTACTGAATGTTTTAAGGAGAATTGTAAACAAAGATACCAAAGTGTCCTAAAAAATTATGATTAAAAATTATAAGATGCTTTCCTATCATATATAGTTTAGTTTATAAGGTTCTAGGATAAATAATTGGAGTGCCCAGTAGGCAAAGGAGGCTGCGCTTCTGTAGGGTGGTCATCGATGGAATACGTTCAGATAATTGGTGACAATCTGGAAAAGATCTCATGATAATGATCGCACCAAAAAAAGTTTGAATCAGATTTAATATCTTAGTGAATTGTGCCTTTATTGGTGTGCTAACACCTAATGTTGATTCAAAATCAATAAACAAAATGCCTTACAAAATTTGCATTCATGTCTTTATCATAGGTCAAAGGGCTTTAACCAAACTCAAATTAAAGTGATTGGTTTGGATTTCATAACTAATCTAATCGTTAGGAATCTTGCTGCACAATTTTAAATTTCTAATTGATATCCCCTTCTTAGTCAACTGAAGACTTCCAGGGAAAAAAAATGTTTATAGAATAGAAAAGATGAGAATCTGGTTCAGATGAGTTCCTTTAATTTAAGAACTTGGAGTTTCATGATTATCATAAGAGAAACATTCTCCAAAGACCAGAGATTTCAACCTCAAGACAATGGTTTATCCAATTATCAACTGAAATTTTTATGCCCGATATCGATCATCCTATGGAATTGCAGGCACTAGAAAATTCCCTGCTATCGCTTGACCAACAATGATTTGCAATGAGTTGCAGAAAAGAGCCAAAGATGGCAAGGGTCAGAAGAATTGGAGTAAGCTAGTAAATTCCCTGCTATAGCTTAACATCAGAGTTTGATCAGCTTAATCCATAGAAATGCCTAACGATTTGACTGTTTCCAACTCAATCTCTTCTACATTAACTCAAAGGAACAATCTAGAACTTGTTCTACATCAAACCATAATTGTGTCCATTTATCTTCTTCGTCAACTTAGAACATTGAAAAAGCCAAAGGCTTCAACTTTAAGATTTGTCCAAGTCAATCCCTTCAAATACTAAGCAATCACACCCTTTCAAATTGATTCATAAATCCAAGAAAATAAGTTTTAAGAAATAAACAGAAAATCAAACTTAGAAACTCATTTATCTCAACTCAACTCAATCAACAAAACATTTTCTCGTTCCGAACCTCTTTTCTTGACCTCAAAAGTTACAACTTTTTCATGTAGAGGCATTACTAGTAAATCATAGAAACAAGTAAAATACTTACAAGAGATCAAAACTCCAATAGTTGGAAGCGTAACTATGTATATCAAAGGAACGTAGGCATTAATGATGCTCTCGCGATTCTACTCTTATCTTACGCATCGCACGGAATTTAAATTTCAGAATATAAATAATAAAGTCAGGTTTTTACCTTCTGGCTTGGTGAAGTTCGTTAACGGTGGCGGAGGCCGGAGGTTGACCGGAGGCACTGCCGGAGGCGGCGCAGCCCGGGATTCATAGAAAGGGTACGTCTCATACCTAATATTACAACTCGGAGAAACCACTCTCCCTCCCAATTTCCTATTACAGCAATTCGGAATTTGACTAATGGATCCTTGCAGACACGAATCGCAGTCACGCCTAGTCAAATCCGGAGTGCATTGCACCAGTCCATAAATCTTCTGAAAACTCGTGAAAGTCACATCTTTAGTCGCAAAAAAAGCCCTTGAACTTTCAGCTTCTGTAGCCAAGCTGTTCATCAAGTCCCCAAGAACCCGATTCAAACCTTCTGGGTCCGTTGTGTTTTGCAGATTCCACATGTAGAAAGTCTGAGAATTCTGCATAACAGAGAAGAACGATTGATTCGAGTAGCGTACCATGCAGTGATCAAACCATATAATTGACTCTTTCTGGTTGGGACAACGCTGGGTTATACTTTTTCTTGCTTCTTCCACACATGCCTGGCATGACTGGGTCGTAACGTCGCCTCTACAAAGAAATGAACCGTATACTTTATCTGGGTCTCGTCCAATTGTGATGTTCATGAATCCACTGTTGCTTCTTGTAGCATTAGATGATAAAGAAGATAGAAGTTGGTTGAGATTGGTGGCGTATGGGCTGTTGCTGCTGTTAGTGTAATTTCCGGTTGTTCCACAGAAATGGAAGAGAGAGCTGTTGCTCTGGGCGTTTATAAGTGTTAAATTTATGAGCATTGTACAAAGATAGCAGAGGAATTTGGAGAAGCCCATTTGTCTGTTGTTGTGAAATTGTCCCAAGAATGAAGCGTCGTCTATGGATTGGTAAATTAAGATGGAAGACTATATGTGAATTTGGTTCTGATTTGTCAAGAAGAAAATAAAAATATAGAATTCATTGTCGAAATTAGGTGTTGGATGGTGATGGGAGTGAAATTGATGGCAATTTGACTAGTCAAACCGCAGAATTTTATAATCCTTGAGAATTAAGATCATCTCCACTATATTAATATATCTAATTAGCTGACATTTTTCTATAGTAAAGAAAAAAAAAAAAAAAAAAAGTCATCTCTCAGAAAAGGGGAGACTTTTCTAATAATTGCTGATTTGTCCGAATGAACACGCTGTTCCGTCTTCATCAATGCATAGCACTTCTTCTGACTTCATCAATCCATTAGTCGGGGCGTTGTTGCAGAGTTTTATTCCAGTCAAAACAATGGGCTGCTTTCAGGTGGTTCCTCTACTTTCTTTCTCGATGCAATTCTCATATATTTAATACTTATGTCTACAACTTCTGTGGAAATGGAAATGCACTATCAGCATCAGAAGTGTTTATGGGAACAAAATGTTAATCCAATCATTAGGAATATCTCTCTCCACAATTCTAAATTTCTGAATATCAACCTTCTTATTCAACTGAAGACTCCAGGGCACAAAACTGTTAAAGAGAATAAAGAAGATAGGAATATAGTTTAGAATAGCTTTTATTCTAAGTAAGGGTAAGAGGTAACCAGAACTCCAGTAAAACAACGATAACAAGCACAGGGGCGAGGGATGCATAGGATCTGAACCCTAAACCATGATGACTCAAACACATGGTCTAACTCCTTTGTGGAGAGAGACGACTCCCGCATTGCCACGAGGAGGGCATGGGGAGACTCGAACTCCCTCCTTCACATGAGAGAGGGGTGATGCCAACCATCGGGCTATAAGCTCGATCAGAAGAGCTCTTTTACTATAGGAACTTGGAATTATCAGAGCAGCATAAGAGAAATCCTTCTAAGTAAAGATTAGTAATTTCAACCTCAGGATACTGGTTATGCAATTATCAACTAAAGTTATGCCTGATCAATCATCCTATGAAATTACTGGCTCTAGATCCCATTGAGCAACGATGATGTGCAAGAAGTTGTAGAACAACTCTAGAGATGAGGATCACAAAAATTTGACTTAGAATTGAACAACAAGAAGAATTCAAATGCTTAAGCAATTTGATTATTTCTTGTTGATGTCGGATTTTTGGACTAATAGTAGAACTTGCTTCTGTACTCTCGTTGATCTCCTTCTTCTAAATCCACAGAAAGAACACCTGATTAAAAGCACTAGTGTGGTGCCTGCTGAATTAGTTAAGGGTTTCTATCACGTGGCTGCCGAATGTGTTGCAATATCTATCTTGTCATAGAATTGCCGAATGGGAGATGGATTAGGGGCATTGATGTGGTGCCTTCTCTCACATTCATGTAGGAGACATTGTTGTAGAATTAGTTAAAGGCCTCTATCACACATGCACCACGTCAACAATCTACTGGAAGCTATGTGGTTTTCCGTCAAGTAAGGCTTTCTACTCGAGTGTCAGCGTGTAAGTACAAGTGGGCTACGTTCTTGCTTGCAGCTTCGTGTGTCTATCACTACCCATTCTTCCTTAGAAGCTTACAGGCAACCTTGGTTGTAGGCGTGCTTATGAATACGATCATCTGTTCTTCCTCCTACATGTTCTTCTTTGAAAGCTCACAGACAAGTTTGATCATAGAATCACCTCCACGTGCTTATGAATAAAGCCACATAATCTTCATCCTGCTCGTTCTTTCTTATAAGTTCATAGGCAAATCTAATCGTAGAATTACTTTTACATGCTTATAAGTAAGGTCACGCTGTCTTTATCCTTCTCGTCCTTCCTTGGAAGCTCACCGGCGAGTTTGGTTGTAGCTTCTTTTAGAATTATTCTAGCTTTTTATTCATGTAGGCAACACTCTCAATGGCTAGGCGCCACTCTCTTTCTGAATTATTCCAACTTCTGATTCATGCAGTTCCATCATGTGCCACAGTGAACGAACAAAACCAAAAAGAGGGTCGTCTCTGCGCAAGGAGGACCTGCAATGACAGAGACTACTGACCCTCGTATTTTCCCTAATCGTCTGTTATGAGTCCAGGAAGCTTGGAATCATCAAGATAAGGGTGGGCAGGGCTTCCGCAAGGACCTCCCCCCTTCTCTGATTAAGATAGGTGAGAAGGAGATAGACGTAACCAGCCTCTTTCTTTATGTATGTACACCTTTGTTCTAGGCTTGTCTAGACCTCCTCCCACCCCTTACTTTCACATGCTAATAAATAAGGTCACTTGGTCTTGCTCGACCAGTTCTTCCTTAGAAGCTCAAGGACCGACTTGGTCATAGAATCCACCTCTACTTTCTTGTTACCAAAGTTGCCTATTTTCATTCTCATACCCCCCAATATTTTCCAATTCATTTCTCCGACATTAATTCAAAAGAACAAATCTGCAACTTGTTCCCATCGAACCATAATTTGTAACAAAATGGGTCCATATATTCTTAATCATTGAGACTAATTAAAAGCTAATGTCTTCAAACGCAGGATTTCTCTCAACTCTAGTCTCATTTACCACACTAAATATATATTTAAAACATAGATACTTAGACCAGATAAAAAAGAAAAGTTCAAATTTTTTACCTTCCGGGTTGGTAGAGTTCGTTAATGGCGGTGGCAGGACCGGAGGAGATGGCGCAGGAGCAGTAGCCCTGGTTTCATAAAAAGGGTATACCTCATATCTCAAATTACAACTCGCATAAAGAACTCTTCCGCCCTGTTTCCCATCACAGCAAACCGGAATTTGACTAACCGCATCTCGCAGACATAACTCACATTCACGCCGAGTTATATCCGGATTGCATTGCACCAATCCATAAACTTTCTGAAAACTCGAGAAATTCATTTCTTTAGTAGCAAATAAAGGCCTTGAATTTGAAGATCCCACTGCAGCTTCAGCTTCTGTCACCAAGTTGTTAATCAAGTTCCCGAGAACCCGATTAAAACCTTCTCGGTCTGTTATATTTTGCGAGTTCCATAGGTAGACACCAGGGGAAGTTTGCATTAGGGAGAAGAATGATCGATTCGAGTAGCGTAACATGCAGTAATCATACCATATGACTGATTCTTTCTGGTTGGGACAACGTTGGATTATACTTTTTCTTGCTTCTTCTACACATGCCTGGCATGTCTGATTAGTAAGGTCGCCTCTGCAAAGAAATGAACCGTAAACTGTATCTGGGTCTCGCCCAATTGGGATGTTCTTGAATCCATTACTGCTTGTAGCATTAGATGGTAAAGAAGAAAGGAGTTGGTTGAGGTTGTTTCCATATGCAGTGTTGTTGGTGAAATTCCCGTTTGTTCCACACATGTGGTAGCGATACTCGTTGGTTTGTGCGGTGATAACTGGTAAACTTATGAGAATTGCAGAGAGAGAGCAGAGGAAGATGAAGAAATTCATCGGTTGTTGCAAGAATGCTGTGACATTTATGATTTAGTTTAGGGGGACGACTATATATATTTGGTTTACTTTTGTTAAGAAGAGAAGTTGAATTTTTATTTAAATTTCCGCTTCCTTGTGGAAATTATTAGGTAGTGGATGGCGATGGGAGTGAAATTGAAGGCAAATTGACTCGTTAAAACACAGAACTATGATCGAGGTCGAGGACTTTGAGCCAAGAGTTCTAGATATTTCTTTTGGGTTGATTTTAGACCATTGACCATTCCACAAGGAATCAAGTTCCCAGTTATAACAAGCAGTTCCAACAACAAGAGTAGCCAATGTGGGATAAATCCCACAAATTATTTGTTTTATTTTTTTTAGTACAAAATACGTATATACCATATACACACACTTAGTAGATCTACATGTACCAAGCCATGGAACCAAGAGCCTATTTCAAAAGATTTGAACCTTATCTTCCTAGAGATAGAGAAATATCATTTATCACTTAAGTTACAGTTGATCAAACACTTCACTTTGTATTGCAATTAATGTAGCATTACTCATTCTTTTTTCTTGAAAAAACATAAAGGAAAATTTATTAAATAGCATTTTTTAAAACCTAGTTTACAGAAATAGCATGTTTTCTATTTAGTTACAAGAGTACCACGTTTGGTTTAGTTTAAAGACAAAAATGCCCTTTCTAATTCCAAAACAAAAGGTTTTAACTCTTGGGCGTAAACTTTGGAACCATTTTTTTTGTGAGTATTTTTATGGTATTCAAAGCTAATCCGAGCGCATTCAAAGTTCATTTAGTTTCGTCATTTTATTCGTTTTCGATCAAAGTTACCTGGCATTTAAGGCTAAATTTCTTTAAAAGCAACACTTAAACTTTAAATGTTAAATCTTAAACATTTTCCGAGTTGTAGGCACTTGACCAATATATCAATTCTAGTACCACCAATATATTAGTCATTTTTAGCTATAGAGAGTACTATATAATGTGTGATAGAAATATAAACGATTTATTAGTCAAACATTTTTTTAACAAAAAATGATTGATATATCGGTGACACATTATATAGTATATAATGTGCGTTAGAGATATGAACAATTATCAGTCAAACATTTTTTTAACATAAAAATAACTGATATATCGGTGGCACATTATATAGTATAATGTGCGATAGAGATATGAACGATTTATCAGTCAAACATTTTTTTAACAAAAAAATGACTAATATATCAGTGATACATTGTATAGTCATCTCTATATATAGTCATCTTTATCAAAACCGATATATCAGTCAAACGGCTGCAACTCAGAAAACTTTTGAGATTTAGCTTTTGAAGTTTAAGTATTGCTTTTAGAAGGATTTAGCCTTGCATGTCCCCTTACTTTGATCGAAAACGAATAAAATGACGAAACTCAAGAAACTTTTAACATTTCACTCCTTTTAGTTGATCAAGTTGGTCATATATTCTAAATAGAGATTGTTTGTCTATCATGATTACTTGATTCAGTTACCTGCGAGTCTTAGTAGTGAACCATCTATCTTTTTCCTATAAGAATGTGTATTCCTCAAGGTGATACACTAGGCCATGTTACGCCTTTCTATGTGAGCTCCCTCAGCTTACTATCTAGTCCCTTCAATTTAGACAATGTCATTTAGTCAAACAGTCGGGAACCTAAATGTGACGCCCCGAAAATTATTTCATCTAGCCCATAACCCAATTGCATTTTACCCAAATTCTATGTGTTGCCTTGATATGTTTGGTGTTTGTTTGATGGTTGTTTAATGTTTGTATAGTTGATGCTTGATAATGTATATAAATATGTGTATCATAAATTGTATATGGGTCATGTTAAATTAAAGTATAATGCATATGTTATTATTTATGCATGGACCCATTAAACCATGAATTGATATGGGTTAGGATTGATTGAATAAAAGGATAAATGAGAATGAAAATTTGGTGTATTAAATGGATTGAACATTTAAAATACATGGAAGCATGAGATTGGTTAAAATACATGTGGTTGGTATGGGTAGTATGAGACCAACACATGTGAAGGTTGGTGCATGAAAATGGACAAGTGTCCCATGCTCACTTCTAGAATCCAAGAATGTGCTAGCAAATGAGGTGAGTGGAGGAGAGAATCCAAGAATTTGCTAGAAAATGAGATGAGTGGAGGAGGGAATCAAGGAAGTGCTAGAAAGAGGTGAGTGGAGAGAAAGGAAAGAAGAAGAGAAAGAAAAGAAAAGAAAGGAAAGAAGAAGAGAAGGAAGGAGAGAGTTGCAGGAGGAAGATCCCTGCGACGTTTCCATCAAAGAGGTGGATCTTTGGAATATACGGTCAGATTGAGCTCAAATTTTATCAGCACGTTCGTAGCTGGTCGGAAAGTCTGGATTTCTCGCACCGTTTCGGTCAAACTTATAGATCTCCTAAATCTACCGTTAGATGGCTACCAAATTTGGGTATGTCGTTTAAAACTGATATTTCTACAATCTGAACGGTGGAGATCGTAATTAAAGGCTTTTTCTAAGAGATATAATCTCTCAAACGAAGCTGGTCGGAATTTCTGGATTTCTCGTGCCGTTTCGGTAAAACTTGTAGATCTACTCAATCTACCGTTGGATGGATATCAAATTTGGCTATGTAGTGTATAACAGAAATTTCGGTATTCTGAACGGTGAAGATGTTTATACGATTAGTATTGTATGTGATATAACCATTTGATTTCAGGTATTTGCAGCAGGAAAGGAGAAACTGTCTGATTAGATACTTGTTCATCAAAGATACATATCTTTTCGGTCCACCGTTGGATTGGGCTGATATTTGGACAGAAGGTTTGTTTCTTCACATACTTCAATCTGTACGGTTGATTTTGTGATTACGTATTTATGTTGGTAGATTGATACATCTGAACAGAATAATATGAACT
>CM069612.1:26884578-26961549 GCA_035771175.1 Paratinospora sagittata | reverse complement strand
ACTTCATGATATAGTTGTTTTAACATTGTTGGTATTATACAATAACATGAATAATCAACTCAACAAATCCTTTTTTTTTTAGTTTTTCATAAGGTGTCCCAATCTTTTAGATATGAAACTAGTCCTCATTCGGTGAAAGTGAAATAATATACTTTTTTCAACGAAAGCATATTCAAGAATCGAAATAACTTTTGTGCAATTATACAAGGACCACCTTAAGACTCAGTCTACTTTCACTGATCCAACCACTCGTTGATAACTCAACTAATCCTTTTTTTTCACTACATATAATGGTTTAAGTGAATAATAATACAAAAATCCTAAGAATGCATTACATAGAATGGAAAGAACACTCTGAATCATCAAATAATAAAATCCATTTACTTCCATTCAAAACGTACTATTTAGGAAATTCAATACTTGCTTTTTTAATTTTTTAATTTTTTTGGAAACTAATTTATGAGGGGAAAAAAAGCTGGTCATGCCTGCATTGATGAGCACGTGACCATCATCTAATAAGCGCTTCATCCATCAATGCCATACATAACGTTGCACATGCCCTTATTCAATACATCCCATTCATCCCAGGCCAAAAAAAAAAAAAAAACATCCAATAATCAACATTTCTTCCATTACCACTCTTCTTAAGATCACTCCACGTGGCACCTTCCGCTAGCGTCAAAACACATTAACCGCTTTTTCTTGTTCCGTCGTTGCCAAGCATCCAATCAAACCCCAACTGCTACTCTCCTTAATTACTAAAAGTCGCGCCTGAGCGTACGCCCAACCCCTCCTATAGTCCGTACCGTCGTCCCGAACTTCCGACTTTCGCAAAACTCGAGAATATCTGATCCCTACAGAATTCCCCAACTTTATCCGTCAAAACTTCTGCTACAAAAAGACCGAAAGGCCCCCAAAATATTTTTAAAAAATAAAAAAAACGAAGGGCAAAACCGTAAACTCACCCTCTTACAGTCTTACTCTACCGTTCTATAAAATTCCGAAAACAGTTAGAAACGTAGAACCTAACTCTCAACGCTACGTTCAAAAAAAAAAAAAACTCTCAACGCTAAAACTACGATCTTTGCTCTGCGATGGCGAAGCCGAGTACTTCAATGACTACGGCGATTCGGACAGAAGACTACGCCCACAGCCCCGTTCACTACGCCGTGGCACTCGGCGATCACACAACACTCTCCCGACTCGTGAACTCTCTTCCTCGACTCGCCGATCCTTCCCAAATCCGCACCGAGTCCGACTCGCTCGCGCAGGAACGAGTCGCCGACCAAATATCCTCCGTCCTCGACCGCCGCGACGTCACCCAACGCGAAACCCCTCTCCACCTCGCCGTCCATCTCAACGACCTATTCGCCGCACGAACGCTAGCCGGCGCCGGTGCCGACGTGTCGCTTCAGAACGCCGCCGGTTGGAATCCGTTGCAGGAGGCTGTGTGTCGCCGGTGCAGCGAGATCGCTCTCACTCTCGTTAGGCTCCACCATCGATCGGCGTGGTCGAAATGGCGCCGTAGATTGCCGCGATTGGTCGCGGTTCTGCGTAGAATGCGCGATTTTTATATGGAAATATCGTTTCATTTTGAGAGCTCGATCGTTCCGTTTGTAGGAAAGATCGCGCCGTCCGACACGTACAAGATCTGGAAACGCGACGGTAATCTCCGCGCGGACACGTCTCTTGCCGGATTTGACGGACTGAAGATTCAGCGCGCGGATCAGAGCTTTTTGTTCCTCGGAGACGGACACAGAGAGCTTGATCTTCCGTCGGATACTTTGTTAGTACTAAATCACGAGGAGCGGAAGATTTTCGACGCGTTTGAGAATGCCGGAGCTCCGTTGTCGGAGTCGGATGTCGCCGGATTCTGTTCGCAGACGAGCGTTTACCGGCCTGGAATGGACGTGACGAAGGCGGAGCTCGTCGGAAGAACGAACTGGAGAAGGCAGGAGAGAACGGAGAGTGTTGGCGAGTGGAAAGCTAGAGTTTACGAGATACACAACGTGGTTTTCAGTTTCCGGACTAAGAAAGTCGCGGGAGACGCAACCGGAGATGTAGCAGGAGAGCAGATTCTTCCGTTAGAACTCGATGAAGACTCCGAGGAAGGATTTCTAGTTGCAGAGAATCCGAGCTTTGGTTTACCACCGGATCGTCGGAGACACAGTAGCTTCGTTCGCGAGGAGAGAGACTGGATCATGTCCGGCAGGAAGAGCTTCGACGTTTCGGCGCCCGTGACGGTGCCTGAGAGACGACGAATTCCGACGGCGGCGCCGGTGGCGACGAAGGAAAGAGAGTACGTGAAGAGTCTTCGGCCGTCAGTGTGGTTAACGGAGCAGTTTCCGTTAAAAACGGAGGAGCTTCTGCCGTTACTTGACATACTCGCAAACAAAGTGAAAGCAGTTCGTCGCCTTCGAGAGTTGCTCACGACAAAATTTCCACCCAGGACATTTCCAGTAAAGGTAAGGGCAAAAAAGGGAAAGATAAAAGTTAGATACTTATGTCTTGACACGTGGACCTGCTTCGTTTTGCTTTTCTTTATACTTTTCTTGAACAACGGGAGTATCAGATCATAGAAGCCTAAGTGGAGCCCACTGTACGGTTTTGCAGAACAAAGATCAATTTTTTTTATTTTTTAAACAAATTTTTGACGCGACACGTGGCATTTGGTCGCTGACTTTGCTTTCGGTGTACAGAGATCACTGTGGTGGGCCCACATGATCTGACGATGTCGGATGGTCGTTCATCCGACACACACACACAAAAACAGTGATTTCAGTGTGGTAGGGCGCATTGAGATGACATTGGATTTCTTATGGTTTGATTGATTTGTTGACGTGGCGTGCATGCAGGTGGCGATACCGGTGGTTCCTACGGTGAGAGTGATGATTACGTTTACAAAATTCGTGGAGCTGGCACCATCGGAACAATTCTTTACGCCGCTGTCGAGTCCGAGACATTTTGGGCTCGAGAATGTTCTAGAAGAAGAAGAAGAGCAGCAACAACATCAGCAGCGGCAACAGAAGCATCGAGCATCTTCGTCCTCTTCGTCGTCTTGGTTGAGGAGAACGAATAGTAGTTTGAATAGTAAGCAAAATAAACGGTGTTCAGAAGCTAATCAGAGCGACCCATTTGCGATTCCGGGTGATTATACGTGGACGAGCATTGATGATAAGATGAGGAAGATGAAGAAATCGAAGTCTGTTAGAAAGAGCAAATGATGATGTTTTTAGGTGGTGTAAATGTATATATTGATGAAGTTATGAAATTTTAATTTAATCGGAGAGTAAGCAAAGATGAGAAACAGAGAGAGGATGAAGGGTTTTAATGTTCTATTATTATTATTATTATTATTGTTATACATGTTAAGCCAGGAAAGTGGAATGTTTATTAGATAATTTTTTTGTCTGGAGGGTAGAATGTTTATCAGAAAAGATTAATGTTTTTATTTTTATTTTTATTTTTATTGGTTCTTGTTATGTGAGTGGTTAATTTAGGAGAAATATTCGGTTAATGTTTTATTTTCCTAATTTATATTCAAATGAAGGAATTTTACAGTACTCGAAATCCGGGACAAGACAGCAGTATTTGGGCCCATTGAGTTTAAAACAGGTTTGTTGACTGTATAATAATTTTCCTAATATATATTAACATTATGATTTTATTGACTATAATATCATTCATCTTCATAATTATAATGGGTAATAGTGGAGCTTGTGCAATCAACCTTTAGCTCAAAGCCTGTGACCTTAAGAGATTGTGGATTCAAGTCTCCCTTCAACGTATATTTAGGTGGAATTGAACCATGTATCTGCTCTTCATGGTCATCGGGTTCTTGTTCCAGGCCTTCTTTGAACCATGCGTCAGGTCGGGTTGGCTCTTCATGGTTCATCGGGTTCTTGTTCCAAACCTTCTTTTGAGTTTTTTGGGGACATATCCCTTTTGCCACAATGTTCTTTTTATTAGGGTCTCAACTTCCTCTGATTGACTCGTAAACCAAAAGAAAAATAAAACAAGAATAGTGTTTGTGTTTTCCGATAGGGCAATCTAAAATAAACCTAAGTTTGGTTGATAATGTGTTGAGTTTGATTTTTTATATTGTTTGGGTAGGTGAATATGTTGTTTTGTTTTTCAAAAGACAAAATGCAATTTAAGAAGAATATTATGTTGAATATTCTCATATTTAGTATGAAAAGAACTAATAATGTAAGAGACAATGCCCACATTACAAGTTAGGCAAGGAAACAAAAGCTTTGCCTTTTGGAAAGAACTAGGACCAAAGCCATTATTACTATAAGTTAAATGAGTCCCCAAAATTAGAAAAAACATAAAAACGTGATTCATAGTATTATAGCACAAGAAGTAGATAAAGATGTAACTTTCTCTTTTCCCAAAAACAAATTTAGAAAAAAATCAACACTATTATAGCATGAAATCTACGAATCATTATAATAAAACAAAACTTGAAAACATGTAACATAGTATCATTAGTATTAGTAAGCGAAGGCATGTATCTCAATTTGAGTGAGAAAGTCTAAATAAAAGTTGATACTGCGAAAAATATTTTATATACTTTAGATGTCAACGTAATTTTTTGACATTGACATTTAGTTTCCTTAAATTTCTTGGGAATTTGTATTATTGTTTTAAAATATACGCTCATTCCTAAAATATTTAAGGGCTAGCGTTAAAAAATGACGTTCACAAGCGATGTAAATATAACTTTACTCATATTTTAATACTTTTAACATTGAAGGGCTTCCGTTCAAATACTTCACATTTGACCCCCTCTATTGTTTGCTCTATGAATTTTTCTTAATGAACAGAATTAGTAGACCAAAGGTCCCACTTTGGCATGGCAAGACCCATGATTGCTGGAATTAATTAGTTCATTACTAATTGGGTTCAAAAATAAAAAAAATAAAAAAACAATTTAATTTGTCTCTTTTGGCTTCAAGGGTAGATGTCAGATCTCATGTTCATTGATTTGGGGAAAGAAAGAATAGTAGGGCCAGAGAGAAAAGGCAAAAGAGAAGGTTCTTATTGGTGATGTTGAGTTAATTTGTTGAAGACAGTCAAACTATACATATAGGAAAAACAGATCAAATTGGGGATTTGGGAGATTAAGACAGAATTAAAAGTAATCCATGATTTAGGGCATTTCCATTGTCTCAATAACCAGACAAATTTATACTTTGTGTTATTGGCTACAATAGAAATTGAAGTCCATTTCATTGCATGCACTTTTTACCTGTAATACCAAGCTCAACTTAAATTAATGTTTGTTTGGACAAAACATTCTTTAGTACTCTAATGTCACATTCAACCTCACTTAAAAAATTATTTAGTTTTTTTATTTTATTTTTTATGTATTATAATGATATGTTGCATCAGCAAAACTCTTATATATAAGTGATATCTATAATTTATATATATTTACAAGCATAATTAAATATAAACTTAGCTCTTGATAGAGTGGAGTAGATAACTCTAATTTTAAACTTACTCAATACATGTAGTAGGTCTAGACCGATCTAACGGACAGGATGTTATGATTACACTAGTTGAGTTTTACTCAGCAAAAAGCCCCTAACCAACAAATTTCCAGCGCACGACATCGAGTTCCCTACCCTATGTATCACACAATAAAATGCTAACTTCTCTCACTAAAACTGAAAACCAGATGGTCCCGCAGAGCACGAACAGCGAAATAAAAGAGGAGCTTTTCCCTGAAAAAAACGTCTACAATTCCATTAACACACACAATCAAATCTGGTAAATCCTATCTTCTCTTTTCTCTTATTTCTTTCAACTTTTTTATTCCCCCCTTTATTTTATTCATTATTATTTTTATTTTTTTCAGATTTAGATTACTGGGTCTTCTTAATCTTTCATTCTTTCTGATTCAACATTCATAAAAAAAAAACCCAAAAAAATAAAAAATAAATAAATAATCGGGTACCCATTACCCTGTTTGATCCGCTCTGACATTATTTCTTCATCTCTTGATGTTTAGATTACTGGGTATTGCCCATTTTTTATTTTTAAGTTCAACAACTTCTTGAGATTATTATTATCATTAGACTATTTGATGTATTGTATGGTTCTTTTGATTTCTTGAACAGGGTCTGTTAAAAACATGTCGAATGAGGCGCCGAGTTGGGTTGATCAGTGGGGTGATTCGGAAGAAGATGTAAAGCAACCAAAGAATGAGAAGAAGAAGATGGCTGAGATGAAAGCAGCAGCTTCTGCAGGGATGGGAAAGGCCAAGACAGCTGCAGTGGTGGGAGCACAGAAGGTGAAGACTGGGACTGTTGTTGGGTTTAAATGGGTGAAAGAGCAGTATCAGAAGAGAAGCTCTTTCAAGGGTGACAAGTAAAGAGTACTACTGGGTGTGTGATGTTTGCTTGGATTTCTTTATTTTATTTTATTTTGTTTAGCATATCTGGACAAAAATGCAAGACTGTTGATTAGTAGTTTTTGATGGGACAATTATTGAATCATCTTGGGGAGTACGTTGAATGTTCTGTCTCTTTGTTTTGTGTTCAAAGATTTGATCTTTTGGATGGCTTAGGTTTAGCTTTAGCCAATCTGAAAAAGAATGCGGTATGTTCAATAGTAGACTTTAGGTGTTTGATGAGAAAGTATTGAATCATCTTGGCAGTATTTTGAATGTTTCTATCACTTTAGTTATGTGTTCTCTAAGATTCTTTTAGAAGGGTGGGGGGAGGGAGGGGAAGTAATTCATTTTTTTATAAGAATGTTGGAATTTCGCTACTTAATCAAAATTATTGGATTTTTTTTTTTAAATTGTTGATCAATATTTGTTCAAATCCACCTTCTTCTTATTTTATTTTTTTGAAAGGAAAAGAGGGGGAATACCCAGCAAGAACAACTAGCACACTACATCTCGAACTCTCCTAGGCCAAGTAACCCCAGTTGCATCTTCCCTCAAAATATTGGATAACCCACGGGGAGGGGAAGACAGGATACGCACTCCCCGATTGAACTTCAAAGCCTCAGTAGCCAAATAGTCTGCTGCTCTATTACCTTCTCTGTAAATGTGCTCAACTTGAACTATCCAATCTCTCTGAAGGAGTCTTCTACACTCATTTACCAAGTTGGAAAGGCTAAGCTGCGGCATACTGTTGCCTTTTAACCAACCAGCCACCATAGCCGAATCTGTTTCGAAAACTATAGAACGATGGCCCTCCTCCCAAGCAAGACGTAAGCCATGAACAGCAGCCCATAGTTCAGCTTCAGTTGCAGTACAAGAACCAATATTAGCCACAAACCCCCTCAACCACATACCACGATAGTCACGGAGAAGACCGCCACCCCCTGCTCGCGATGAAGCATTCTTAAGACATCCATCAGTATTAAGCTTAGTCCAACCATGGTTGGGAGCACACCAGCCTACCATCTTCACCCTCTCTATCAGTCCATCATCATGGACCGCCACTTGGGCACGAAAAGCATGAATGATTTCAGCCACTTGCCCTTTAAGCCAAGCCATGCTATACTCGAAGTGAAAACGAAGATTACGAAATACTAAATCATTTCTCCATTTCCAAAGAGCCCACACGGCAACTGTAAAGTAGGAAGCCCAGTCATAGTCAACATTACAATCATTAACGCCAGCAAGATTATGAGCAAGCCAGCTATGAAAATCCAAATTGCTCTGAAGATGATACTCAACTGGCTGCAATAGACGCTTCCATAATTGCACGGCTCTAGAGCAATTTCGAAAAATATGATCAACATCCTCGATACATCCCACACATTCAATACAGTCAGATGACATGGTGAAACCCCTTTTCATCCGCTCAGCATTGCACATGATCTTTCGATGCGCAACCATCCACAAAAAAGTCTTGCATCTTTGAGGAACTTTAAGCTTCCAAATCATCATCCAAAGGGAATTAGGATCTCCCATAAGAGTACCAGTAGAAATAGTATAAGCAGAGGTCACCGTTAATATGCCACTCTTAGAAGCTCCCCAACATATGTCATCTGCAACCTCCTCCTCTTCCCATAAGAGCACAGCAGCAAGTTTATTTTCAACCTCAAAAGGGAGTAAACCTGATAGAGCATTCCAGTCCCACCCCGAGCCCTGCACCCAATAGCTTGAGACAGGCCTATACATCTCCACCAAACTCAAATCCCGCATTTTCATATTGATTAAGGCCACCTCACCTACCCATGTATCAAGCCAAAAAAGAGTGTCCTTACCATTACGAACTAGAGCCCGCACTCCGCTACGTAAAATAGGCGAGGCTTTAACAATGCCCCGCCACGCATTGGAAGCCCCATTCTTAGGCTGCAACCTATCAATAGTAGCTTCCCGATGCAGATACTTCATGGAAACAACTCTGGCCCAAAAGCTATTCTTATCTGTAATTAGTCTCCATCCCAATTTGGCCAAAAAAGCCAAATTCATATAAGTCATACTCTTAATGCCAAGACCACCGTCCTCCATAGGTTTGATGATGGTTTCCCACTTAATGAGGTTGACGCCCTGCTTCTCATTAGACCCTCCCCATAGAAAACGTCGAACTAATTTATCAATGGTATTACACACCCCTATTGGTAACATCATAGTCTGCATGATGTACATGGGAATAGAGTTAAGCACCGATTTAACTAGAACCAATCTACCCGCAAAGGACAAGAATTTTGTCTTCCACCCCTCCAATCGAGTAGTCACTCTCTCAATGATGTAC
The DNA here is from genome assembly GCA_035771175.1 of Paratinospora sagittata. Classification (NCBI taxonomy): domain Eukaryota; kingdom Viridiplantae; phylum Streptophyta; class Magnoliopsida; order Ranunculales; family Menispermaceae; genus Paratinospora; species Paratinospora sagittata. Next base: position 26,952,823 of record CM069612.1, on the reverse strand, counting down.
TGAAAGTCAGCAGGTCGGACCCTCCCATGAATGGAGGGAGCACCAAGATACCGACCCAGGTTGTCCGTAAGGGGAATTCCAGAGATAGTAGATATGTCTTGAGCCACCGCAATTTCCACATTGTGAGATACAAATATATGAGATTTCTGGTAGTTAACTCTTTGGCCCGAGCACGCACAAAATAAATCCAGGCACTTCATAATAACCTTTATCTGCTCTGTAGATGCTTCCGCAAACAAAACCATATCATCTGCAAAGAAAATGTGGGAGATAGAAGGACCATTACGAGAAAGCTGTATGGGTTTCCATTCTTTTCGCTCCACTGCCCCATTAATCAAATGACCCAATCTTTCAATACACAGAACAAAAAGATAAGGCGAGATTGCATCCCCTTGCCGAACTCCGCGCTCAGGGGAGAAACAATCCAAAAGATCTCCATTCCAGACAATCGACATCCTAGAGGAAGAGACACAATGCATCACATTTCGGATCCACCCATCACCAAGACCAATCTCCTTCAACGTGTCTTCAATAAAATCCCAAGATAATCGATCATAGGCCTTTTCAAGATCAATCTTAATTGCCATATGAGAAACACCACTCTTCTTAGTTCTCATTGAATGAAGGACTTCTTGATACACAATGACATTATCTGTAATTTGGCGACCAGGAACAAAGCTGCTTTGGTTGGGAGAAACAAGACTAGGGAGGATCATCTTTAGCCTATTTGTCATAGCTTTTGTAATCAGTTTATAGCCCACGTTGCAGAGACTTATAGGTCTAAGCTGGGTCAATAATTCAAGATGCTGAACCTTCGGCACTAATACCAACAGAGTATCATTGATCCCATCTGGAAGCTTTCCTGACACCCAAAAGTCTTGAACAAGCTTGTAGACAGAAGGCCCCACTGTAGGCCAGAGGCGTTGATAAAAACCTGCATGAATACCATCCGGGCCTGGCGCTTTGAAGGGAGTCATATCAAATAAAGCCTGACGAATCTCTTCAATCTCAAAGGGCTGATGAATCCTTGCCATGACAGCACCATCTAGAATTGGAAAACCCCCTTTAGGAAAATCAGACATATCCCCGCAAGGTTCTTTTGAAAATAACCTGGTATAAAAATCTTGAATTAGATGCTTCAACTGAGCTGAATCTGAAACCCAATTTCCATCTGCACCTTTTAACCTCCCAATGACATTCGTACTCCGACGAATGACTGTAGTAGCGTGATAGAACTTGGTATTGCGGTCACCCGAAAGGATCCAGTCGGCTCTAGATTTCTGAAACCACGAAAGTTCTTCTTGATACAGAACAAGGTCCAGCTCCTTCTTAAGCTTAGACTCCAAAAGATGAATACGGTGTGTAGGGTGTTTAGATAAGACGCGTTGAATGCCTGCAAGTCTCGCCCAGAGCCTCTTCTTCCTCCTAGAAATACTCCCAAACTCGGTTCTATGAAGTAAGAACCGAGGCTATATGCCGATTATTTGTATCCAAAGATCGGTCACGACTCCAATTCTCCTTAATGACATTGTAAAATCCCGGATGAGTCAGCCAAGCTGCCTGAAATTTAAACTGCGTTGGCCTCACAGTGGCACTTGAACCCTTTAAACGAACCAAGATAGGAACATGGTCGGAGTGATGTTTAGGAAGGTGAATCACTCTAGCGTCCTCAAACATATGCCTCCAAGCTAAATTACATAAAACTCTATCCAGGCGAGCTCCCTTAAACTGATCCCCTATACCCCTACTCCAAGTATAGGCTTGTCCGGAAAATCCCATGTCCAACAAATCATGATCAAAAATCCAATCCCCAAAACCAGAGCTGCCATGATGAGCCACAGCATTCCCACTACTAACTTCTGCGGAACATACCACCGCATTAAAGTCACCCGCAATAATCCAAGGCTCACTCATATCAAAAACATTCTTATTAAGATCCCTCCATAACAGCTTCTTCAGGCTGGCTGTAGGACTACCATAAACAACAGATAACAACCACTGATGCATACTACTATCTCGAACCCTCATATGGATAAACTGGGGATGAGTAGCAATAATATTTATTTGACAAGAACTATGCCAGAACACCCAAATACCACCACTGAAACCCAATGATTCTACCCGGACCCATTCATCAAATCCCAGCTTTTTACAGAGAAAATCTGCCTGAGATCCACTCACTTTGGGCTCTAACAACCCCAATATGCCTGGTTTATGCATCTTAAGCAGGTCTTTTAGGGAACGGTGGAACTCCTTCGAAGCCGCCCCTTGACAATTCCAGATCATAAAATCCATAAAAACAAGATAAAATAGGCTACCCACCCCTACCTAAGACCAAAAAATTGACAAGCACGGCTTTAAGAGGAGAACCCTCCATCAACAATATCCATCCTCCCAAGCGATTCATCCTTGTCACTAGGAGCTTCGTTATGCACCCCCACCAGATTAGCTTTTGTTCCACCAAGTTCCCGCCTACCAATAGCAGGAACATGCCCAGATTCCACCACAATAGGAGGATCTTGATGATGTTCTGGTATCGAATTAATTGTAGGATGAATACCCTCCATGTTCTCAACCTGATGCTGGGGATGAGAGACCACCGATCGAGAGATCAGCTGACCTCTATTGGACCCACGCACCACAATATGTTCCTCCGCAGCGGCAGCTTGCTTGGACTGAGAAGAGATAGAAGTGATGTCACGAGTCAGTACATTCTTCTTTATTCGAACCACATTGCTGGTCTCTACAGCCACTTGAGTGCTTGGGCCATTATCCACTTCCTTAGTATTTATTTGCATATTGGGCCTTCTCCCTTTACTCTTGACATAGTCATTAAGTGATATCCCTGAGCCCATGTGCACGCCAATATCCTTATCAAGATGCGGCCCATCTCGTTGATCACTATCAATATTTTCCTCAGGATTATCCTCAACCGCTAATGCCGCATACCGAGAAATATGTTGCTGAAAACTAGCATTTTTAGCATTTTGTTTAGCACCAATCAGTGGCATATCCCGAGGATCACGTCCAGCTCTCCCACTCTTTCCATTTTCAGTTTTGGTCATACCTCTACGAGATCTTCTAGAAGCCAACATCCATGGCCCATAACTTTCGGTTATTTCCTGATTCACCGGAGGCTCAGTCGGCCTAGCTTGAACTCCGACCACATCTCTAACATCTCCGGCCAGAACTTCCGCCGGTCCACTGTGATGAGGCGTCTCTTGGCCCTCATTCTTTGGACACGCATCTTTCCGATGCCCATAACATCCACAATCAAAGCAAATTAAATGGATCCCCTCGTATTCAATCCGTCGAACCCGATGTCGCAAAGTGAATTTAGATAGAAGTGGCTTGGTTATATCTACCTCCACACATATACGCGCGAACTTCCCCCTAGAGACGGTGCTTGTTGCATCATCAATCTTCACCGGACGACCAATACGCGCCCCTACTTTCATGAGGAAGTCATAGTCATAGTATTCAATTGGGAGACAAGGGATTCGCACCCACACCAACAATCTATCCATGTTCTCCTGCCCCGGGTCAAAATTAGGATGCCATTGCCGCACTGTCAGATAATGATCAAAGATCATCCATGGGCCCTCAAATTTTGCATACTCATAATCCTCCTTGGAGGCAAACTTGACAAGAAAATAGTCTTGATCAATAGCAACTAATTCAATAGGAGCCTTCGGACGCCATAAGGCCTTAATGTATAAAAGATTTAGTAATGTATAAAAGGATAGAGTAATGTATAAAAGATTTAGTGTTTATATTTGCCTTCCAGGAAGAGAACTTTTGAAAGAATATCACATAAAGTAATCTTAAAGGTTTGTATTTATTTGCACAAGTTTTGGGCACTACCATATTAGCAAAGCTTGCATTTCAAATTCACCTATCATTCATTCAATATGGATGGGTCTGGTCTTGGTTGTAAAATCCTTAATAATAATAGCCGTTTTGGTCTTTTTTTTCTTTTTTTCTTTTTTTCAAAGGTAGAATTTCATTGAAAGAAATCTCCGTTCAACAACCTACTTACAGATAGAAGACACTTACTTAAACAATGTAAATGCAAGCACACCATTAACCAAGGTACCTAAGACTAGCTACGAGCTCAAGAGCTCTGCAACATTTATGGTACCAAAACAATCAATGAGCTCACCGGCTTAACAACAACGGTATTAAACACTGACAACCACGAACAAATCCAACAACAAGATTGCGATGCCCTCGCATAAAATAAAATAAAATAAAAAAACCTTTTTAGTTTACTTATAAAACTTACCTTTTATAATTAAGAATTTAAAATCTCTTATTGAAATTAGTATACAATACACTAACTCAACCTTTGCAGGATCTAAGAAATATAAATGTACACAACTTATGTGCACCAACTAATTTTATGGATAAATTCCAAAGAGGGGAAAAAGTGACGTCCTAGTAGACGTATAGTTGCCACCACAACGTAGTACATGATGCATGCAAAGAACTTTTCTCCAAGCAAAAACTCATATTCTTATGGGATTATAAGTCCAAGCTCTAACCATTTCACCTTTGTTCCTTCATTGCTGCACTAAGAACTCTAACTAATCTTTTTGATAATTGTAAAAAATGTAAAAGATATACATGTAATAAAAATGATTTAGGAAACAATCCTAGAACCAAAGATCTGGTTTCCCAAACACTAATACATTTTCATGTAGAACTTAGTCCAAACCATACTGCAAAAATACATTCTCATTCTAAAATGAGTTTTCATTCACTAACGATGAAAAAAGAAATACCTCATTCACTCTACTCGTGTCAACAAACCAATGTTTTTGAGATTTTAACAGGAACAAAACGAATTTTACAGCAGCTACATGACCGCATACTTGACTAACTATTAGATTGAACAAGTAAGGGACTGTAACATATGGGAAAGAGCTCTGTAAATGGTTTGATCCATATAACTAAGAGAGAAAACAGTACTAGCCAAGAAACAGGCACACATTATAATAGACAATTTGGCAATCCATTAAAGTTGATGATGATCAACTGTTGATCCGTAGTAATTGTAAGAAAAATAAAGCAGTCTGAACTAAAAAAGGTATCAGAAGTAGAGGGATTCCAGGGAATTTACATGTATGACCCTTTTTTTGGCGGCCAAAGTCTTATTTACATAGAATCCACTGGATTAAAACTTAAAACCCAAACGTGTTCTCACCACTGTACATCATGTACAGAAAACCATCCTCATCCTTATTCTCTTCATAGATCGCAGACATCATCGCAGCTGCAATTACCCAAAATCACTACGGTTAGGTTCTTGATTGCTCTATAGTATGGAATGTTACCTTTCCACGCTATGTAAAAGTTTCTAAGGAAACAAGATAGGGCAATAAATAATACAAATGCAAAACAGATGTTGAAATGGGATTCAACTCTCACCGGTGGGTGGTAGGATGTTCTTGACAAAGATGAATATTGCCTTCTCAGCACTTAGCTTTATCCTTTTGCGGACCACATAAACAAATTGCCCAACAGTTAAATCGGCAGGAACCAGGTATCTGCATTTATCACCATGGAATAAAAAGAGTATGTTACATTTAAAATAAGAAATTTTGTCAAAATAGAAATAGAATATTTATAATACATAGAAGAAAGTGATAAAACTCCAACATGGCCGGTCCCAAGTCCGGGTAAAGGAGGAGGGTTGTATTAGATAGCTGATAGCCAACGTAAAACTTCGCCAAATCAACTTTGAACATATATCCTTATAAATAGAGGAAGCAAATTCATGTAGCCGACTCCATGTGCTAGTTGGTAAAAGGCTTAGTTGAGTTGAGTTGAGTTGAGTTGAGTTGAGTTGAGTATAGAAGAAAGTGCATATCATTATATATACTTCAAGCCCAAAAGAAATCAAATAAATAGTGCAGAAAATTACAGCAAACACGATGTGTATCAAAATTTATCATTAAATTGCAATGATTATATTACGTTTCATTAAACTTCTCAGTTACCATGACCATATTAAGGAGTGGATTAACCACTTCTCAGTTACCATGACCATATTAAGGAGTGGATTAACCACTTCTCAGTTACCATGACCATATTAAGGAGTGGATTAACCATTTGCATCAAAATTTCAACGCCCTTCAACATACATGTAAGTCATAAAGGAGTTAAATCAGCAATTTCACTAATTAACTTTAATGTGTAAAAGAAAATCTAGTTGAAACTCGAATTATGAAAAAATAAAAAAAATAAAAATCAAAGAAATTAAACAGCATGAAGAGAAGCATATACTTTTTCTTATCAATGTCTGGTATGTCACTCCTCTCAGCCTTCTCCACAATCACCTATACAATCAGTTCAATCAGAAACACACTTGAAAGAATCCATAATATCATAATAAAATTGTAAAGTAATTTGGGCTAAATAACAAATCTTTACTGGAATTCTATCAGGATACTTCTCCCTGATACGAGCAGCTTCAGCCTGCCTTCTCTCTAACATGTACAAGAAAAAAGTTCAGAAAACAAAACAGTAAACAATAGCAAAGTATATTGTACTAAAACTACCACAATAACATTCATTAAGAGGTTAATCACAAATTACATGAGAAAAACAAAAAAAAAGAAAAGCCAGATAATACTATGTTGATTTACCATTATAATCAAAAGATGTCAGCTAGTAAAGTTATGTGTCACTCCAGGGAAAAAAAATTTATATGTTACCGCAAACATTATACAATGCAAATTTTCCAAAATCTAGCATAGATACTTCACAAAAAAAAAAAAAAAAAAAAAAAAAAAAAAAAAAAAAAAAACTCTCTCAATAATCCTCAACTCATCCAACAAACACCCAATTTCGAATTTCAAAGGGAGTTCATACCCAAGAACGAAATTAGGGCACAAATCCACAAGAGAATTTGAAAAAAAAAAAAAGAGCAGAAATTAGACAGGCTTTCCTACCAGAATCAAACAATCACTTTAGCACTCAATACCCAATTCCGTACTCTCAAAATCCATAAAAAAAAAAAAAAAAAAACAGAAGAAAAATTAAGAGAGATAGAAGAAACCTAGGGGGTGTTCCAGCTTGAACGAGCTTTTGGACGCCATGGAAAATCTCTTACTGCAACCGTCCTCTTAAACTCCCAAACATCGAAGAAGCATTAATCAGAAAGCTCAACAGGACATAATAAATAGATGACCGCAAGAAAACATAAAAAAGGAACTGTTTCTCAATAACCTAAAACAAACCTGCAATAAATCAAGACAAGAGGAGAGTCGAACTAGGGCTTGCGATTGATTGATTAATTGAACGAAAAGAATCTTATTTCCTGTCAAGATCAAGGGAGAATTAAGACTCAGATGTTCTTAAAGAGGAAAGAAAAGAAAAATTAGGGTTTCTGATACCAACACGGAACCAATGAGGAAAAGAGGAATTGCCTGCTCACCAAGAAAACTACTTAGGAAGATCGTATGGTCCCGCGTGTTTGTTTACATACGTACGCCCATCTGGCTTGGTTGCCACGTATCATGCTCAGCCTTTTTTACATCCCACGTGGAAGATATAAGATATTATTTGATTTAAATGAAGAGTGATGGTTTCCTAACGCACTTTGTTTGACATTGTCCTTAAGAGTTATTAAATTAATTCGAATAACGTGTTGATACATGATTTGAAACAATCTAACAACTAATATATTTCTTTAATGAAATATTTCACATATAAACTAACTTATTTTCTTCTTATTATAACTATTAAAAAATATCAATTATACCCTTTATCAGTTTAAAAAAAAACTTTGCTTGTGCTTAATATATTTACATATCGTTAAGTACAAATTATAAGGAGGAAGGTTATCTTAGATGGTTGATACGTTAGATTAACTCTAACATAAATTACTAAATGAGACCATGTAGCCCATATCAAAGTAGAATAAAAGAAGCATATTTTTACCACGAGTAAAATAGTGAAGTAGTTAGAGCTTTTACTTATAATCCTATAAAGATATAAGTTCAAGGCATGCTACCATAGTCCTAAAAAAAAATCTCTTGTGTGGTAAAATACATGTAGGGATACTTACACATTTATTAGAAGGATATCACTTTTTCTCTTCATTGAAGCTTGTCCCTGATATCAATTGATATGCATAAACACTAACCCAGACACCCCAAGTTACCAAAAAAAGAGAGAAAGAAGCATATTCTTAAAACCAACTATATTTAATTTAAAAAAGGCTTAACTAAGTAAATATTAATTAAAACTTTATTACTGAATAATAAATGCTAGCCTATGTGGGTAGTTGGCAGATGCCACTGTCAATTGCAGTTCAGAAAGGACTTTTTTCTGATGAAAAACCACAGTACATTATTATAGAGCATCATCCACTGGTGGAATGATCAGATTCACTATAGTTCTTGAAAGAGTGAACTGGAGCTCATACAGGGTGGCCTAAAGCTTTAAGTAGAAGGAAAGAAAAACCATCATAGCAAAGCATCTCTGATATTATTATGTCAATTGCAATTATAAAAGGAAGAGCACTCAAAACAGTCTACTAGAAAAATCCACTGAATCATGTGAAGAATAGGAAGCAAAAGCTACACCAAAGGTTAGCACTTATTGCAGAGCTCAGTAGCCATGATAGTTACTACTTACAAAATGGCTCTTCAAGAATTCAAAGAATGCATGTTTTACATCTTTTTTTTGGGTGCCAAGGGTGCCCATATTTCCTCCACTAAAATGGAAAAGGATGCCCTAGCAAAAAGACTTCTCTCATCAGTCATCACCCTATATAATTCTACATTGCAATGATACATACCATCTATCTATACCCAATATATATATATATATAACCCAGAAGATTCCCAAACTCATCTAGTTTATCTATCCTATCGTTGGAGAGTTTCGAACAATTTTTGCTGCATATCAGATAACTGCGTTCCACAGAGCATTCTCGCCCTCCCCACATCGTCTATGAACGTCAAAGATTCTCTCAGTTGATCTGCAAATCCCACTACAGGTCCAGTCGAATGAAGCCGCGCAAATGTTGCCAGCTTGGGCCTTCCACTCGCAATCTAAGGTAAAAAAAAAGATATCACTGAGTTAAAGTCGTGTGATTCTGTTCATAAACTACTACTTAACCAATCAAAAAAAGAATTTAAACTTCTATTACAAAAGACAAATGGTGGTTAGTTTTGGAAACTGATTCAATTGTTGGAGATGGTTCATAATCTCTGACATGGCCATAATATATTCATTTGCTTTCTTCAATCTATGAGTTCTTTCCCTATCCATTTTTTTTTTTTTTTGACAAAAATAGTAAATGCAAAAGAATTTTGGAATGTTGATCAAATTTTCTTGAGGAAACCTAGTGACCATTCTGGGTCTCACTTGGGTCTTTCTAATAAATTGAGGTCGTTGCACAGAGTGCAGAGAAAAACCTGCGTTACCTGATTATTGTGTTTAGTGAAGATCTTAAAAGCGGATACCAAGAAGAAATTTCTATACTGGTAGAACAATTTCATGGGCAATTATGGATTCATAATCATGTAACTTTCATAAGAATTCAGAATTTACCAGGTGGAGTGCCACAACATAGTCTGCGATCATCGACATGCTCCACATCTAAGCCGATAAACCAAGAACCCAGTGAAACATCCTCATTTGCATACTTGTGCAACACATGTCTAAGATAATCACATGCAGAAGAACCGTCACATGTAAAATTAGATAGGTAGAACTTCCTTTTTCAAATAGACAAAAAATAATAATTTGTTAAAAAAAAAAGAAGATGAAAATAAAATGTTCTGCAACATGTTGGCACTTACTGATTTGTAGAAATATAAGTGGCCAGATCTTTTGAAATGGCATAAAGCTGACCAGTAGCATGACGGAAATATTTGTTCCCGGCCTCACCAAATTTCCAGTACTCGGGTTCATGGTATCTAACTCCCCTGTATTGTGGCAGAGAAAAATTAGAAACTAGTTCCAAATAAATTTTCACCAACATCAACTAGCTAAACGACATAAGGCTTGCTTACTTCTGAGCAAGAACAGGACCGGATTTCATACATCCAATATAGACCCTCGGTTTTGACCGATATCTAGCTAAGGTTGTTCCAAGTGTCCCTGAAGAAATAAAAGAACAAATGGAATAGAACACATATATAAAAAAAGAAGTAGAAGTAGTCAAGTCTGCTTGCAAAATAAATGTGTAAGATTTCTCACTAGTAGCAAGTCATTCTGTACTAGTTGCAATTTTCATGATAAGATTATTATGTAAATACTCACCTATGCACCTAAAATAATATAATTTGACATACCTTGTTCCCACGTTCAACAGATGGCAAAGACTTCTTTGAATTTCGAATTTAATCGTGACATTAATGCCTAGAAATTTTTGTCGTCTTCAATTACATTAAGAAATCTAGCTTTTTCTTTTTTCTGTAGAAGAAATCACTAAAATTAAATTGACATTTGTTGGAGATTGAAAATCTTAGTTTGGCATGTAGATATTGTGAGTCAACATGGCAGCAAGCCAATGTATGTGTTTAATGCATGAGTTTGCTATAGCATAATTTACAAATTCTATACTACAGGAAAAAAACACATGTTTTGATTCGTCACTGGGTTTCATCTGTGTATGAATCTAGAGATTGTTAAATACAAGTTTTCACCTGTTATTGTGTTGTACAGTTGGTGAACTATTTCTCAGCCGAGATATGCTCATACTTCTATTTTGTTTTTCCCGAAGTACTTCTCAGTAGAATCACATGAACTAAATACTCTTATGTATTATTTAGATTGATCAATTTAAAATAGTTTTTTTCCACCTTCGTGATCCAACATGGGAAGTGTGCGACTGTGTGCATGACAATGACCTAAAAGGTATAAAAAATTCTGTACAGAGACATGTCTCAAGATGCATGTAGGATATATTGGCTGGAATAGCAGAGACTTGGAATTATTTGGATTCCGGGTTCTCACAGTTGCAAGAACCTTCTGTTTAGAATCATTTTATTTTCAAAATGGAAATGAAAATGATAAAAAAAAAATGAGAATTACAAAATTAAAGATCAAACATATAATAGGCAATGGAACAGTAGATAGTTTACATATTTTACCTATATTTACATGGACATCATCATCAACCTTGATGTAGAAATCTGCATCCCAATAAGTAACAGCAGTGGCAAAATATGACTTTGTCTTGGCTGATAACTCGTGGTATCCTTCAATATGATCCTGCTTACATGGTAATTGATGCAAACAGTAAATGATAAATGTTTTGCAAGATCCTTTTTACCCATTTACGGATTGTAAAATAAGAAAACAAGAATCTAGGAAATGATAGAAGAGAATTACCAATCTAAGGAAGTCTCCATGCTTTCTGTCCTCTGCCTCAATAGCTTTGTCCAGAATACCGCCGGATATAGCACTGATCATTACATCAGGGCAAAACTAATTAGTTTCTACTTTGAAAAAGAAATATTTTGTTTGTTTGAAGATGCTAAGATATTTATATGGATGCCAAAATGAGGATCCCAAAAGATAGGAAATTGAAGTAAATAGGATTCCATGCAACAAGTCTGCAATACAATTCAGCCATTTTCACCTACATGCCTTAACCTAAATAACCATTTTTATCATATTGACATCACACAAAATCTCATGAAAGTTCTACATGTTAAATGATACTCTTCAAATGTTTTTGTATTGTACCTTGTTAGAACTTTAAAATATACTGTTTATATAGAATGTGATAAAAAATCGGGATGAGTTAAGATATATAATGGTAAAATATGAAATCAAAAAATCTCAGGACCACCCATCCAGTATATACCCTTACTGTTTGAAAATTTTGTTTGGATATAGGCAAGCTCCACTACCTTTTTTTTAAGCCAGAAAAGTACTATTTCATATTTCATTCAACAGAAGGACTAAGAGGAGAAGCCTCCTCGAGTACAAGAACATATACAATACGAAGGATATCCTTTATCCACGCCTGGAATGATAAAACAGATAAACCCATCTTACTGAGTCTATGAGCCACTAGATTTCCTTCCTTTGGGGCAGTAGTAATGGTAAGATTTCAAGCACCACTAGTTTATCTAGGAAAGATAGAAAATGCATGTGCCTCTCTATACTCTATTATACAGACACCTCTTCTATACATAAGGTTTTTGGGGAGAGTAGTGAAAAATGTGATCAATGAAAAACTTAACACATAAAAAATCAGAAAAATGAAAAAGGGAATTCTTTTCATCCTCAACAAACAAAATCATGCTTAATTAAGAAATTTAGAGTTGGATGATATGAGGAATCAAACATGAGTTTCATGGCAGCAAGGAACACAAAGACATGTTAGTTAAGATCACCAGACAGCAAAAATTCCGAACTGATTATATCTTTTGACTAGGTTCCATTATAAAAGAAATTAGATCATTGAGAAATGAGAATGTTTTCTATAGAATATGAGCATGTAGGCAAACAAAGAGACAAAAAAGAATTAAGAAAGATCTTCACAATGAGCGCAGCATGGCGAGAGATGAGTACTGAGTAGGTAAAAGAATAGGAAAGATAATATTATCTCATTCAAAGGTTTTGAACACTGATTCCTTTTTTTTTAAGTCTATAGGATTTAGTCTATCACGTCAAAAATGAAGAATAAACATGGAAGAAAATTGAGATTTACCTGTATATACATTTATACATTTTCAAAAATTATTATAGAGTCAAAATTTCAAAATTTGGTAAAGATTCCTTCCATAATAAAATTGGGCAAAGACCTAGTAGATGCCTAGGCAAAGCTTGAAGATCCTGTTCTTTCTAGAGCCATATTTCTTATTAATTCTTTCAACATTGGCAGTCGTCAAGAAAACTTTGTTTTCTCCTTCGGAGTTGCCAAGTAATATATCACATTTGGTTGATTGGATGGAAACGGTCACTTGTATGAGATATTTTTTTCATGTTGCCCTTGTTGTTTGATTACTTCTTTCATTTATAAATTTTTTATTTCCATAAAAAAAAAAATGGAAGTTGAGTTCCTTAAGCTGAAAATGGAAAATATGGTGCGTCAGCATCCATTCTAGGAGTTCTTACTTCTTCTACAAACCATCTCCTTAGCTCCTTAGAAAATGGAACAAAGATAACAATAATTCTTTATGGGAAAATATTTGCACGTAAGTTTACCTGTTCAGAATTTCAGATGAGGTTTTCCTTAACTGAAATCATGACAAAAACTGAAATGCCTACCTGTGACCGATGACAAAGCGAACAATGATGCCCTTCTCTTCCTCCAGCTTCTTCCTTTTTTCACCTGTTTACAGTTAATGTTATAGCTTATAAGAAACCACTTTTACAGAGACATGATTTGAGCAAGTAATTAAGATCCATGAAATTGAAATAAAAAAATGTAGAAGTCTATACACCTTGGGGCATCCAAGTAGCACGAACTGAATCTCTCCGCTTCCTGCTGCTAAAAGCAGTATTAATACCAACAACCATGGAATATTTTCTTTTCCTAGTTGAATCAATAATTTCCTCGCTGTCTGTTATAGGCGAACCACTGCGTAACGACTCATGTGCTGCCTTTGCAGCAGCCAGTTCCATCTCTAATTGTGAAATAGTTTTATCGAGTGTTCTGCATTTCACATTTGATTAGATCAAATCATCACTTTTCAAAGTAATCAAATAGAACAACCAAAGCTTTAACTTACTCTATTGCAAGGTGAGTATTCGAAACATCCCCTACGAAATCCTTGGTTTCATGCTTTACAGCCTTCAAATAGAACAAACAACAATAACATTTCCATCAGAAGAAATAAAGGCAAATAGGTATCCACTTCAGTTTTCACATCACATTTCTACTATGAAATAAGCCTAAACTAATGCAGCATAATATCATCATATAGACACTCACAAATCTGGGGTCACAACCATCTGAAACTAGCTTAAGATTTTCCTCCCCGGTCCTCCTTGTCGCTCCTATATCCTTGGCTTCAGGCATTGTCCACATTCTGTTTAAGAAATTTTCAGTAACATGACAAACTAATAGCAAAGAATTAATAAACATCAAAATTGATCTATCTTACCGAACGCTCCATTATTATGTATGATAAAAAGGTTTTACTTTTACATGACAAAGGTGGCTTTTCAAAAAGCAAAATTATTAGAGGTTAAAAAACACTAGGAAAAAAAACAGAAGAAAGTTCAACATATGATAGTGGAAATGCAATTCAATATTTTGAGTAGAGATAGCAATGATAAGAACACAAACAGTTAATAAAAAAGAAATCATCCAGCTGCAAGACTGGAACCACATGTGCTGCCAATCAACCCAAAGATTTCCAAAGCATGAATGTTCTAAAAAAAATATTAATCAAAAAAAGCAGTGCAGAAACACTAGTAGAATAAAATGTGAAGATAGCAAAATCCAGATTCAACAAAGATTGTTGGATAAAACCATTGGTTCTTAATTATAATTTGACTAATAAGATCCATAAGATAAAACCCACAATTCAGATCTATGCATCCAAATCAACATATAATTCAGTAATACCCACTTTAGGAAAAGAGGCAAAAAATAAAAAGCAGAAGAAAAAACATAGGAGAAATTCGAAACAAAAACCAGAATTTCCTAAAAAATCACTGATACCCAGTTCATAAAAACGCCTAATTCACTCAATTAGCCAATACCCACAAGTAAAATCCACACCAAAACACATAAAGATCAAAACTTTCCAGCACCACAAGTTCCGGATCTTCCATGAGACCCCAATAAACCAGAAACCCAGTACACCCAAAAAAAAAATTCACTAAAACAGAAATTAGCACAATAAACACACCTGCTAGTGAAGAGCATCCCAGCACAAAAACAGCCTAAACAAAGCAAAAGTGTCCAATTCCTCGAAACCAAATTCCTCGAAGATGAGTCTAATCCTCTTGTTTTCAAAGACATTTTGCAAAAATCTCTTCTCTTCTTCAAATCAATTCACTTCCAAAACAAAAGCCCATCTCAAATTACATAGAAAATACCCACAAAACATAAAAACTAAATTTAAAAACAATAATAACAACAATAACAATAACAGTTCTTCTTGTTCTTCTTCTTGTTCTTCTTGTTCTTCTTCTTATTTTTTTACCATATTGCGGAAGACCCAACAAACCAACTGTCCATATTAATGAGCTGGAACGTACCAGTCAAACAAATGACCGAAACGCCCTCTCTGTTTCCTTCCATTTGCAGCACTGGAGTCTGGAGCTTCCTGAAGCAACCTCCCAACGACTGTTCGATATCATTAGCGCGTGTTTTTTTGGGAAATTACTAAATGTTTTTTATTCGATTGTTGTTAATCTTCATGAAAAAATAACTTTACAAAAACGTCTCACAATTATAGTAGTTTTTTACCAAATTATACGCAGCAGTAAACAGGTAGTATTTGAGGAGGCAAGCCCTCTCTCCTTTTCTTAATGAAGCAGGCTGGCTTTGCAACAACATCAACATCAAAATTAAGCTCTATGTAACAAGTTTTGGTGGGCGGGGGGAGGAGGACTAATAAGATTATATATGTATGTTCATGTAAATATGCAATAAAAAATTTTAATCTAACTAAAAATATATATAACTACAATTATAATCAAACTTATATAATTTACACATCTTAGAGTATTTAATAAATATAAATATATAATTATATATTTTTTTTTATAGTTAAATTAGCATTTTATAATATATAATATATTATGTCAATGGGGTTTGCTCAAGTAGTGTCTAAGTGGTTGGCATCTAGAACCCCAATGCCCACATAATGGGTTCGAGTCCTTTCTTTGTATTTAAGTAAGTGGGAATATGATCTTTTTGTGTAAAAATTAGACTATAAAGTGGGTTATATAGTCCAAATTTTAGGTTTTATGTACTTTTAATAGATGCACTCGTCTTCATGGCTCTACTGAAATTCTAGTTACATCTCACCTCGTGCCAATTTGAATATATATATATATATATATATATATATATATATATATATATATATATATTAAATTTATATATTTATTTATTTTGAGAAGCAACCAACCTGAGATCAACCAACAGTATCTCATGACTTTTATTTCTTTGAAAAAAATGATAATTAAACATATGTATATACTTTAAAGTTGGAATGTTCGAAGACTCTTTCTTTTCAAATAGTGATTTGCTCAACTTTTTGACCTTAATGGTTTAGTTGAATCTTTTGACTTTTTTTGACAGTTGGAAAAATATGTATATGCATCTTGAAAGATGAAAAAGTGAGAAAGAATTATTTCATTCTTTTAGGCACTAATAAAAAGATTGAAATAAATGAACAAAAAGAAATATATTCTTGTAAACATTGTTTAGCTTTAACAGTATGCATTCAAACTTCTTCACTTAAAATTGAGAGTTTGATTATCTAATTTTACAAATTAGTGAGAGCTTTTTTTCCCTTAATAAAAGTGAGAGTTAGACCATGATAGTTGATGCACATGGTCCTTGTCTGAACCTCTTATATATCTCGTCATTGTGCTCTTATTTTTTGTTCTACTAAAAAGTTCTGGCTCTTTTTGACTCTAGTGTCAGCATCCTCTAACCTTGTATTAATATTCAAAAAAAAAAATATGTTCTTATAAATCGAAAGGTATATATATATAATTTAAAATAGTCATATCCTTCTTTTAAACCGATATAGACAAGAGCTTTATGCACAAGTAGTATATGGATGGAGACATAATGCCCCCGCCATGTAAGTAAAAAAATTTACTCTGTATATAATATGTATCCATATTAAGATGGGGTACTATTAAATTGCTGTGAAACTTAAGCCTTTTTTTAAAATAATTAATTATAGTTTGAATCCAAGACTACTAGTATATATATATATATATATATATATATATATATATATATATATATAATTTGGGCAAGTAGGTCAACTATGAAGTTGTACTTAACCAAATAAAAATAGACGAATTTATTAAAATTTCTATGTTATCCTTGGAAAGTTAGGTGAACAAAAACAATTTTTAACTAATTTTAGAAGAAGAAGAAAGGATTCTACAAACATTTAAATCTAATAATGTTTCTCATGGAACTCCTCTCCACCTTACCCTTCTCTTAGTTTTAACAATTCAATAGGAAAATAATCATTTGTATTCTGATGAGTTGGCCATCAATAGTATGAATAACTAAATAATGCGTTCCCATTTCAAAATTTCCTTTTTCTTAATATATATATATATATATATATATATATATATATATATATATATATATATATATATATATATATATATATTAAGCAAAATTGAATAAACTTATTGAATTATTTTATTTTGATAAAATTGTAAGAAAAATCTTAAATTTTATAAAGGGTGAGGGTAATATATACATTATAGATTATAATTAGGGGTGTTCATCGATACCGACAAAATCGAACTAAACCGATGTGATCGGTTCGGTTTGGTTCGATTTTTATGAAGTTCGGTTCGGTTTTCGATTTAAAGAATGAAAAAATCGATCAGTTTTGTTCGGTTTTCGGTTTAGACATTGAAAAACCGAATTTAACTTGAACCGAATCGAACTTAAGGGTAATACTGTTATTTCTCTTATAACCCTAAGCTAAACTTGTTTTTAATTTTTATTTGTTTAACTATTGGATACTTAAAATTGAATGTGCAGGTACATACAAAAATTACCTTAAAAAAGGCTTTGAATGAAAAATATGTAGAAATTTTTCATTTCAATTTCTTTTAGTATTCTTATTATTAAATGTAATAATGTATTTTGTGTTTTAATAGTAATGATAAAACTATATATTATATTTTTGAAAGGATTGAATGTGTTTTGAAAATGTAAAATAGTGTTAAGTATAAGATTTATAACTGTAAAATTGACGTAACTAACCCGATCAACCCAAACCGAACCAAACCGAAGTATTAGATCGGTTTGGTTTCGATTTTAGAAAATCTAACCAGAACTAAGTTCGATTTGATTTTGATTTTTACCAAAAATTAAATCGAACCGAGGTTTGCCCTTCCCTAATTATAATGCACGACGAATTAATAAGAAGGAAAGGGCATTGACTTTTTATTACCATCATGCCTTCTAGTACTTCAACAATTGTTAAAATAGGCCCACCAATTATTTATCAAAATGATGATCACAGTAAATTTTTTTGAAGTTTCACAAGATTTGTACATATATAATTATTTCATGCACCTCGTTCTAACACTGAAAAAAGTTGATGAATACATGTTAAAAATTAATAAAAATACTCAAAACTTGTTATCATAACATTTTTTTTCTTACAAATTAATCATCATTTTAGCTTAGCCGATTGATATTAATTAAGATAAATTTTTTGCAACCACCTTTATATAGATTTATAGTCAACCTCTATGCCAATTTGGGATTGATCTCTCATCATAACTATGGCCTATATGGCCTAACTTAGGTTATAAGACATCTTACAATAAATCGAATCTTAATTAGTAAACATCATTAGTTGTTATTCGTACGAGCAAGACAGGTTAATAATAAACAATTGTCATAATGCATGCCCAATACATAATGACAACTGAAACTATTAAATAAATCAATTTTAATTATTAATGTAAAGGTTTAGGGGGATTAATTTCTACAATCATTATTCATCCAACTCATTAACGCTGCGTATCTAATTTAAAAATAGTTTCTAAAAAAATAAAATATAATTTTATTTTTAGTTGATTTGTAATTTTTAAAAATATGTTTGGTATCATATTTAAAAAATGTCTATGTGAGTCGCATTAATTACACATCAACTAAATGAAAAACTCAAAAAACAACTTTTCTATGTTTTCTAAAAACAACTTTTTTTTCTTTAACATTTTTCTAAAAACGTTTTGAATCACAACTAACAAAACAAGTTTTTCATAACTTTTTTCACTTTTTGTTTTTGAATACGAGAAATCCAATTTAAAAATGATGCCAAACACAGCTTAATATTTCACAATCACGACAAAAACATTTTTTTATTCACTTTTTATAAGCAAAAGCTAAGTTTGGCCCATTTGTTTACTTTAGTTAACTGCCAATAATCGGAGATCTATCACAATTGAGAGAAACTGTTCAAAGGCAACTTTTTCATTATGTTTTTGCTATTTAGTCTTTTTAAACCAAAAAATATCTTTTGGATACTAAAATAACTACCAAAAACACCTTTTAAATAAAGTTGTCTACAAGATTATCAACAATTTTTTGTAAGCACTTTTTTCGTAAGCATTTCTATAAAAGCTATAAGCTAAGCAGAAACAATACAAATGAAGTCTTCCATCAGCAATTCTCCTTATGAGACTAATCATAATTCTAATGTTGTCACTACACCCCTGACTTAGGCTGATGTCATGACCGACACAATATATTATAAAATGTACATATCTTATATACAATATACAATACACTATCAGCCTCAACGGACATATACAATATTTTTCAAAAATTTTGACAGCATGTTTCAATAAATTGAACATCTCATATTTTTTCTGATATACCACAAATCAAATCCAATATATATAGATAGTCAACCACAATATTTATTTATTTATCTATCTATTCCATTCATTCATTTATCAACCCATTTCATCCACCATTTAATCATGTAATCATATTCATCATCATCAAGTATTTCACAAACCAAAATATTTAACTAAAATTCATTACCATACAATCCATCTAGATGATATTATATATATAGTGTGTGATAATTAAACATATCAAAATAACACATATATAAATCATTCCTCCAAGCATACATACATACACAAGATAGGGATCAAGGTCCCGTGTCAATCACTCTCTAACTTTTCCATTTTCCCTTTGACTTTGTACCTGAAATATTGGAAGAAATGAAGTGAGCATACAACAAGCTCAGTGAATATATATTTTTATATGATAATCATATGCATTTAGAAAAACATGACATTTGAAATCATTCAAAACATTTATTTAACGCATATGCATCATTTAACAAAGATATCATACATGTCAGCAATATAAATTTTATGTTTGTTCAATAAAACAATGCATCATTTTCAATAAAATTCACAATCTCCCTCCTTATTATGCATTGATAAGGTGTCTACGGTCGGACCTCCCATTACCCAATTCACAATCATTTCAAAGATTTTAAAATCCTTGCTAGGACAGTCCTACTGACAATGAGGTTATGCATAACACTCATCCGAGACTAATTCCTAACGAAATAATATTATATGCGATCTGCCTTCGTATGTCTCGCATACTCCAATGCCAAAATCATTTATGAATGATTAATAAAACACAATGCATTTGTATTCATAGCATGTCTATATTTAAACATTTTATATAAATACAATGTCATACAAGAACCAAAATCAAGAAATATACTCACAATACAAGACTTTTCAACTTAAAATTCAATCACCACCACTTTCGAGTTCAGTTCAATTTTAAATCCAACTAACTCAACCTGTTATAACCATTCTATAATTCAATTTCATATAATATATATCAATTTCATATATTCCTATTTATTTCACAAATCAATATTAACTTTACAATTCACATATCCGATATTTCAGCCCAATTTGAGTCTCATACGTATACAAGAACTCTCCAATATTGTTTTTACAATTAATCTAAATATTTTTATGACAAAAAATAGTTAAAATAATTATTTCATATCACCATAATCAGTTTCTAATTCATAATACTAATTTAATCACTTAATTTTAACTTTCCAATGCTCATAATTAACTTTCAAAATTTCATTTTGGTCTAAAAATTTCATGAGATGTCTCAAATATTTTCTAACACCTCATATAATATTCTTAAGGTGAAAGAATAGTAGAAATAAGTTTCCTAGCCGTATTATAAATCAACTCTAAAATCATAAACGAGTAGGTTAATAATAGTTATGATATAGTATGGTCCATCCTTCATGATCTTTAATTAATTTCATGGATAATTGGTACTCAAAAATATCATGTAATAATGAAATAGAGATTTAAGTGCACGTGTCTGCACAAAAGGGACAACAAGAAGTGGGGGGAAAAGTAGCTCATATGGTGGCCATGTTAGAGTGCACCTCTCAAGTGGAGGAAATTAAAAGAGAAGAATTCAATCATATAAATACATTAAAATTCATTATTATTATTATTATTATTATCTCGGAAGGTATAAATATTTAGAGTGTATAATTAATTTGGTTATAAAGCTTGGGATCAAAAGCTCACCAATAAAATGAAAGTGTTGGACGATACCTTAGTATTACTTGGTCTACTTGTCACCCCCAATTCTCACATATTCAAGGTACAAATTTATACCTTATCACCTTATCTGAACTACGAGAATCACTGGCGAAGCCTGACTACAAGTGATGACAAACTTATCTGAACTACGAGAATCACTGGCTAAGCCTGACTACAAGTGATGAGAAACTTATCTGCAATTGAAATGCTTTCTTCACCTCAATGAAAATACTCTACTTCGCTATGACAGACAATCTTTAACTACGGTGGTGGTGGTGGTGGTAATAATAATAATAAGTTGAGGTACACCAAGGCCATCAAAATGTGAGCAAAAGTTTCCAACCTACCATGTGTATTATTTTTTGTATATAATGATATAATATTTTCTCATTCATTAACCCTAATGGACAACTTCATCTACCTTAAGACTACTGTTGACAATCTCCTCTGCTTGCAGTCTTCATGGCCAAATGTGTGGCCCAGCCATTAGTTTTGATAATCACATCTACAAATAAAATTGAATTCCTATTTTCTTAAGAATCTAAGTATCAACAATTTCAGAACAGGTAATTCAACAAAAATAATGGATTGCTAAAATAAAAAATTGCTAATATATATATATATATATATATATACTAAAATGTCTATAATTGTTCATTCACAACAAGGAACAAAGTTCAAAAAATAGAGTCTAGGAATGAGTAGTACTATTATTATTATTTTGTAAAATTCTCATTATTAGATTTATATTCAATTTTTTTTTAAAAAAAATATAATGCAAGAAAGTTCCACAATTTCCATATCAACAAACAGATCAAAACTCTCTTCCAAAACAAAACAAGACTTTCAACTTTCAAAAGTACACCAAAATCTCACTAGTTTCCTAGAAATTCAAGGCAGTAAGTAATACAGAAAAGAAAAACAAAACAAGACACCCTCATCAACACTTCCACATAACTTCTTAGTTGTATCAAATTTCCCATAACCACTATACATAATCAAAACAGCCAAAAAGAAAAAGAAAAAGAAAGAAAGGATTCTCATGGAAACCATAATGATATTCTATAGCAATGTTGATTAATACTACCTTACTCTAAGAACCCTGTTCTGGTAAGAATAGCATTCCTGACATTACTAAGATCTCTACCTTTAAGAGTTCTCCCAACACCTTCACAAACAGAAAATGAAGAAATCTGACTCCTTGCAAGCTTCTTAGCAATCCATTCATGTGGTGGCACCATGTCATCATCATCATATTCATCATTCTCAATCACACCACCATCATCATCAACATGATTATGATCATTCACATTAACATCACAAAATCCATGACTATCAGAACCCTTGTTCAAATTCTTCTTATAAATCTTATTCCAGTCAGGCATGTTTACAGGTGCAGATAGCTGAACCACCTTGGCCTCATGAACAGAAGAACTGTTGTTGGCTGCTCTTGGAATCATTCTTGAAGCTGCAGGTAAGCGCCTTGGAGTAGAAGAGATTGAAGAATCTTTAGGCTTTCTGAACTTTGGGCTTGGATCAGTAATCTCATTTGTAACAGCCCAAACATCTTCTTCATCAAAATCTTCAGCATCTCCTCTCACTGATTTCTTCCCACTATATTCATCGGTAGTACCCTTGTTATAAAACCCAAACATATCTGCCATAGCTCACTGCTGCAACAACATAAACAAAAGAAAAAGAAGAAATAAAAATTACAAGTTACACGTCACAATCTTCTATGAACTTTTCTTAATCCACAAGAGGAAAACACATAAGGAGCCGAAAGGTTTGATATGAAAGAGATGGGTTGTCTTCCCTCTAGCTTTGCTTAAAAGGAAAGATAAGAAGATATGAGAATCTCCAACTGAAATCAGGGCTGTTTGACACAATTCTTCGAATGGGTAATCTGCAAAATCCACAAAAAGGGCAAGAAACAGGTCAAAAACTGATCTTTCAAACTGGGTATTGATCAGAAGATTTGAAATCAAAAGAAGAAAATGAAACCCAGAATAACAAAACTGTACAAACAGCTAAAAAGAGAAAGCAAGATTAGAACACCCACAGAAAGGGACAGGACAATGGAAGCTTCAAAAGTCTAAAGCAGGTTATTCTTCTATTCCAGTGGAAAATCTTCTTTTTTCCAAAGAATTCTTCAAAAACTGAAAACTGGGTTTTCATTTATTTCTTTGTTTTTACTGAAAAATCTGAGTTTTGATAGAGACATTCGGGTGACAGGGATTGGTGTGATCTGATTCTGGTCTCTGCCATAACCTTATCCTTCTTCTGATATGCTCTCTGATTAATTATCAGTGGAAGCAGTAGTGATAATGAGATACAGAAAAAAGAAAAAGTTCAACAGAGTGGGATCAGCTGAGCTTCAAAGTCCAAAGAGTGACATTTGGGTTGAAGTGTCCATTGAAGCTGCTGCAGTGTTGATGTTTATCTGAAAAGTCTTCTTATTAATTAAAGAAACTCTGCTCAAAGCAGCTGCACCAAAATGCACAGGATTCAATCAATTTGTTTATAAATTCAAGGTGATCTTAGTAAAAAGAAAAATTATTTATAATCTGTTCATACCCATTAGTGGTTTTAAGATTATAGAATGTTTGATTATGTTTATAATATGTAATTATTGATAAATTTATAGTTCTAATGGTTTAGCCGTGATTTATATTTATAATTAGTTGACACAAATGGGATCTAAGTATTATATTGAATAAAAGATGATAATTAAAGACAGCTAAAGATTTTTTTTTTTTTTTTTGTTTATCAAGATTTCGGCATCCAGTTGTGTAGTTGTGTTATCGGGTGAGACTATTTCACAAGATTCAAGAGTGTACAGAGGCGTAGGCGTCCCTTCCAATTACAATTTTGGCGAGGGGGGTCGAACTAGTGACCGAGCCTTTCAACCTCCCTCGAGTTTGGCCATAGAGCCATCGAACCAATCGATGATTGATAGCTTTTTTATTTCAATAATGCCTCTAAAATTCCCAAAAAAAGACGAAAAGTATCATTAACATAAAAAAAACATGAAAAATATTCATGAATTCATTTCTTAATGATTTTTGACATTTTTGTTGATTTTATCTTGGGTCTTCCTCATTTATCATTGCTACTGCTATAAATTATTAACAAGTCACATTTGTTGAGCGAATGCATCCAACAAAAAGGTCTTCAATTCATACATATGTTTTAAAACACTTTAATTAATTTCTCTCATTTTATTTTTATATAAAAATAAAATAATATTTTATTTGTGGGATTTTTTTTGGAAATATATGAAACAGATTCTGAATTATTTTATTGTTCTTTTTTTTTTTGCAACCATTTTATTGTTCTTAATTCTTACCTCTTTTGACCACACATTTACTTACCATTTTTTATCCCTAAAAAGCCGGTTCACCACTCGACCGGCCCTACCCTCTCTACCTAATCTCTCTTTTGTCATTCCTCTTCTGTTTCAAGTTTGTTTTTTCACAGCTCAAACTTCACAGGTTTGGGCATTGAACCAAACCACCTTGGGACGACCGGCGGTTCGGTCCAACCACCACCGGTCCGTTGCCCTTAAACAAAGACCATGGTGCCACCCTCTACATATACATACAAGTTAATCTTCTAAATCTCTCTCTCTCTCTCTCGGCGGCGGAGGCGGCAAAGAACTTCGTCGGAGGTGGTGGAAAAATGAATAGTGTAGGGCCATCGTATCCGGATGATGGAGGAAGGTATACACACACGTTTGAAACGATTTGTACGCCATGGATGCCAATACCAACGAGTGGGATATGGTTAGGAGATGATATCATGAGATACTCGGTTCCCCTTTTCATCATGCAAGTCCTCCTCACCGTTGTCATCATTCGCATCTTCATGTTCATTCTCAAGCCCTTGCGCCAGCCCCCTTACGTCTCTCAAATCCTTGTAAGCTTTTTTTTTTGCTCCCAATATTTCTTGCATGCACGTACTATTATTGATTGCATGCATGCAACATTAATTATATACCCATTTGATTCATCTAAATGGTTGAAGAGCATGTTCACTCCACGAGGCTCATGCTGTTGTGGGGTTTGGGGCCGGGATAATGTAAGTAACCATATTTCGATGAGACATGCTGCAGGGACAATGGGGCCAATACCAAAATGTTGAGGATGCCTTGTAATACACATATGCACATCCCCCAATGTTTCCATAGATTTTTTCTATTGTTTCTATGTTAGGAAGTTTGTTTCTAGTTTTAATATTGTAACCTTAAGATTATAATACTTAAAAGAAAAAAAAAAACAACCTGAAACTATTGCCCTGGTTGTCCTTTATTTATTAAACACCTAAATAAATTCTCTAATTACAATTTGCTTAGAAAATTATATTCTAATTACAAAAAAATACAACTATAAGTATAATTTCATAAATCATTAGACGTACATGTATTAATAGGGCTAGCTCCATGGACAATTAATTGGGTTTGTAATTCTCATTTTGTTTATTAAAGATAAACTCATTTGGCTCACCATGGATAATTTATTGATTTACCTTTGACTAGCTTGAAAGGCTCACCATACATATGAGAAATGGCATTTGTAGCATTTTAGGGATGATGTTGGTTCATTTTGAATACTTTAGTTGACATATTGGCAATCGCCAATCATATAAATGTTAAAAGTGATACATTCTAAAAACTCATTTATAGAAAGTGCCAATTTAGCTTTACTCAATGAATTATGACTACCCAAAAGAAGTTTAGATGTGTGTATTGCATCAAAATTCAAAATGTATATGATATGCTGATATGCATTACTTATAATGACTTGGGAAGTAAATCTCTTCAATGCCCATTTGGAAAGCATACATGTACAGGCTCTATCAATTCACCAACTTCTGAACTTTGTATGTAATCTACAGACGTTTGAAATTTTTTTGTTTTTCAATGTTAATTGCAGTGTGGCTTGCTGTTGGGTCCAACTGGGCTTGGAAGTATACAAGGAAAATACAAAACCTCAATGTTTGGCATAAGTAGATGGGAAACAGGTCCAGTTTTTGCCATCCACATGTTCCCTGACAGTGGTATTACAGCTTTAGAAACAATGGCATATGTTGGCGTCTTCTATTATGCCTTCTTGGTAGGCCTTGAGATCGATCTTCGCATCTTCAAGCGCACCGGAAGAAGAGCCTTGACCTTAGCCCTCTTCTCAATACTTGTACCCTTCGTTATTGCCTATGGCACCACCAGCACCCTTGGCAACATCACCTCCAGAACACACATTAACAAGCAATCCAAGGAAGAGAAAGATAAACACTTGCTTGGCCAAACTCTCTTTTTGGGCATCTCCTTGGCAATCACCAGTTTCCCAGTTGTCGCCGGAATCCTCACTGAGAACAAGCTCATCAACACTGATACTGGAAGGCTAGCCATGTCTTCTACTATCATTGTTGATGTGATCATATGGATGCTCTTGGCAGTGGCAATTCCAATAGGAGATATAACATACTTTTATATCGATCCTGACAGGAAAAAGCCAGACAAAGCAATACCCTTATACACCTTCCTCTGCTGCCTCGGCTATGTTGCTTTCGCCTTCTTTGTTATCCGTCCTATAATCATCAAGCTTGTGAAACGGAAACCGGAAGGTGAAAGATTCACATCAGCCCATATTGGTGGGGCGCTTATAGCGGTTCTAGCTTGCTCCTTTTTCACAGATTTAATTGGTGCCCATGGTGTTTTTGGTGCATTAGTTCTTGGGCTCGTCACACCATATGGTTCTCTTTCTACTACTCTCACTGAGAGCCTCGAGGACTTTGTATCGGGGCTCATGGTTCCATTGTTTTATGTAGTAAGCGGGCTTAGAACGAATCTTCACACTCTCTACCATCATGTCGATGACTATAAGTTGCTAATCTTTATTGTAATTGGGATTTTTGGAGCCAAGCTTGTCACTGTTTTCCTGATTTCTACCCTCAACAAAATGCAACCAACTGATTCCATTAGTCTTGGATTGCTCCTTAACACCAAGGGTCTCATGCAATTGATCATCCTCAACTCTGCTCGGGACCTCGAGGTAAAATACTGAGTATTGATTAATTTATCTCATCTGACTTTGATATTTTTTATTCTTCTCATCTATCCCCCCAAATTTGTTTGTTGTTTATAGGTTCTTGATCAGAAGTCATTTGCTATAATGGTGCTCGCATCCCTGATAATGACAAGTATAATCTCACCTCTTGTGAACTTCATTTACAAGTCTGCAAAACGATTCACAAGAAACAAGTACAAAACATTTGAGATGTTATGGAAATCTAGCACAGAGCTAAGGATAGTCACATGCCTGCATGGTCCTCGCCAAGCTTCGGGAATTATCAACCTCTTGGAGATTTCTAATCCGAGCAAGGAAACTCCCATCAGTGTCTATGTCCTCAGCTTGGTGGAACTAACCGGGCGTGCCTCTGCAATGCTAATTGTCAGCAATGCTGGCAAGTCAAATCGCACCCAAGCTCAATCCGAACAGATAAACGCCGCCTTCAGAAACTACGAGCAAAAACATTATTCTGTTTATACTGAAACAATCACTGCGATCTCACCTTACGACACTATGCATGAAGACATATGTAATCTTGCTGAGGAGAAGCGTAGCACCTTAATAATTCTTCCTTTCCACAAGCAACAAGCTGTAGATGGTGCAATGGAAGTTATCAATCCAGCCCATCGAAACATAAATCAAAACGTGCTGGTTAATGCACCATGTACAGTTGGGATTCTTGTTGATCGAGGCCTTGGCGGGTCACTATCCAATGGTGAACCTCAGTACGTTGCTTTGCTCTTCTTCGGAGGCCCTGATGATCGGGAAGCACTATCTTTTGCTCAAAGGCTTGCTCGTAATCAGAATATAAGATTGAATGTTCTTCGGTTCCTCTCTGTGGATAACATTGAGGAGCCAACGAGGGAGGACGAGGCAACAAAACAACCCTTGACACTGTTCACCGAGAAAGAAAAGGAGAGGCAAATTGATGATGACTTTTTGAGGAGATTTCGAACGAGAAGTGAGGCTATAGACTCGATTACATATAATGAGATTGTTATAACTAATGTCGAGGAGATGATTGACGCGATTCGATCCGCAGAAAGTAACAATGGCTTGTTTATTGTTGGGAGAGCACAGAGCATTGGCTCATCACTTACAGTTGCACTTGCTGAATGGAGTGAATGCCCTGAGCTTGGTGTTGTGGGAGAATTATTGGCAGCTGAAGACTTCAAAACTACAATGTCAGTGCTGATAATGAAACAATACATGGGTGCAACAGCAGCGACGACTGTGGCAGCAGCACAAACAGGAAGTGGATTGAATACACCTTATAGCCAACACAGTGACAAGCATTTCAACCATTTCTCAAACAGCAGTAGCCAGGCACTGCGGTAGAGAGACCGAGAGAGAGAGAGAGAGAGAGAGAGAGAGAGAGGTTGCCCAGATATGTATATGGCTTGTAAGGGAACACCATGGTCTAAAATACTAAGTACAAGTAAATTCCATCTTCAGTAACAAGATATATCATTCTTACTATTTATTCATACAATTATACTGAGTACATAGTGCTAGATGCAGAGGAAAAGCACTAGTAATACACAAAAATGCAAGAGAGAATGATATTGAATGTTCGAAGAAACAGGGAAAAAAAAAGAACTTCATTTCACTTGATTTGTAATAATGGGCTGAAGATAACATCAATGAAGCAAAATGAATACATGGAAATCATGGAAAAAACACTGTAAATAGATAATAAAACAAAGAAAAGGCAGATCTGCTTGGTTAATCCAAGTTGGATACATCATCACTGGTAAATCTTCAGAGGCCTATTGAGGAGCAAAGATTACTTCTTTTTAATCAATAACATTACATATAAAGATGATCTTTATCATTATAATCTTTATCTATTAATTATGGTGAAAGAATTGCCATAATTCATATAAAATAGCCCCATTGAAACAACTACAACAGATCTTTAAAAAAAAATGTATAAATTAACCTAATTGCTAATCCACCCAGAACCCGTTTCACAATTTCTAGGCCATCATAAAAATGAAAATTGAAATCAGAACTTAATATTATCAATCAATAGTATTAATTTTGGGTCCATCATTTCAACAAAAAAAAAAAAAAAAAAAATTCTAGTAACAATAACAAATTCACTTTACAAAGTCAGTACATTTAATTCAAATCAACGAAGATCAATCAGCATCCAACGCATCGTATTGCGAATCAGTCTAATCAGAAACATGAATTGAATTAGGCCCGGAAGAACTGGGAAAGAACACTAAAGACTTGGAAGCTGTCGCAGGAGATCGAGATCGGCCCAGATATCTCTGTTGTCGACGACGACGACGATGAGGCGGCGAGGATGGAGAGGTTTTGTGAATTGGATGGTCTTTTGTGAGATGATCTGGAAGAGATTGTGGAGTCTCTGAGTTGAGCTAGAGCTCCTGGTTTCAAGAATCTGAGGAAGGCTACGTCTTCTCTTTTTGTTGATGATTTGCTGGTGGTGGTGTATGTTATGCGAAAGCATGAAAGAAAAACAAGACAACCAAAGTTTAACGTGGTTCGGCAAAAATACCTACGTCCACGGGAGGCAACAATTGTATTCACAGGGATGATTTTTACAATGAAGAATGAGTTATATTTATAGGAGCTAAAACAAAATCATTTTGCCCACGTGCTTCATGCAGCCAGCCCATGCATCCCATGCGGCTTGATTTTGTTGACTATTCATTACATGCATTTCTTGACTATTGATGGCGGCTCTTCATTGAGGTGGACAAAACCAACAAATCTCCACCTCCACCTCATATGGAACATAGCTCCTCCACACCGACAGTAATTTGTTAATTAAAGCTGCAGAGCAACAATCACTGTTGTTGCCTCCATTAGTGCCCTTAGGCACTACGAGCTCGTGAGATGTTGATCAAGTCCAAACAATGTTGGAACTTGATTCCTGTAACTACCTTTGTAAGCATATCTGTAGGGTTATCTGCAGTCTTGATCTTTTGTAGAAGAATATTCCCTTCTTCTACTATTTCTCGAATAAAATGAAAACGAACATCAATATGCTTCGTTCGACTGTGATGAACTTGGTTCTTTGCCAAACAAATGGCACTCTGGCTGTCGCAGAAAACTTCAACATTCTTCTGCACAATTCCCAAGTCCTTAGTCAATTCATGAAGCCAGATTGCTTCCTTGAAAGCTTCCGTTACTGCCATGTACTCTGCCTCTGTAGTAGACAAAGCAACTGTTGACTGTAGTGTTGATCTCCAACTCACTAGTCCTCCTGCCATAGTGAAAACATAACCAGTAGTAGATCTGCGCTTGTCAAGATCTCCAGCATAGTCCGAATCCACATATCCGACTAGATGCTTACAACTTTTCGTATCTCTCTCGAACTTTAAACCAATATCCACAGTACCACGAATATACCGTAGAATCCACTTCACTGCTTGCCAGTGGCCTTTACCGGGGTTGTGCATGTAACGACTTACCATACTTACAGCATGTGAAATGTCAGGTCTGGTACACACCATAGCATACATCAAGGCACCAACTGCATTTGCATATGGAATATTCTCCATTTGCTTCTTCTGATCTTCGGAATTTGGTGACATTGATGAACTTAGCTTGAAATGTGGTGCCAATGGTGTGCTCACAGGTTTTGTGTCATTGCCAATGCCAAAAGTTTGAAGAACTTTCTTCAAATACTGAGTTTGAGTCAAACAGATTGTGCCTTTGGCCCTGTCTCGAGTTATCTCCATCCCGAGAATTTTTCTCGCCTCTCCAAAGTCCTTCATTTCAAACTCTGAGCTCAATTGAGCCTTTAGTTTGTTGATCTCCACCGTACTTTTAGATGCGATTAACATATCATCTACATATAAAAGCAAGTAGATAAATGTACCATCTTGAAGTTTGCGATAGTAGACACAATGATCAAACTGACTCCGGGTATATTTCTGCCCTTGGATGAAGCTGTCAAATCGCTTGTACCACTGTCTCGGTGACTGCTTCAGGCCATACAATGACTTGATCAACTTGCAAGCCCAATGCTCTCTTCCTGGTACTTTGAATCCTTCTGGTTGAGACATATATATCTCTTCCTCTAAATTACCATGCAGAAAAGCAGTTTTGACATCGAGTTAGGCTAACTCGAGAGCAAACTGTGCAACCAAAGCCAATAATATTCGAATTGATGAATGCTTAACAACAGGTGAGAATACCTCATTGTAGTCAATTCATTCCCTCTGAGCGTAGCCTTTTGCTACCAGTCTGGCTTTGTACCGGATATCGTCTGTGCTGGGAGAGCCTTCCTTCTTTGCGAAAACCCATTTGCAGCCAATTGGTTTCTTTCCTTTCGGAAGTGGAACCAACTTCCAAGTCTGATTCTGATGGAGCGATTTCATCTCCTCATGCATTGCCATTTTCCACTTATCACTTTCCATACTTTGAATAGCATCTTTGTAATTGTATGGAATATCATCGCCGGTGACTGGTAATGCATATGCAACCATGTCAGTGTACCGAGCCGGTTTGCGGATTTCTCTTCTTGGTCGACTGGTGGCAATTGATTCCGGTTGTTGACTGATGTCTGGTCCTGAAGCCTCCACCTCAACTGAGATTTCCTCATCGTCTTCTTCAGGATGGTTGGATATTTCTGCTAACTTGCTAGGAGTTACTGGAATATCTAACTCCACCTGCTGATGCAAATCTGGATCTCGATTTTCTTTATCAGAAACTGTATGCTTCAACATCACAGATTCATCTAAAGTTACATCTCGACTTTTGACAATCGTTTTTGTCTCAGGGTTCCATAGTCGGAAAGCCTTAACTCCTTCACTATAGCCCATGAAAATTGATTTCTTGGACCTAGGATCTAGTTTGAATTCCTTCACATGGAAATATGCAGTGCATCCAAATATGCGCAGAGAATCATAATCTGAAACGGAGTGTCCAGACCATACCTCATTGGGAGTTTTGCCATCTAGTGCTGTTGCAGGAAGTCTATTGATGATATGAGAGGCATATGACAAAGCTTCAGCCCAAAATGCCTTGCTTAGTCCAGAATGAGATAACATGCAGCGAACTTTATCTACCAAAGTACGATTCATGCGTTCAGCAACACCGTTTTGTTGTGGCGTGCCTGGGACTGTGAAATGTCTGACAATCCCTTCATTCTCACAAAGTTTCTGAAATGGGTCTGACTTGTATTCTCCTCCATTATCAGATCTGAGCCTCTTAATCTTCCTTCCTGTTTGGGTTTCTACCATTTTCTTCCATTTAAGAAAGATGTCTAGCACTTCATCTTTATGCTTCATGGTATAAACCCAAACATAGCGAGAGAAATCATCAATGAAAGTAACAAACCAACGTTTACCTCCCAATGAAGCATTTTGAGAGGGTCCCTAAACGTCGGTATGAACATAATCCAATGTTCCTTTTGTGCGGTGGATTGCAGTGCCAAACTTGACTCTCGTCTGCTTGCCTAAGATACAATGCTCGCAGAAGTCAAGTTTCCCGATTTTTGCACCTTTCAGAGAACCTTGCTTTATCAAGGTTTGAAGAGCTTTTTCTCCAACATGTCCGAGCCGCATGTGCCAAAGTCGCGAAGTGTCTGATGAAACATTATTAGAACTGGTGCAAGCTGATACACTTCCGATTACTGTGTGTCCGTCAAGGAAATAGAGATTTCCTTTCTGAGTACCCTTCATGGCCAAGAGTGCTCCACGTACAACCTTCAAAACTCCACATTCAATGGTTACCTTGTAACCGCTGGAATCAAGGACTCCTAGGGAGATCAGATTTTTCTTCAGATCTGGGACATATCTGACGTCCGTGAGCCGTCTTGTAGTACCGTCATGCATCTTTAGGCATATAGTTCCAATACCTTTTGTGTGGCAGGTATTGTTGTTGCCCATGACCACGACTCCTCCATCGAACTCATCCAATTTTGAGAACCAATAGCGATTCGGACACATATGATAGGAACATCCAGAATCTAATATCCATCTATCAGACTGAATGTCTATAGATGAAACTGAGAACGCAGAATCTTCTTCAGCTTTCTGTGCTACATTTGCATCTGTCTTGCCCTTATTTGGACAATCTTTCTTCCAGTGCCCCTTTTGGTGACAATAGGCACATTCATCCTTTGCAAGACGTTGACGTGATGAAGGTCCTTTTGACTTTGAGCGAGATCGGTCTCGCCCACTGGATCTATCAGATTTGTTGTTAGCCCTGCCTCTGGATACCGTCAAGGCTGTTGGTGATGCTTCCTTGTGATCGCGCTGGTCCTTCCTTCGATACTCGTTGTTCACCAAAGCATTTGAAACATCACTGAATTTAACCTCATCTTTACCATATAGCAAAGTTGTTGTTAAATGTTCATAACTTTCAGGCAAAGAGTTTAACAACAATAGTGCCTTATCCTCATCAAGAGGGTCAACATCAAGATTTAGTAGATCAGCAAGAATCTTGTTGAATTTATCAAGATGCTCACTCATGGGAGTACCTTCCTTGTACTGAAAACGATAGAGCTTCTTCTTCAGGTAGAGGCGGTTCTCTACACTTTCGTCATGTACTTGTCCTCCAGTTTCTTCCAGAGACTTATTGCCATAGTCTCTTTCATGACAAAGTACTTCTGATCTTTGGCCAAACAGAGTCTGATTGTGCCACAAGCTTGACGATTTACAAAATGCCAATCATCATCGGACATATCCTTGGGCTTGGCTTCCAAGGCGATATGTGATCCTTCCCTGAATAGTAGATCTTGAACTTCGCATTGCCACATGCCAAAGTTGTTGGTGCCGTTGAATTTCTCCACCTCGAACTTTGCATTGGATATCGAAGTTCTTTGCCAAGGCTTACTTGTGGTTGGGATTTCTTCCGCCATTAAGACCGAAGATATGTATGACGCCGAAAAATGCTTGACAAATGATAAACAACTCCAAACTAAGCTATATCAATAACTTCGGAGTTGAATCTGTAGAAACTGATTGCACGGTTGCGTCCGGAACAGTCGAAAATGGTGGAAACGAGTCTGACTTTGATGAAATTAGACAAAAATGGGCTGGATGAATAGTATCGGACTGAAAATCGGGCTGGGCCTTATGAATAGTGTCGGATGAATAGTGGTCGGATGAACAATAGACAAAAAATGGGCCGGATGAATAGTTGGGTCGGATGAACAGTTGGGCTGGATGAATAGTCGGGCCTGAATGAATAGTTGGGCCGGATGAACAGCGGGCCATGATGAATAGTCAGGCCCGAATGAACAGGCGGGTCGGGTCGGATCAGGGTCTGATCCGTCTTCTTCACTCGGCTTCTTCTTCCCTGCGCGCTGCAACAAAAAATTTACAGAGATTTTTCCTAGACTTTGAACGGCTCCTGGGGACTCGTTTCTTGTCCGTTTTTCTTCCAAAGCTTCACCTAAGCTCTGATACCAATTTGTTATGCGAAAGCATGAAAGAAAAATAAGACAACCAAAGTTTTACGTGGTTCGGCAAAAATACCTACGTCCACGGGAGGCAACAATTGTATTCACAGGGATGATTTTTACAATGAAGAATGAGTTATATTTATAGGAGCTAAAACAAAATCATTTTGCCCACGTGCTTCATGTAGCCAGCCCATGCATCCCATGCGGCTTGATTTTGTTGACTATTCATTGCATGCATTTCTTGACTACTGATGGCGGCTCTTCATTGAGGTGGACAAAACCAACAGTGTAGAGGCTTCAAATTTTGCGATTCGTGTCGATTTAGGGTTTGAGAATTTTGGCCATTTTTTATGGAGACCGAAAAGGTTCTAATGGGAAGAAGATGGCGGGAAAAATATGGAGGAAACAGCGAGAAAAATAGAGAGAGAGATGTTTGGTTTGAGAATTTGAAGAAGCGACGCGTGTCTTTACTCGGAGAGTTTAGTTAGAGCAGCCGTTGAGAAGGGTGTTCTTGTCATTTTACATGAGATTATTAGGGCTTGCTTTGTTAGCAAGATGTGGATGTTTGGGCCCCCTAAGGAGAACCTTGTTGGGCTCAACTTTTTCTTTGGGCTTAAGCAATTGAATGTAAAATGTTCTTCTTATATCTGATTTTATTTTCTTATTTTAAATTAAATATATTCATATCTTCTTACTATTATCAAAACTTACGGTCTACGAGAAGGAACCTTTGGGTTTTGGTGTGTGTTCGACACGGGCATTTAACTAGAGAGTTCAGGAAATTCCGAGAGGAAAAACTCTCAGAAAGATTTTACATTTTTACCTGTTCAGATCACCAAAAAACCTCTTTCTTAAAATTTGAATCTTTGATTTTGATGCTATGGAAAGTTCTTTGGTGTTGGAATTGTTGTAAGGAGGTTAAATGATAGGAGAATGTCGAGGTTGTTTGCGAGAATTGCAGGGTTCTTTAGCTCTCAGAATTTGGTGGGAGTTGACAAAGCAGGCAACAAATATTACTTCAGAAACGAGGTAGTCGATGGAATCCGTAAGTTCCCTTCAATTCTCCCTTTGTCATCTCAGCAATTTTCCACAAAAAAAAAAAAACAAATATTTTCGTTTCCCCTTTAATATTCCTCCGTAATTTGGCAATTGTATGATATATTGGCAATTTTTTTGCTGTGTGGATTCTTGTAAAATTGATATGTTAACGCATAAAGGTCTGATTTTTAGTGAAATTTTGTACTTCTTTGATGTTTCCTCGACATGGGTCTCGGGTTTTCGAGTCTAATATGCAATGTCGCTGATTAAATTTCAATTCTACAGCTCTGTTTTTTTACATTTAGAAACTTAAGACTTTTAAGTTTCATTCATGTTCTAACTCTGTATAGTGGGAGTGAGCTATTCTCTGCTATACTTTAGTCTATTTGGTGTTAAGAAAGATGTGCGAAATTGGGTGTGTAGCACAATGAAGGAAGAAATAGCACACGGATCAATCAATTTGGGATTGGTGTAATGGCCAGAAACTCGCCTGAGTAAGAGTCCTGAGTTCAAGTTTCAATCCAAGTTGGCCACTCCCAGTAGAATTTTTGTAAAAAGCTTCTCAAACGTCTCAAGGGACTAGTTAGGTACTCTAAGAAGTCTGAATACCCTTGGAAAGAGGGGAAAAAAGAATAGCAAGCAAAAGAACATGATATACATGCCTCTTTGGTGATTGACCTTTGTAATGAAGTGACCGCTGCATTAAGTAATGGAGATAATCCTTGAAGGACCATTACAGTCTATAGAGCAATTTATTTTATTTAGTTGACATGCAACTTGTTTTTACCTACTATAAACTCACTAATTCTTGTTGGGGATCGGTAAAAATCGCTTGTAATTTCATTGATTTTTATTGTTATGATGTACTAGTGAAGGAGAAAAGATCGATGATTTTCAAAGGAGAGGAGGATCCTACCTTAATTCCAGGTAAATTTTTTAATTGATTAAAATCTCTTTCCTCTTTATTCTCTTAGGAGGATACCTAAATGTGTGTTTATAGCCATGTTGCAGCACATTGGGGATGAGGTGACACTGTTTGTTCTGGGTTATCAATGAATAATCTGCTTTATTGAATGCTATGTACTTTTGATAGATATCTGAAGCACAACTTCTTATGGAATGGATTTTCTTTCTTTCTTTCTTTCTATCTTTCTTTCTTTTTCTTTGTTTCGGTTTTTAGGAATATATGTGTTATTGATGCTAAGCAGTCGTGTTTGATACCTGTAGTTGAATGGATATGTTGGTTGAATGGGCAGCGGAAGAAAGCCCCTACTGCTGAGGTAACACGGTATTCATTTAGCTTTATCTTATCTTCTTCTTTTACCATATTACATTTTAGCTTCCTTTCCATGTTCTTATGAAGTTTTCAGAAGTACATAAATTTATCTCGATGGTTGAAAGAAATTCTCAAATTCAATTATACAATTTTCGCAAAGTATTACCCAAACCATAAAGCGTGGACACAAATATTTCACATGGTAAAACTTCTCAAGGATTAGAAACCTTCATGGTGCCTTTATATCTTTGAAGAGCCAAAAAAATAAATATAATCAATTCATTATTTTTTTTATAGTTTGTTAGAATTTAGCTCAAACTCAGAGTTCAATAGTTATGTAATATTCTTATTTTGAATGAATGTTTAACTTACATATTAATCTTTTTTTTTATTCCCATCTGCAGGAAATGGCTGACCTGGAGGCAAGACGTGAACGTGTTAAACTTAATATAGATCGTAAGTATCATTTCCACTATTGCCTTCTGCTTCTTATATACATGAGCTGGTACTCTATATCTGCTGCTTTTCCCTCCTCAATTTTCCTTAACCTCCTTTATGATGCTCCAGTATCATTAAACAATCTGACAAGAGGTGATTGAATTTGAAGGATTATGTCTAATAAGAGAAAATGAAGGAAAATTTCTCTTTCTGGTGATTTAGATCTTGTGTGACATTTAGGTTCACGGAGGTCAATTAGTGACGTTCTTTGAGAAATGGATCAACCTATCCTAATGAATCATTTTAATTAATGTATTTTAGAACCTATTGGGGTCAAGACATTAAGTATACTCCTCATTTGCTTTATGTTTTGCAGTGGCAGTTTATTGCTTCATTTGATTCTTTTTTGAGTCTTTGCATCTACTTTTGTGGCCATTTAAACTAGACTTCCTTCTTGTCTCGAGTTTTAAGCTTTGTCTACATAATTGAGTTCTGTCCATTTTGTGAAGTTCTCAAGAAAGAAGAAGAGGAAAGGAAATCAAGAGAGTGCAGTACTCGTGCAACCTCAAGTGAGTTACTTATCAGAATAGTCTTTGTTACTTGATATATTTATATCCATAATAATCTTGCTCTTTTTGGTTAATCTAGGTAAAGTAGGAGGTCCAGACTTGAAAAGTTTCATTCAGCAATTTCCAGCTTCTGTAGAAGGTATTTTCATATTCTTTTGTCAAAATACCGAAAGTTTCGAGGCTTGTATTTTTTATGGGAAAATGTTAACGTGATACTCAACTACAACTCAACTAAGCCTCTTCCCAACAACGTCAACGTGAAACTGAAGTTACTAAATGCTTTTCTTTCCTTTTAACTGCTGTTTGTTTTATAAGTGGAAAATGACACTTCAGGTAGAATGATTCAATCCATCGCTTTCCCCTTTGAGGTCATCTCAACCTCGTGAATCTTGCCTTTCTATTGATATTTCTTCATTCAAAAAAGGAAGGAAATTATCATTGCATGGGCAAGGCTTTTCCAGGACTTTTAGGTTTTACTTTTGAAGATTTTAGAAGTTGAATCTGGTGTAACACTGGGAATCAGATTTCTTGCATTGAGATTTTCTCAATTCAATCTGTAATTTTTGTATTTTGACTGATCAAGTCTTGGTGAATATATGTCATGCTACTTCTAGTGTCTTACATTGTGACTGAGTTTGTACAAATTTCTATAAAGAATTTTTGCAAAAGACACCCAACAGAGTCATGAAATGAAGCACTTGGTTTGTATACCCATGGGCATTAAATGCCTATTCTATTAGTAGTAGAGCCATAAGACCTGCGTATAAGCTTTTAATTGTTTTCTTTTCCTTAAAAAGAGACCATTTTACTGTTTTGGAACTTTAAAGAATATCAGAACAGTAAAATTGTGTGAAATATGATATCCTCATTTTCTTTTGATAATGAGTTTTTTCTGGATTTATGATATATAAATATATGATCTTTTGCTTATGCTAACAATTCATGGTGTTTATGTTTCAAGGTGATGGAAGTGAAAAGGAATCAACTACTGCAGACGGTGATGATGGCACGTTCAGGTGAGTCTAATATGAATTTGTTTGGGGGAGGACCATTAGATTTTTACTGTTCAAAGTGACATGATTGGGAGTCTTAATGCCTTTAGTTTTGGTCAATCTTAACTTTGCATTGTCCTTTTCGTTGAGTCTTGCCGGCCCCTTTTGTTGTGGTAATTATCTCACTTTCTTTGGATATCTAATTTATTCCTCTTTGGTTTCAAAATGATTTTTTTTTTTATGAGTAATAGGCATTGACCTCATCATAGGAGTTCCAATTTGAAATCTGTATGGTTTGGATTATTCTAATCTCCATCAATTAACGTCCTTGTTCAAATATCCATGGTAAATGTCTTTGTTTCACCATTCTTGTGTTCTTGACCTTCCACGCTTCTCCTTGATCTTTTGGTGGAGGGTCTAGTAAGTAGTAACGACTCTCAAAGCCATAAAAGAGTTTCAGATCTTTTCTAATGTTTCTAATATAAATTGTGAACCAAAAAAATGTTATAAACTTATTAACTCTTACAATGATTGACATCAATATAAAACCTTACCTATATTATTAGGTGTTGGGTGCATGACTATTGTTCTACCATTCTTCTTGCCCTCTTAGCAGCTGTAACTTGCACCATTTCATTCCTTCTCCCTGTTCCTGGTACTGTTCATTCTTCATTTCACTGGACCAAACACTTTAGTCATCTATAATGTTATCCATCTATTTTTAGTCTTCACTTGTTATGCCTGTAAATACTTATCCTCACGAGTTCATTGAAGATAACTTGCAACTCTTGACATTTAAATTTCAGCTTGATTGAAGATATATGATCTTACGAGTATTACTGTTTTTTTTTTTTTTTCAATTGCCTTGATAAATGGCTAAAATTGGCAAAATACCCAGCACTTTATTGTTATCCATTTCTCCCCTTTTGATTTAGGAAAATATATGGGATTGAAACTGTTACCGTATACAATTTTAGGAGTTTATGCAATTTAGGACTCTATTATTATTAGCTGTATATATTATCTTACCATGTATAGATGCTAAAGATTAGGAATCTGTTAGACTACATGTATAGCATATACTGACGTGTATAGATGGAATGGACAAGATATATAATGAAAGGCGCCGAATCATAGGGCAACTTTTCCAAATCTCTCTTCGTATTTTTCTGGTATCGAGTACTTTGACATGGTATCAGAGCGATCTACGTCTAGAGTAATGGTTTTCCCTGCCAATGACTTGACGAAGATCTGGATGTTGTAATCCGCTAGGGTTCTTCCGTCGTCCAATTGCTTTCCGGCGAAGATGAGTCGCTGCTGATCAGGCGGAATTCCTTCTTTGTCCTGGATTTTGGTCTTGAGGTTGGCTACGGTGTCGGAGCTCTCGACTTCGAGAGTGATTGTCTTCCCGATGAGGGTTTTGACGAAGGTTTTGATTTCTGGTTTGTCGATCGTGTCACTCGATTCAACCTCTAGGGTTCTTGTCTTCCCCGTTAGGGTTTTCTTGTTCACGAAAATCTGCATCTTCTCCTCCTCTCGATCTCTCTCTTTCTCTGTCTCTGTACTCTCTGGGTTCTCTTGTTCTTGGCGAGAGTACGGCCATCTTCGAACTGCTTCCCTGCGAAGATCAACCTCTGCTGATCAGGCGGAATTCCTTCTTTGTCCTGGATCTTGGCCTTGACGTTGTCGATCGTGTCGCTCGATTCTTGCAATTTTTTGGCGCAGCAGCTGGTTCGGTTCTTCCTGGTTCAATTCTTGCTTTCGACAATTTATCATTTTCGGCATTCCTGGTTTGTGCCTCTTATAATTTTCGGTGCAATATTTTTTTTCTGGTGGGTGTTTGTTTGTGTATTTTTTTTCTCACCGTGCAAGTTACAATTTTCTGGTGGGATATTATCTGTCTCTTGGTTGCATCATGTCATTGGATAAGTTGGAATCATTCCATTTTCGGTTTACTGGTAAAAATTATTCTGCTTGGGAGTTTCAATTTAAATTATTTGTCAAAGGAAAAGAATTGTGGGGTCATATTGATGGGAGTGTTCCCGCACCTCAAGGTGCCAAGGCTTTGTCTAAGTGGGGACATTCATGATGCTCGGGTTATGACTTGGATCCTTAGCTCTGTTGAGCCTCACCTTGTTCTCCATTTGAGGCCTTATAAAACTGCAGCTGCTATGTGGAATTATCTTAACACGGTTTACAATCAAGACAACTCTGCTAAACGATTTCAATTGGAGTATGAGATGGCTAATTTCACACAAGGCAGTCTCTCTATTGAGGAATTTTTTTCTGGTTTTCAAACTCTTTGGGCTGACTATTGCGACATTGTTTATGCTAAAGTTCCCACTGCAGCTCTCTCTGCTATCCAAGAAGTGCATGCAACCAGCAAGCGAGATCAATTCTTGATGAAGCTACGACCTGATTTTGAAATTGCCCGTTCTAATCTGATGAACCGTCATCCTGTACCATCTTTGGATGCTTGCTTGAGTGAACTTCTTCGTGAGGAGCAGCGTATCGTTACTCATGCTGCCATGGAACATCGGGCTAATGTTAGTGCACCTGTTTCTGTGGCTTATGCAGCACAGGGGAGAAATAAGGGTAGAGACATGCGTGCTATCCAGTGCTTTAGTTGTAAAGCTTTTGGCCATATTGCTCGGGATTGTCCCAAGAAGTTCTATAACTACTGCAAGAAACAGGTTCATATCATCTCTGCTTGTCCCATTCGACCTGAAAGGAAGCAGGGTACTGCTTATCATGTCTCCACTGGTGCCTCTAGTTCTGCTGCATTGCCTGCTGCCTCGCCGGTTGTTCCTATTCCTGCTTCTCCAGGCTTAGCAAATCCAAACACACTCACTCCTGAAATGGTACAACAGATGATCATTTCTGCTTTTTCTGCTTTTGGGCTCTCAGGTAATCATAAAGTTTCTTCTAAGCCATGGTATTTTGACTCCGGAGCCTCTAACCATATGACCAATACTATTGCTCCTCTTTCCAATGTCAGAAATTGTGATGGAAATCTGAAAATTAACACCGCTGATGGCAGTTCTCTGCCTATCAGTGCTGTTGGTGATCTTTCCTCTTCCTTAACTGATGTTTTTGTGTCTCCTGACCTCTCCACAAATCTTATTTCTGTTGGTCAATTGGTTGATAATAATTGTAATGTCCATTTCTCCCATTCTGGTTGTGTTGTGCAGGATCAAGTGTCAGGGAAGATGATCGCGAAGGGGCCTAAAGTGGGACGACTCTTTCCTCTTCATGTTTCTCATTCCACTATTATTCCTCGTTTTCCTTTACTTTCATTTGCATGTAATGTTGTTGGTTCTGGTAATAAGATGTGGCATAGACGTCTAGGCCACCCAAACTCTGATGTTCTTCGTACTTTGTTTAATTCTGGATTATTGGGAAATAAAGCATGCTCTTCTATTGATCTTTCTTTTGATTGTACATCATGCAAACTTGGCAAAAGT
This sequence comes from Paratinospora sagittata, assembly GCA_035771175.1. NCBI lineage: Eukaryota > Viridiplantae > Streptophyta > Magnoliopsida > Ranunculales > Menispermaceae > Paratinospora > Paratinospora sagittata. The sequence goes on along the minus strand of CM069612.1, from coordinate 26,910,312 downwards.
AAAGTTCTACCTTTTCCTCATCATGCATCTCGTGCCTCACGATGTTTTGAGATTATTCATAGTGATGTTTGGGGGATTGCACCTGTTGTTTCTCATGCGCATTACAAGTACTTTGTTACTTTCATTGATGACTTTAGTCGCTTTACTTGGGTTTACTTCCTCCGGGCTAAGGGTGAAGTTTTTTCAGTCTTTAAGCGCTTTCTTGCACTTATTGAGACTCAATTCTCTGCCAGCATCAAGGTCTTGCGCTCTGATTCTGGCGGCGAATACATGTCTAATGAGTTTCAGGACTTTCTTCAAAGCAAAGGGATCCTCTCTCAACATTCTTGTCCTTCGACACCACAGCAAAACGGTGTTGCTGAAAGGAAAAATCGCCACCTTCTTGATGTAGTAAGAACTCTTTTACTTGAATCATCTGTTCCTCCTCGTTTTTGGTGTTAAGCACTTTCTACTGCAGTTTTTTTGATCAATCGCTTACCCTCTCCTACGATAAATCATGTTTCTCCTTTCTCTAAGTTGTTTGGTCATTCTCCTTTATATTCTGATCTTCGTACATTTGGTTGTGTTTGTTTTGTGCATCTTCCTCCTCATGAACGACATAAACTTACTGCTCAGTCTGTTAAGTGTGTTTTTCTTGGTTATGCTATCCCTTACAAGGGTTATGTTTGTTACGATCCCCATGGTTGTCGTATACGGGTTTCCCGGAATGTGATTTTCTTTGAAAATCAATATTTCTTTCCATCTCATGTTGAGCTTCCATCTGCATCTGTATCTCTTCTGCCTATTTTTTCTGAATCCCCAACAATTGTGGAAAGGTTCAAACCTGGTTTTGTGTATGAGAGACGTAGTCGACATGAGTCTGGTTCCTCTGTGCCTCCTTCCGATCTTGACCCGGCGCCTGATCCTGCTCCTGCTTCCACCACTCTTCGTCGGTCTACTCGTCCTTCTCGACCCCCTAATTGGTATGGTTTCTTCTCTCTTGTCTCTCTTGTCGCTACTTTATCCACTATTTCCATTCCCTCTTGCTACAAACAGGCCATGGAACATGAGTGTTGGCAAATTGCAATGCAAGCAGAACTTCAAGCACTTGAGGAGAATCACACTTGGGATATTGTTCCTTGTCTCCCTACAGTCAAACCTATTGGGAGTAAATGGGTTTTTTCTGTAAAACTTCGTTCTAATGGCTCTTTGGACAGGTACAAAGCTCGCCTTGTAGCTCTGGGTAACAAGCAGGAATATGGGGTTGATTATGAGGAGACATTTGCTCCTGTTGCCAAAATGACCACGGTTCGAACCATCTTAGCTATTGCTGCTTCACAGTCGTGGCAACTACATCAGATGGATGTGAAGAATGCCTTTCTTCATGGTGATCTCCAAGAAGAGATTTACATGAAGCTTCCCTCTGGTATGACTATTTCTTCTCCTCATGATGTATGTAAGCTAAGGCGTTCTCTGTATGGGCTCAAGCAAGCGCCCCGCGCTTGGTTTGAGAAGTTTCGCAGTACACTTCTTTCCTTCAGTTTTACACAAAGTCAATATGATTCTTCTCTCTTCTTCCACACATCTACGTCGGGTATAGTTATTCTCTTGGTTTATGTGGATGATATTATCATTACTGGCACTGATTGTGGTTTGATTACTAAGCTTCAACAGCTGTTACATGTAACTTTCCATATGAAAGATCTTGGCCAGCTCACATACTTCTTAGGATTGGAAGTTCATCATCGAGCCCATGGCATTTTCGTGAACCAGCATAAGTATATTCAAGATCTTATCACTTTGGCTGGTTTGGAGGACACTTCTTCTGTTGATACTCCTATGGAGGTAAATGTCAAATACAGGAAAGATGAAGGGGACCTTCTGGATGATCATACTCTCTATCGGCGCTTGGTTGGGAGTCTTATGTACTTGACCACTACTCGACCTGATATCTCCTATGTTGTTCATCAGGTCAGTCAATTTATGTCTTCTCCTCGGCATCCCCATCTTGCTGCCGTTCGCCGCATCATTCGCTATCTTCGAGGATCACCAACTCGTGGATTGTTCTTTCCTTCCGAATCCTCTCTTCAACTTGTTGCCTATAGTGATGCTGATTGGGCTGGGTGTTCGGATACACGTCGATCTACTACAGGTTGGTGTATGTTTTTAGGCGATGCAAGAAACAAGATCGTGTTTCTAAATCCTCTACTGAGGCTGAGTATCGTGCCATGTCTACTGCTTGTTCTGAAATTGTATGGCTACGTGGTCTCCTTGAGGAGCTTGGGTTTCCTCAGACTACTTCTACCCCTCTTCATGGTGATAACACTAGTGCTATTCAGATTGCCACCAATCCTGTTTTCCATGAACGCACCAAGCACATTGAAGTTGATTGTCATTCTATTCGAGACACTTTGGAAAGTCGGGTGATATCTCTTCCTCATATCTCTTCTGATCTCCAAGTGGCTGATGTCTTCACCAAAGCTATGACTCGACAGCGGCATCAATTTCTTGTTGGCAAATTGTTGCTGATTGACTTACCAGCATCAATTTGAGGGGGGATGTTACCGTATACAATTTTAGGAGTTTATGCAATTTAGGACTCTATTATTATTAGTTGTATATATTATCTTACCATGTATAGATGCTAAAGATTAGGAATCTGTTAGACTACATGTATAGCATATACTGATGGTTTATAGATGGAATGGACAAGATATATAATGAAAGGCGCCGAATCATAGGGCAACTTTTCCAAATCTCTCTTCGTGTTTTTCTGGTATCGAGTACTTTGACAGAAACATCCATCAATACCAGCTTTTGGAGTAATAGAAAATTATAGAACAACCGATCTTTCCGTGAAATTTTACATTGAATACTAGAAGACACATTAAATTTACGGATGCTTTTGCCTGCAAAACCGTCATCTGAAGATGTTTAGCATTTACAGGAAACCTAAAGAAGCAAGGGAAGGGAAAACAAGAACCAAGCTGCAGCCAGAGTAAGTTATTTCCTGTTTGTTGCGAAGTTATTGCAAGTGCACAATACTGTTACAAGTAATATACTAATGAGTAGAGTATTGATCCCACAGAGATTTGCACTAATTTCTTGTTATTTATTAAATTTATTTCAATTTAATCTTATCTAAACAAATAGCAAAAATAGCAACAAAGAAATTTAAAACTCAAATTAAAACCAAAACAATTAAAATTAAATCACTCAACCAATTAATTACTGAAACCTAGGATTGCAATTTTCCCTCATATTTCACTTGGATTCATCTAATTATTTGTTAATTAATTAATTAATTTGAATTGTTAACCAAGAGCCTAATTTATCTACAAGCTTCTTTCGATGATCAAGTAAAAATACCTTGATTAATTAAATCTCTATATTTCTATGAAATTTAAATTAAAACAAGATTCATTAATATCGTGCTCTTCGATGATTACACATGTCACATGAGCATATTTCTATCTCACATGAACTCAATACCTTTCGCCCTTTTTTATCATGTGTTATTTTAATCAAGTCTAAATCTAAAATCTCTTTGTCAAGATCATATAGATTCAACAAATCATCTAATTAGTGATCAATTAATTAAAATCTAACATCATACATAAAATCCAATATTCATATGAGTTCCAATTGAAATCCTAGGAAAGATAATTACTCGATAACTATTTCTAAAAACTTAAAATCAAATAGGTTCGACATCATAAAAGAAAAATAAATTAAATATAAAGGAGAAAAGGACAAAAGATTAAACTAGCATGAATTCACCAAATCTGGATCTAGCTTCTTCGCATCGCTTCGATGTAGTTTTCCTTTTCTTCCAATGCTTCAATTGTCTCTTCTTTTCATGAATAATCCCTTTCTAAACTCCCTAACTTCTATTTATAATGGCTCACCAAAAAGGAAAGAACACCCCAAAATCGCACTAAAAACACAAAAGTCCCAATTGGACTCGGATACCCGGCGCCGTGGCGCCCTTCTCGGTCAATTTTCTCTTCTTTTTTTTTTCTTCACCTGGTGCCGCAGCACCCACAGTGGACACCACAACACCCAGTCACTGTTTGTTGCATTTTTTTTATTTTTTCCTTTTTTCTTCTTCGTCTCGCGACCATTTGTTCTCCACTTTGATTCTACTTTAATACCTGCAAAATAAAACACAACTAAGTGCATACACTATAGAAACATCCTAATTTATTAACATGTCACAATAAAAAACCATCTAATAACCTATATCAAAAATCAACTTATCGTTGTTCTTCACACTTTCATTGGGAAGTTTTTTTTTCCACTTTTAGGCATTTGAAGCTTTTAAATACACTTCTATCCTAGAAGTTTTTTTTTTTCTTTTGAAATTTTCAAAAATTCTCAGAACTGTAGAACTATGGTTTTGAAGAAAAAAACCTCCATTATAGTGATTTTGAGAAGAAAAAAAATTGGAGGGCCTTATTAGTAAAGCTGATGATAAAGGAGGCATTTTGAGTTTGCTTATTTGGGAATTTGTTGTTTAACCACCTTAAACCTTTGTATTTCAGGTCTTCAGAGCCAACAGGATCCGGTGAATCCTTTAAACCAGGGATGTGGCAACCACCAATGTGATGTTTAAGCACCATCAGGAGGTACTCCTCGAATACGGATGCTTGCAGGCTCACATTTTGGCTTCTTAGTTCCATAGATTCTAGCAGTCTGCACTTGCCACCCAGACCCAATTTTTTTCTAAATTGATATTATATATACGAAATTTACTGCATCAAATTTGACGTTAACTTCTTTTTTTGGTGGGGTAGGGGGTTGTAGTTCAAGAAATTTTACTTGAGGCTTGTGATGTCACTTTAAGTTGTGTGCTTGTGATAGAGAAGCTGTATTTCTTGATCACATCTCATGCCATGTAATTCATATTTGAATTGTGTCCTTCATAAACAATTTTGTTAAGGCCTAAATACTAGATAATGATTACATTTCTCTTAATTAAATTGAGTTTTTTTCCTCATGGGCTTCCCCTAGTTGGATTTATATAATCATCACATGCATTTTATTAGATGTTGTTCATTTATCATTCTCTCCAACTAGCGTCAGTGACTGCTTTGAGTTCCATATCATCCATTAACTTCAAGTTAAGAACTACATATATGGATGGCTAAATCATACTGTATGTCTGATCATTTCTTCATTGATTGAAATTAGACCATATATGTCAATTCTGTTACACATGTTTATCTATCTATGATCTCTTGGATATTGCCCAATAGGCTGATACCCTGTTGATGACAATCTACACAGCTTGAGCACTATATTTGCAAACAGTTGTTGCCAATGAGGGATGACCTTGATATTGATGAATCTTATCCAAATATCTCTGTGTCTTTGATTTGCTGTGTTCTATTCTACCTCAACCCTATAAAAATGAATATAATCTCTCAATAAAAAAAAAAAGAAAAAAAAAAAGTGGCACACAAAACTATGTAGTCCTGCAGAGAAGTGTTGTCACTTCAATCTTCTCTTTTGTTCTTTGTGAATAGCTGAATACACATTTCTCCTATTTGTATTGTCCTTCCTGATTCAATGCATATGTAGACTGTTTGATAAGTGAGCCTTCTCCTGAATAGATCTTTTTCCGGTATCAATAACCATCAGAAGATGCCTCCAAAGTATAAATGGTCATTGGGTTTCTCATGTTTAATCCTGTTCTTAGAGTTGTTGCAAAGCATTTTCTTTCTGTAATATTTTATCAAACTAAAAGCATTGATCTTTCTTGAAGGCTTACTTGTCCTAAAATATTGGGTGATTTGCTTGTTTTTGGTTCCATTGCTGACCAAAAATTCTTCTCAAGCCCAAGCATTCACTTTTCTAGTATGAGTCAAACATCATAACCACCAAAGGACCTACCAGTTTTAGGGTAAATAGCTGATGCATCGTTGGGGTGATTAAGGTTGTTCTATCGAGACTTAGAGTTCATAGATTTAAATCCTTTAATAGATTAGAAAGGTAAGGTTATGTACATCGTCTCTTTTTCAGATTTACAATGACGGTAGCCTCATGCACTGGGTTCGCTCTATTTTAGTGGATACATTCCTTAATTGTAGAAATCATATTTGATACCAACGATTGATTGACTCAATAGATGTGAGTTGAGTTTCAAAGTCGTCCCTATATAAAAGTTTCAAGATTCGATTATTGGAAGTGCCCCTATTAAGAGAGGTCTATTATTTTACTCCCGCCTTAAACGAGGATTAGTCCCATATGCGAAGGGTGTGGGATATTTCGTGGGAAACCAAAATATATATATATATCATATTTGATAGTTAAACTAATTGTCTTTTTTGCCTTTTTTTTTAAGCCCTGATTGTTGCTAGAGAAAATGCAGTAACTGACTTTAATAATGTAAGTTCTTAGTCTCTAGGTTATTTGGAACAAGTTAAAAAGTAATACAAAGAAGGGGGGGAATTGATTCTTGGAGCCTTAGAAAAAAGAAAGAAAAGGCAAAAACCAAGTCAACCAATTAGCTTATATGGGCACATAAGATAATCTTTTCAATTGAGTAAAAACAAGAAAACCAAACTTCCATGAAAGTTGTTGCAACAATGGAAGAAAGAGAGCATCAATGACCACTAGATATTAAAAGGAAGGAATTGTTGTCAAAATCAAAATTGGTTTATGAAGTTTCCATCCAAATCACAGTTGCTTTTTTCTGATCTGAAAACCAAATCCTATTAATATATATACTTCATGATCTCATCTGTTCATGCACCCCAAAATGCTTTTTGGTGGCCATTCATTTAATGTTACAAGATCTGAAGAGAAAATAATAATATATAGTCTTATCTTCATATTACATTGAAGAGATTGGCTACATGAATCTGAACTAAATAAAATTAAAAATTAATATAATGAATTAAGATGATTATTTTTATTTTTGTCAAAACAATTAAGATGATTTGAATGGACGGGATATATACCTACCTACCTACCTACCATCTATTGAGAACACGTATAAAAAATTCCTTGGAGTGGGGTGACGATGGTGCTGAAGCGGACGCATGCGTGGCACTCGACCAGTCTAGAACTTGAAACGATTCGGACCCATTTGCCAATAACGCCTTGCTAGGTAGCACACAGCCCGAAAACCAGTGGGTCTCTCAAGTGACGAGACGAAGAAAGAAATAATTTGCTAACAGAAAATACTCATCTTCTGCACAAAACGCCATTAACGACCTCTTCTCTTCATCTCTGTTTTTATTGTTTTTAATTAGGGTTTCTGACACACTATCCAAAAGATCAGTATTCTCTTAATGCGTGATCATCGTCATCGTCATGTATTTATCCAATTCGTTGTCGTCTCCATTTCTCAGAGCTTCTCGAGCTAGGTTCATCACTTCTTCTTCTTCTATATCTAGAACTACTACTGCTGCTGCTCGGATTTCACCTTCGTCTTCGATTGATTATCATCGGTGTTTGAGCTTCTCTAGAGCTTTTCGGTCTCTGAGACCATCGGTTCCGAGGTGGAGTCACGGTTTCGATTGGAAATCTCCGGTTAGTCTCACCGCGCAGATCAGAGCTTCTGCTCCTGTTATTGAACGGTTTGAGAGGAAATTCGCTACCATGGGTACTACTAAGTTGTGCTTTATGTGTTTTTTTTTTTTTTTTTTTTTTTTGATACTTCAGATTTTTGAATTTTTAGCTAGTACTGACGATGAAGCTATTATTCTATTATTACTCTTAGCTCGGTTTGGTCTTCGAGTCTTGTGGATTGTTCAGTTTGTTAATGGAAAATGTTTGCTTTGGTGTTATTTTGGTATTTGAGCTTGTGTTACATGGGGCAGAACAGAAATGGTTATGTTCGTTTTCTTGTATAACTTTGACGAAGATTTTAGGCTGTGTTTGGTTTGGTTCGGTTCTTGATTCAAAAATAAGAATACAATCTGAAAACGAAAATTCTAGAAAAGGACTTTTTATAGCTTTCTGAAATGTTTTCTTAGTAGAATTCTCACAAGCTGTTTCCTGGTTTTCAAATTTTCAGCTACAGGAAACTGTATTCAGATTTTGGTTTTTGGCTTTTAGAGGTTGGAGCAAAAGTTGGATGAGATTGTTAGTTAAATCTTATTGTTTAAAATTGTGTTTGTTCAGCTTCTGAGAATGCTTTCAAGGGAATCTTAACTAGTCTTCCCAAGCCTGGGGGTGGTGAGTTTGGAAAGTTCTACAGTCTACCAGCCTTGAATGATCCAAGGATCAGTAAGTCTACCTTTTTCATAATATTGCTCATTCCTTTTTATATGAAATCTTCAATATTATTTGGCTTGTCAATTTGTTGGCCAATTTTAAAAAAGGCTCCACATTTTGATTTGGCTGCTTCCTGTGAAGCTACTTGAACTGTAATCTGGTTCTCAAGACTCAAATTAAATATCTTTCACTTTCGCAAGAAAATGATTTCTGGTCTGTTTTTGCATGTATTCCAGATAAATTGCCATATTCTATCAGGATCCTTCTTGAGTCAGCAATTCGTAACTGTGATGGATTCCAGGTTACCAAGGAAGATGTTGAAAAGATTATTGATTGGGAGAATAGTGCTCCAAAGCAAGTTGAAATTCCCTTCAAGCCTGCTCGTGTTCTCTTGCAGGTTAGATAGTGTGGCCTGCGTAAAATGTACTTTGGATTTTGCTAGTCATCTTTTGGTTTCTTTTACTTATATATGTCCATTGTTCAGGATTTTACTGGTGTACCAGCTGTGGTTGATCTTGCTTGCATGAGAGATGCAATGAACAATCTTGGCAGTGATTCTAAGAAGATTAATCCCTTGGTATGTGCCTTTTTTCTATACATATAACATTTACGTATTTTCTAAATGTAACTGATAATTGAACCTCCCAATGTTTGGCCAACCTGAAATTTATGCTTAGTATTTTTTTTATTTTAAATGTGACATAGTAAAAAATCTTTAATAACAAAGGATAGAAAAAAACGATATGCACTTTATTTGTTGTCTATCTAATCATTATGAGAGGATCACTTGATTGGCTCCAAACCAAACTTTTGGTGTTTCGGGCTATGGTAACATCTGACAGCCTTTACCTGCGTAGATATCATAATGGATTGGACTTGTTTCCCATGATATTTTTCTTTTTTTTCTAGCTCATCAAAAATCTTATTGGTTGAAAATATAAAATACTGTGAAATATTATTAAGCTCGTTGCAACAATCTACGGCTAGCGCTCAATCCGTAGATTGTTGGCTTTCGCGCTAGCCGTAGATTGTTACGCTTGCATGTTTAATCACTTCCTTTTGTTGCTTACATACATCCAGGTTCCAGTCGATCTTGTGATTGATCACTCAGTTCAGGTTGATGTAGCAAGATCAGAAAATGCAGTGCAGTCGAATATGGAGCTAGAATTTCAGCGGAACAAAGAGAGATTTGCTTTCCTTAAATGGGGATCCACTGCTTTCCACAACATGCTTGTTGTTCCCCCAGGTTCTGGTATTGTTCACCAGGTAAGGAAATTTGTTTTACATAGACAGAAATACCAATTTAAGTTTTCCTTTTGTGGAACGTCAACTCTGTATTTTTTCTAATAAAGTCAGAATAATTTCAGGTTAACTTAGAATACCTTGGTCGTGTTGTTTTCAACACCGAGGGCATACTCTACCCTGATAGTGTTGTTGGAACTGATTCCCACACAACTATGATCGATGGGCTAGGAGTTGCTGGCTGGGGTGTTGGAGGAATTGAAGCTGAGGCAGCTATGCTTGGTCAGGTAATATATGCTGTAAACCTGTTCATCTTTTATCTTTTAGACTAGATTGGAACTTGGTAAAATCAAGGAACAACTTTAACCCGGGACTAAATGGCAAGGCATTGGTGGTTCTTTTGATTCCAATGCAGTGGTGTCTCTATACTGTGGTAGATATTCTTTTATAAGGCATGCATGCAAATGATTTGTCACATAGAAGTAGATGATACTGGATTATACATTGTTTTTTTTTGCATCTAAAACCTCATCTTTACTCAATTTTACAGCCTATGAGCATGGTATTGCCTGGTGTTGTTGGGTTCAAGTTGACTGGCAAGCTGCGTAATGGTGTCACTGCTACTGATTTGGTCCTAACTGCAACGCAAATGTTGAGGAAGCATGGCGTTGTTGGCAAATTTGTCGAGTTCCATGGTAATTTCATTGTTCCTATGGTTCAAGTTCAGAATGAGTTGATTTCTTCTGCTACTCTCTGTCCCTCTCTCTCCACTATAGGGTTCTAAACTTGCTACAATTTGCACGGTTGCACCTGTAGGTGAGGGTATGCGAGAATTATCATTGGCTGACAGAGCCACTATTGCTAATATGTCACCGGAGTATGGAGCAACCATGGGATTTTTCCCTGTTGATCATGTCACTATGCAATATCTAAAACTAACTGGAAGGAGTGATGAAACAGTAAGTTTTTTTTTCCCCTATAATGTCTTAGTATATTGGAAAATGTATTTTCTTTGAAATGATCCGAGTCTTCTACATGATGTATAGGTGGCAATGATTGAATCCTATCTTCGTGCAAATAAAATGTTTGTTGACTACAGTGAGGTAGAGTCCTGCCCTTCACTGCTTACTAAATTTCATCATATGCATAGATTTTGTGTAAGAGATGCCAACCTAAGTTTTTTTGGATTCAGCCTCAAGAAGAAAGAGTCTACTCATCTTATCTACAATTAGATCTCGCAGATGTTGAGCCGTGTGTCTCAGGACCAAAGCGGTATGTAATTACTGAGCAAGATAGTAAATTATTTGTTTCATATTTTATGTTCTTACATTCATAAATTGTCATTACTGAGCAAGATAGTAAATTATTTGACGTGGCAGACCTCATGACCGAGTCCCTTTGAAAGAAATGAAGGCAGATTGGCATTCTTGTCTGGATAACAAAGTTGGATTTAAGGTAATGTGCAACACCCATTACTGTATCCCCACATCTTGTTGTTTGGCTTGTCCATTGAGTCGAGGCTTTCATTTTGGGCTTGGGTTTCCACTAAATTTTACAGCTTCTTGCATATATCCATTGAACAAAAAGAAGAGTCACATCTATCAATTGACTTCCAAACAGATGGTCATGTACATTTGTACTACAAGCGGACTACATGAAGTGCATAGACTTTATTGTGTTAACTTAATGAAGAGATTCAGAATTTTAGTGATGATGGATCATTAGTTTCTCATGATGCATGTGATTCATTTATTTAGATTTTGGCGATGTTGTGTGATTTGGCAATACATGTCTTCATATCTAAATGTGTATATAAAATTTTGCAGGGTTTTGCTGTACCCAAGGAATCTCAGGATAAAGTTGTTGAGTTTTCATTCCACAGACAACTTGCAGGGCTGAAGCATGGGAGTGTTGTTATAGCTGCCATTACAAGCTGCACAAACACTTCGAACCCAAGTGTTATGCTTGGGGCTGGTCTGGTGGCGAAGAAGGCCAGCGAATTGGGTCTGGAGGTTGGTAACTATTAATTTTTATTATTATTATTTTTATTATTTAGGTTGTGGTCTAATTTCTAAATGAAGCCTACATGAATGTTCTTTGAGTCTCTTCTCAAATCCCCTTTTGGGACTTGGGTTTACTGTTAATTTTTTTCTATAATTATCTGCTAGGTGAAACCATGGATTAAAACAAGTCTCGCCCCCGGTTCTGGAGTTGTTACAAAATATCTTCAACAGAGGTACCTCTTATGATTTTGTGGAACACAATCTCAATGCAATTAGTTGACTATATCAAATTAAGTACTGATTTCTGGATTTGCTATGATTAGTGGCCTGCAAAAGTATTTGAACCAGCAGGGTTTCCATATTGTTGGATATGGTTGCACAACATGCATTGGGAATTCTGGAGATCTTGATGAATCAGTTGCTTCAGCAATTTCTGAAAATGGTACTGCCATTATTTATACTCTAAAATCATTTAGCAATCTTTTTTTAGCTCTCAAATTTTGTTTTCTGCTGGAGCTTTGTACTTCATCTTTTTTTTTTTTTTTAAATGTTTGCAGACATCATTGCCGCAGCTGTGCTTTCTGGAAACCGGAACTTTGAGGGTCGTGTGCATCCGCTGACCCGTGCTAATTATCTTGCCTCTCCTCCTTTAGTTGTTGCCTATGCCCTTGCTGGCACGGTTAGTACATGAGCATCATATTCACACTAACACACCAACCCAAGAGAAAAAAAGGTTTCTCTTATGGATCACCTTAAGGCAGCTAGCTAGCCATTTGAGGCTTGTATATGAGTCTAAGAGAACGTGAGAAAATTGAGGTGTTATTCAGGTTGCATCAAGAAAATTGAAACTTCATCCAAGTTTTCTAGTGTTCATTTGCCTATAGTGTGGATTTGATAATATGGCATTTAGAAGCACCAAATGTCGTGGATTTATTCATATGGCATTTAAAATCATCATGTTTTCTAAAGCCACGTTCCTTCTTCATGTGGTTTTCCCATGCTTTCTTGATTTATATGGTGGCAAATTATGTGACCACTAATGCTTTGCCATGGAATTGATTTTTAGGTTGACATCGATTTTGATAAGGAACCAATTGGAACAGGGAAGGATGGAAAGCACATTTATTTCAAGGATATCTGGCCATCCAATGACGAAATAGCTGAGGTATGTTTTCTACTATCGAACATTTTAACAGAATCATTATCCTCTGAGGATCTATAGTGGCTTAGCACCAGTTAATTGAGTGTCTCATTCTCAGGTTGTTCAATCCAGTGTATTGCCTGATATGTTTAAGAGCACTTATGATGCTATCACTAAGGGCAATCCGATGTGGAACCAGTTATCAGTCCCAACCGGCACTCTCTATTCATGGGATCCCAATTCAACCTACATTCATGAGCCTCCATATTTTAAGAACATGACTATGGATCCACCTGGGCCTCATGGAGTGAAAGATGCGTATTGTTTGCTCAATTTTGGGGACAGTATTACAACTGATCACATATCCCCAGCAGGTAGCATACACAAGGACAGCCCTGTGGCAAAGTACCTTCTTGAGCGTGGGGTAGATCGTAAGGATTTCAATTCATATGGAAGCCGTCGTGGCAATGACGAAGTAATGGCTAGGGGCACCTTTGCCAACATTCGCCTCGTCAATAAGCTCTTGAATGGAGAAGTAGGTCCAAAGACAATTCACATCCCAACTGGGGAAAAGCTCTATGTATATGATGCTGCCATGGTGAGTTCTGTGATATCAAGTTAGTGGACATGAAACTGTGGTTCCTTTCATTTAGCTTTTCTGTTTGATTTAATCCTTCCTCTATCCTGATTCTTTCTATGAAATATCGTGGGATGGCCCATTATCTTCACATTGTCTCATGAGTTTCTGAAAGGGAAAAAAAATGTGGTCCCAAATTTTATTTATTTATTTATCTATTTTAGGTAGAATACCCAATTATTCATGCTAGTGCAGTCCAATATTGATTGGCGAATCAATTAGACTTTTTTTTTTTTTTGTGGTTTCTCCTGTTTACTTCCTAAAACTTCTTTGATTTTCTATGAGCAATTTTCTTGGATGTTTGGAGTTTTTCCATTAGAATGATAGAGGTTGAAACTGACCTAAAATAACATGTACAAAAATAATTAAGAAAGATATAATCATTTGTAATTTGAATGTTGACTTAGCACTAGATAGAGCGAATTGGAGGAAGCAGATTCATGTAACTAACCCCATGTAGTTGTGAAAAGGCTTAGTTGAGTTGAGTTTAATCATTTGGAACTCTAATCTTAGTTTGTTGCTAGCCTGAAGTCATTAATCTGGTCCTTTCAGAGGTACAAGCAAGCTGGATATCACACCATTGTCCTGGCTGGAGCAGAGTATGGAAGTGGAAGCTCTCGTGATTGGGCGGCCAAGGGTCCAATGTTGCTGGTGAGAATGAAATTTTGCACTCCATAGTCTATTGCCAGAAATGATCATGTTTTGTTTTTCAATGACATCCTGTATTTTGTTTTCTTTCTTTTTTTTTGGTACCCAGGGAGTGAAAGCAGTGATTGCTAAGAGCTTCGAGAGAATTCATCGAAGTAATTTGGTTGGAATGGGCATTATTCCTCTGTGCTTCAAGCCTGGTGAAGATGCAGATACACTAGGTCTTACTGGTCATGAGAGATACACTATTGACCTCCCAAGCAAAATTAGTGACATTAGACCAGGGCAAGATGTTTCTGTTGTTACTGACACCGGCAAATCTTTCACCTGCAAAGTCCGCTTCGACACAGAGGTACTCATTTTTTACCTTCCTATGGATATTAGATGAGCATGAGCTTACCTAAACTTCCACAAATACTTGTTGCCAATAAAAAAAGAAAACAAAAAATAGAAAACCTTGTGATATTCATGTCTCTTTTCCATGAGACTCATGTTGCTGCAACGTTTGGTTTGTAGGTTGAGCTGGCTTATTTCGATCATGGAGGCATACTTCCATATGTTATAAGGAATTTGATCAAACAATAAGCAACCGAGTTTTTGAATCATTGAGCATCAATCATCATCACATGAACTACGTTTCTTCAGAAGTCAATCTGGACATCAAATATTCGCTGCACACGCTACTAGCGAAGTTTATTGACAATTCTGATCAGAGGAATAAAAGAAAAACAGATGGTTTATACCCCTCTTTTTTTATAGTGGGACATTGTGGATCACCACATTGTCTGGTTTTGGCATGTTTTTACTGTGTCATCAGAATAAAATGTGATTTTGAGTGTCTTTCCCTTACTAAAGTATTAGCTTTTTTCATTCTTCAACTTTGGAGCCCTTGCTGGTTTTTGAATTGCTTGAGGCACCATTTTGGCCTTCTCTTCAATAACTTTGTACCATGTGTTTTTTATTACTGAGAATTAGTGCTGAAACTTGTTAGTGGCAACCCTTGGACCTCCTTGAAGATGTTCCTAACTTGGGATCCTTTTCATTATTCTGTTTGGTTTAGGTTCTATGTGCTACTAATAAAGCACCATGAGAATGGAATAGGTGGGTAGCGGGAATAAAGCACAAGGTAGTGGTAGTATATTTATTAGTTCAAATATACAAAATGGTTTAAATTTGAAAGCTATTGATCTTGATATGTGTTCATAGATTGTGGACTAAAACCCAAAAAAACAAAAAAAAAGGACCGAAATCATATGTTGATTTTGGTTTGTCTCAGTTTTTTAACAAAGTTCATTTTGACATGAAAGTTTTACATAATGATAGGTTTGATTCAGCTTGTGGTTTGTGAAACTTTTAAACTGATTCAAATCAAACTAAGATGTGGAGTAAAAGTGTATAAAATCATTTATTTATTTATCTGACTAAAGTTTAACATATTAACAAGTCTATCTAAAGCAAATAATTTATGCAATTCAAATCAAATTCAACCAAACCAAATCGATTTTATATCACTTTGGTTAGGCTTGTAAATTTTAGAAACCAATTACATTCAATTCAAACCAAACCATAAACACCCTAAAACCAATTTTTTGGGGATTGGATCACTCACAGCAAAGGTTGAAATGACAATTTGAAGCTCATTCTGCCAATTCTTCTACCTTGAACCCTATACTTTCTTCTTGGATAAGAGGACAAACAACTCTTTTATACGTATATCCATCTGGAAGAAGTCCTCCAAGCACAATAGAATCATGCAATTCAATCACTTCACTTGCACTGCAATTCTTCACACTGTGACTAATCACAGTGGTGTAAGTAATCATATCAGGAGATAAGCCCTGAAGAACCATCTTCTTCAGAAGACTCTTTGCAAGATCAAAACACCCAAACTTGCACAAAAACTTGATCAACACGTTATACGTAACACGATTGGCTAGAATACCCATCTGTCTCATTGTAAAACACAAGCCAAATGCTTCATCAATCTTTCCAATTCTGCAATAGCCAGTTACCAACGTGTTATAGGTCACCACATCAGGTGATAAGCCTCTCCTTTGCAGTACCTCGACCAGATGCCTAGCTATATCTAAAGATGAATCTTTGCAAAGACCATTAACTACAGAATTATATGTTATCAAGTTGGGTAATTGCCCTTCCTTGATCATTTCATCATAAACTTGAATTGCATTTTCTATATTCCCTTCTTTGCAGTAATTACTAACTAAAATACTATATGTCACTTGGTCAGGAAACACCCCTCTAGTAAACATGCTACCAAGCATTTGCTTCACTCCTTCACTGTCCCTTTGTTTGCACAAATGATTAATAAGAATATTGTAAGAAAATGCATCTAAAGGAATATTCTTTTCAATGATCTTAGTATGACATATCATGGCTTCATTCAAGGACCCAATTCTGCAAAACCCGTCTGCAAGAATAGAGTAAGTGAACTGATCAGGCGCAAGGTCTTTCTCCAACATGTCTGAAAAGAGCAAAGATGCTTCTTCCATATCTCCTTCCTCGCAAAGATAATGGATGATTGAATTGTAAATTATGGAATTAGGGGTCAAGTCCATCTCCACCATTTCATCGCACAACTCGAGAGCCTTCTCTATATTCCCGTTCCTTAAATACCCATTAACTAGAATCGCATAAGTCCTAACATTAGGCTTGATGCCCATTTCAGCCATGTCTTTTTTTCGAATTTCTTCGACAACTTCCAAATTCCCGATTCTGCAGCATCCGTTAATGAGACAATTGTATGTAATTATATTGGGTTTTACACTCTCGACTCGCATTAGCATGATCTTCTTCAGCAAACCAATGGAAAGATCAACATCACCCATCTCAGAAGCCCCATCAATGAGCATGTTTAAACTAACAACATTGGGTAGAATCCCCCTTTTCAACATTTGATAAACTATTGAGATAGCTTCCCTAAGTTTCCATTCCTTACATAGGGCATAAATAACCAAGTTGAAATTATAAAAATTTTCTGAATACCCACTAGTGATTAATTCCCTATACATACTCCAAAACTCACCAACATTGTTCAATTTCAAAAGATGATTCAGAAAGTTGTTCCAAGCATGAATTGTAACCCTAAAACCTTCCTGCTCCAGCTTCTTTATCACTTTATAACAATCTTCTGTAGCTCCAATTTGAGTACAAGCTCGAACCAGCGAATCGAAAACCGAGGGACTTGATTGGCAAGTGTCAAAGCTATCTAACAGAGCTTCCACAAGCTCTAATGGGTGAATTCCAAACTTCAGAATCAATTTCCTCATGAGAGACAAAGCATCCTCAAACCTTCTTGCATTAACCAACACATGAATCACAGTACAATAAGATTCTAAACTGTAAAGAACACTCTTTCTCTCTCCAACCCAATTGAAGAATTCTAAGACTAATTGCGGGCAAGTTTGGAACTCTTGAATTACTCGATTTACTAATGAATTTGTTAAACTTGAAGAAATTTGCACCATGAATCGCCATCTCCTCTGCCGAATGTTCACACAAATTGCTTTAAAAACTATGTCTTCAGTGATTGGAGTTGCGAACCGCTTCCCCCCATTGTAGAAGTTTCGGATTGAAACTCTAATAGCTCTACTTCTTAACAAATTGTAAGTTACAAACATGAAATTCTTGCTTTTTGTAGATTTCAAAGAAGACCCAGTTCATCAATCGTCTCATGTACTCGATTAGTAATCGAAATAGCAAATACCCAAATCAGTAAACGTGACAATATTGAAGAAGTACCTGCAAAATGTTCCCAGAGTGAACTTCAGAACCAGCTTCCAGAGGTTGAGGAGAAAAGAACCAGTTCTTTGACCCAAAACCCAACACATCATGAAGTTGTATGCTCTTAGAAGACATGGAATGATGGAAGTTCTTATTTCTTAGAAAACAAATATATATATTTTATTTTTATTTATTTATTTTTTATTGTTCTCGTATTGACCCTAAAAGAAATAAGGAGTCGTAAGAGATTAAAATTGAACTCAAGATATAAGATTTGAACAACTTTTTCCATTTTTATTTTTATTTTTATTTTTTTAACCTATTTTAAAGCTTTGATAGAGTGAGAAAATTGGATTCACTTAAAATACATTTTTAAGAGTCATGTACAAATTTCTAGAATCAAGAATTAAGTATAACTTATCTTTATAATTTGTAAGAAAATTTGAGACACTGCAACAGTCAAATACATGTTCCATGTATCTAGTGTAAGTAAGAGCAAGTAAAGAAGAAACACTCAATTTTACAGTATGAGCCTTCATTGGTATCAAATGAACAAGAAAGCCAAGATACAATACATAAATTTCAGGGAAAGAAAAAAAAAGGGTTCCATGATCAGCGCTACGGTTTGTGCAGTGATTTCCTCAATTTTGACGCAAGAGCTACTGATTTTGCCTCTGTACTGGTCATCACCCATTCCCTCTCTGCACGCCGCCGATGTTGCCTAGCATTCTTTGCTCTCTTTGGTGCAAATTTCATGTCCCTTTCTACAAATGCAAGCCTGAATCTCTCAGCCATAGGCAACTCAGAGGAGCTTGAAACAGATGGAACAATGGCTCTTGGAGCAACCCCAGACACTGCCCATGTCTTTGGATCAATGTCCTTCACAATAGGGTCATCTAATGTTATATCTGGCAATGCCTCATCAGGAACTTCAATTAATCGAAAACCAAGTGGGGATGGTTTAGGGTTCAAAATAATTCGGGGGGATTCAGTGGCCAAGCTCTCCCGTGAATTGCGATCAATGTTTGGCTGAGAAAAGAGAGGAAAAAAAGATAGTGATTACACCATGTCAGGGCAGTTCAGTTCAGTCACAATAAACTAGTTCTTGCTTTAAATTATGTGAAGCATGAGCTATCATGTACAAAAGAAATAGAACCAGCTCATACCCATACAAGCCAACGCAGTGACTCTGTTCCATTGGCAATTTCCACGGTATCGAGTTCCTCCCAAGATTCGCCCACCATATCATTCAGTTTAGGCTTCAAGATATCCAAGCATCTACGGGCGGTTAAGTCACTCCTGGGACACCCTCTGCAGCAACAATGGAATTCAACTAATTTTCATTTTCCACCATATGTTTCTAGCACATGCCTCATGTACTAGTATACTTAAAAAATTTCATAGAAATGGAAGCCTAGCTTTAGTGGAACTGTTTTAGAAAATTTTAAGGGGAAGTACCAAAATTTAAAATCAAAGCCACTAAAACCTGAGATTCAAAGAAAGCCTACATACCCACATCTCAGTATCTCTAATGAATGACAATTACTCAAAAGTTCTGATACACCCGATGCAGTAATTCTCCTACAGCGGCTGCACAACAAACACAAAGATTATTGGAATTTTCACAAACAAAATGAAAGCTGGCGAAAAGTTATGTAGCAAAAAGTACACATACTAAAAGAATAAGCAATTAAAAGAGGAAATACAAGGTACCAATAAGTTAACCATATAATAGAATGCATACCGACATTTGATGTTCAAGAACTGAGGTACCACAGGTTTTCAGTCTGGCTTATTAGACCAGGCAGGGATTCACCTAAGAGATTTCCACAATGACTAAGGCAAGCATCCATCATAAAAGGTCTTCCATTACTTGTTCGCCATTTATTATAATCTGAGGATACAGAATAGTTTGACAGATTGGTTGATGCATATAATTAGGCCACTTTAGCATTGCCTATCAACAGATGAAATCCATTTTTAACTGATGGGTTTGCATAATTAGAGCATGTATACTGACAATTAGGTGGTATTTCTTAACTCTACTTACGTATACATACACATGCTTGCAAAAAAGGTTTTTTTAATTTTTTGAAAGGGCAGGGGGAGGGGGGGGTAAATACCACCTAGGCAAAAAAGTAGAGGATAATATTTTTTTTGGGTAAATATTATAGTTTTTTCTACCTCTACTAGAAGTAAAGGTTATATTAGAGTTTAAACCTCTACTATAGATAGAGGTTCATTCTAAAGTAGGTGTAGAGGTTAAATAGAGTTAACAAACACTACCTTAAACTTGAAAGTTGGTACCTTATATTTCCTCCAACTAAAATGAAATGCAAATGCATTGTGCAATACCTTATATCAATAGCCCTGAGAGATTTAAATAGCCCTGCCACTTTTGTCAAGCCAAAATCAGAAACATCAGAACCAGAAATGTCTAAGATATCCCAGGAACAATCGGCTAATGCAACAAGAACTTCATCGTTCAATAACCGTCTTCTTCTTGCAATTGCCATCATTGCCATCTGCAGATCAAGGAACCAAGAAAAAATTGGCAAAAAAATTGAAGCTGGGGATGTGATGGAAACAATAACAAGAACCACATTTAAAGGACACAAAAGATTATAAACTTAAAAATAAGGTTCACTAAAATATACCTTAGAATCTGAAGGAAAGCATGTGGCAATCTCACTCAAGTCCCCCATAATATCCTCAAAATGTCTCCCAAGAACTCCAAGACATAAACTGACAAGACTCCTACATTTTGTCTTTTCACGCAAACCAACTAAGCTTTGACATCCATATTTCTCAAGAGGTGATCCTGCAATGGATGTGCTAAAATAGTCAAACATGAGCACTCAAGGAAAAAAGTTGAGCATTATCAATTTTCCTCACTCGAACTTTCGACGCATCATAAGAACATCATTTCAGAAAGCATGTTCAAAATAGGATGCACACACAATCATAACTATTCACACAACTAAACCTTCTAGAGACTCAAGACATGTTAAGAGCAAATTAGTAACACAGATTGCTGATCCAGTGATTGACCTTGCTTCAACACCAGTTTGTGATGCAAATTAGCAGCAAAACACACATCAAATGTGCTACGAAATGTGTACGCAAGAAAACTTACCCAAAATGACAAACATTTTACCCAATTGAGAAAAGATTTGCCCGCATCAATTGGCAATGAAGATCAGTCAATCAAAAATTCACTAATGGAGATCAAAGAAGTACAACACTATGTTCTCAAACGTCTAACCACCTCTCCAACACCACTACATAATGTAAATTATACTAGAGAAGACCATGAGTTAAGAGTTCTACATGAGCATGGAGATCAACTCAAAAAAAAAAAAAAAGAATTACAAGCACATCAAAGTCCTAAAAGCAACAAATACAGTCATCTGCCCCAGGTCACAAAATCAAAATTTCAATAATTGATACCAAAAGAAAAAAAAAGTTCTTAAAAAAAGAGTCTGCGATAAGAAATAAGAACAAGGCAATTCAATTCCAGTTCAAGGTTTCATCTGAGATTCACCAAATTCAGCAATGGAGACTTAATAAATACACAGAAACACTTTTATAAATCTCCAGTAAATTAAATTAGACAGCAGCAATAGAATTGGGAGGAAGAACCCACAAAATTTAGAATTGGGGTTTACAAAAACGATAAAAATTACAACTTTAAGCAATCGGCTCCACTTAAACCCAAATAAAAACATGGGTTTTGAAGGAGACAAGGAATATAGTAAAAGCCCTCTACAAAACATGAGAACAGCCGGTAATCACGCAAATTCATCATAACAGTAACTTAGAACGCATCAACAACAGCCACGTAGATAACAAAGAGAAAGAGAGTTAGATGAAATTCTACGTACTGAAGGGTTTAATTGTTTCAGTGTTGAGCTTGTGGTTATTGAGATGAAGCTTCTGCAACGACGATGTCAATTCTGAAGAGTCCTTTTCCATACCAGAGAGGGTGCAAGGTGGCGAATTCGAAGAAGATGATGAACCAGGATCTTTTAATTTCGATGTTGATATATTATTTATATAATATGTTTGATATATATTATTTATATGATATGTTTGATATGTTTGATATAATATGATGGATATATATTATTTAACTTACAAGTATTCTCCCTCAAAAAAAGAAAAACTTAGAAGTATTCATTATTTTGGGTTGTTTTTTTTTTTTTTTTTTGGGGGGGGGGGGGGGGGGGGGGGGGGGGGGGGGGGGGGGTTGGGGGTGGTGACCTAAACTAATATGTACAATGGATCAAAATTTTTGATCTGTGTTGGTTCAATTTAATTTAATGAAATCTTATTATACTATAAATAGAAATGGTGGAGTCCTCCATTTAGACACCTTCCTTTATTTTATTTTATTTTTGTTCTTCTCTTTTGTCATGAAAAATATGTATTAGCACAAAACATTTGATAAATTGCATGGAGATAAATGCTTATATACAAATGTAGATAAGCATTTTTTAATTTTTATTTTTTTTTCTATTCCTCACTTCAATTCAATTTGCATGGTTTTAAAAGATTAAAAAAACAAAGCAATCCAATGCACCAAGCTTTCATGTCACACTCTGATTTTCAAAACTTAAATTTAAAGTAATAAAAAAAAATATTTGCTCTTATCAAGAAAATAGCAAAAAGAAAATCGAGGCGTGAATTGTATCCATCTACCCTTAACCCCAAAATTTTTACACAGGTAAAAATAAATTTAATAATATCATTTATATTCAAAACAAGGTTACAAGTTAAGATAGAAGAATACGCTTTCAATTTCTATGCCACGGACTATAAATTCCCATCACACAAATAAAATATTGAGTCATGAGGGTACTTGCCCTTGTCCATCAATTATGACACAACATTTTAAATATATTCATCAAGTAGAATTAATAAATTCAAGTCCAAGGCATTCACACGTGAAATAAACCACAAGGTCTTTACTAACCGTAATAATGTTCACTAAATTTTGATTGTCAATACAACCCGTTTAAATAATAAACTTTTAAAAATCAAATAAAAATATTCAGCCCTGCCACCACAATACTAACAAAATAATTAACCCACCCCTACTACTCTGAACTACGTCACGAACTCGCGATTTTATTCTCTTAAGTACCTGCATATGAAAAATAAGGGTGAGTTTGAAAGCCCAGTGGGTCATCTAAACAATTCATAACATTTTATCATGATATATACACAAGAACATTACAAACAAGTTTCACACATTAATCGTTGCAGCATTTGATTGTTTGAGTCGATAATTCTATCACGTTCTAAATAACGTACCTTTAAGAAATCAAACACAGGGTGGCACTACCCAAAATTAAGATTTAGTTGGCGATATTCATAATGAATAACTGCCCCTTAATAATCATTGGCGATATTCATCAGAATAACTGCCCCAAAACAGTCATTGACGATATTCCTTAGAATAACTGTCTCATATGTGTTATTCTTATCTTAATCGTGTTCTTTAATGAAGTCACAGTATCACACATTCAACATAAGTACGATATATAACTTGTATTCACATGATATGTTCAAACCCCATAACACATGGTATCATATCACAATGTCAAATATATTAACATTCACATATAAATTTTATTATAATAATTATGTTAATACTATCATGTCATATATCACATCATCAAACTTTTAAAGTATACATGAATTACACACATCTAACATCAACTCGGGACAACAAATCATACACGTACATTATTATCATGGCCAACAATCACAATATATATAATCATGTAAGATAAGCATGCACGAACAATCTAATAATACTATAAATCTAATTAATTTAATATTCCTATCTACATATCGAAATAAAATATTGTAAAGACATAGAATCTTCCCCACCTCAATCGCTTAATCCTAATTTTTCGAGTTCCAAGACACGTGTCGGTCTCAATCTGCACACACATTTTTTTTGCATATAAATTAATTAATCGTATAATATCATTATATTATATTTATATGTATATATGGTGCAACATAACATATAATATACAATATATATTACGTATATGGTGTAGTGGTGGGATGTTTAACATATATATATATAACATATAATATACATAACATATGAATCCTCAATAGTTGTGGTGATTATAACCTATAATACATATATTATATCAATATTTAACGGTGGTGGTGGTTGTTTCTTTACACGGTGGAGGTTGCTCTGTTAAAAAAAAAAAATAAAAAAAAAAAAAAGAAGCTTGAGTTGCAGAGAAATTGGTTTAAATGGCGGAAAGAAATAAAACAGAGGAGAGAGAAAGGAAGGGGAAGGAAAAGAAGATGAGGAAAAGGAGAAAAAGAAGAAGAGAGTGGAAAGAGAGGAAAGACGAAGACTTTCCCTCATGGGCAGCAACAGCCATGATCATGGATTTCGCAGCCTCATGGCTGAAAGCATAGCACATGTACTCTTTGTACAAAATTCGGCGATTATTTTGTCATTTCCGGATAGAGTGATTCGTGGGGGAAAGTGGACTGATGAAGGAATGGAGTTAGGGAGAAGGTATAGTAATAAGAAGGGATGGAAAGAGTGTTGTAGGTGGTTCTTCCATGAAGTGCAAAACAGAGCATCGTGCAATGAAAAGAAAGGGGAAAGAGAAGATGATGCTCACCTTTGATTCTTTAGCGCCCCCCGCTATTCTCTGGCATCGTCACGTGCTTCCGTCGCTGGCACAAGGGAGAGCAAGAGATATGAAAGTGGTGATGGGTGTGGCGTTTGGAAGAGCTTTCGTATTTATGTACTAGGGTTAGGGTTTTGTGGTGGTGATTTGGTTTCCAAATTTTATCTTGTATGCAAGGAAGATTAATAGTATTGGAAACTTGTCATAATTTTGTCTTGAAAAACTTGTCAAGATTTCTTTGGTGTGATTTGTAATTGATTCCTTAAAGGAATGCGAGAATAATGTTGAAATTGGAAAGTAGATATCCTCAAAATTTTCAAGGGATTACATTTCACCTATGAGGGGTCCGAGGAGGGGTTCAGGGTTTAGGGATCGACTACTTTTACCATGACCATACCACTCAAATTCATGACCATCAAGTTGCAGAACGACTACTTTTACCATTGCATCAAGGCTTCCCTTTAAGTTTTAAACTATTCAATTTGTAAAATTTCTAAACAAGAGCACTAAAGCCTATAAAACAGATTAAACATACAATAACTTGACATTTTGATGCAAAAAAAAAAAAGATTTCCAAGTTGAACTTGTAACTATAACAAAATTCTTTAAGAACAAGATATAATCCAACAAAAAAGGGAATTCAGTTCCTCAAAACGATGCTGAAAGAGAATGTAACAGAAACAGAGAAATTCAAAGCACTATACCTTTACATTTGCTCCTTGCCCTTTGTAGTAGCCCTAGCCTTCAAGCTGGCTTTAATCCCTGCAATCACTTTCTCAAGTTGCATAACCCTACTTTCTAATACGTCACACTCATCCACACTCAAATCCTCCATTGAAGACTTGCAAGTTGTTTGCAATTCACTCAATACTGTTGAATTAGGTTCAGAAGTTTGAGATTGAACACTTGAAGAAGGAGGCTTGTTTTCATCACAAGTTGACAAGTTCTTATTAGCTTGAATGCCACATTGCAACAGTCTCATTCTCTCATACAGGGTAAGATGATCAATACTATCACTTGAAAGAGAACACTCATGATTTCTAACTTTCTCATCCAACTTCTTCTTCTTCTTCTTCTTCTTGTTATTGGAACAATGAACTTCACTTGAACTGCACTCTTCTTTACCTGTTCTTGCTTCTGGTTTTGATCCTCCAACATCCTTCAAGCTCCCTTTGTCCTCTAATTCATCATCATCTCCTACCACAATTCGGCTACTACTACACTTCATCTTCTTCTTCTTTAACTTGTCATGATCTATCTCAAATTCCTCTAATTCATCATCTATAACCACAACTTGGCTAGTGCACTCAATCGTCTTCTTGGTTAACTTCTCATCTATCCTGAATTGCTTCGCGACTCGAGACGGAATATACTTCTCTTTACAATCTATTCCAACTAGCTCACAAGCCAAAGTTGGATCACCTGAACACCAAACTCCAT
>CM069612.1:22316986-22421986 GCA_035771175.1 Paratinospora sagittata | reverse complement strand
TCTGTGACGCAACGAAGCCTCCAGTTCATGAGGGATGAGATCGGGCGAAGCAACGAGTTGGAGTCGACTCGAGATTTTTCAGAAAGAGAGAGAGAAACGGGTACGGAGGTTCGAGATGGCGCCGCCAATGAAGGCCGGAAAGAAGCGTATCGCCGGAAACATCTATGGGCAAGAGTCGTCGAGATCTGCTCTGATACCATATTAGACAATAGAGTTTATATTCTTCTCTAAAATAGAAGTAATTTATAGACAAATACATCCTAAAATTAGGTCTTAAATTAAAAAAATAAATTGTTTATATATTTACAGAATCTATTACTTTTTATATAGCTTGTTTCTATATTTATAGAATATATTACTTTTTATATAAAGACAAAAATAAATGTTGATGCAGGAAAGAAGAACTTTTCAGATGCTATTGGCATTGGAGCTATTGTCAGGAACAACTCCGGTCAGGTGATAGCTGCTTTGGCTAAGAAAATCAAAGGGTCATTCTCAGTAGCTATAGCAGAAGCAATGACCATCAGGGAAGGCCTTCTTTTGCTTTGGAAACAGGTAATCCTTTGGAAATTTTGGGAGGAGACTCATCTCGGGTCATGAAGGCCCTCTCTTTTAGTAGTTCTGGTATAGATGAATTTTCTTTAATTATTGACGATTGGAAGCATCTGACTAACTATTTTCCAAACTTATCTTTAAGTCTAGCTTACAGGGATTGTAATGAAGCTTCCCATAGATTGGGTCAGTTTGCCTTTTGTATTCAGGATTTTGTAGTTTGGTTGGAGGAAACTCCTCCAATAATTTCAGATATTGTACAGTCTAATTCAAGGTAATACAAAGCTTCCAAATTTTCTTCAAAAAAAAAAAAAAAAAGTTGAACTCAAACAGATTTTTCCAAATTCTTTTCATGAGTGATGGTGTTGGTAACTTTAATTCTAACTTCTAATTTCTCCAACCTCTAAATAAAATAGAGGTTAAACCTCTAAAATAAAAAGCAAAAATAGTTTGTTTTTTCTTTTAGAGTTTTATTCTCTACTTGTAGTAAAGGATTATTCAATTATATTAAGAATAATTTTTAAAATATCAAATTTGTATTAATCATTATATAGAATAATTTGTCACTAATAATTTGTCACAACTCAAATTTAGTAAGTCATAATTAATACAAATTATTTTTAATTTAACCAAATATAGCATATGATTACAAATTTCTATTTTTAATTTTTTTTAAATAAGAGATTGGAGTATTTTTATTACCAAATAATAATTTTAAAATAAGCTCTAATAAAAATAGAGCTAATTTTTTTAGAGCTAAAAGAAGTAGAGTTCTAATACTACGTAAAACTAATTTAAACAAAAATTATTGGGTATTATTATCCCTCTCATATAATTGTCAAACATAAATGACTATTAATAAATCAAAACAAACCATAACACATGTAATAATTAAGGATACAAGTCGCTCACGACATGCACATGGTGCCTAACTTCTTTGGATAAACACAAGACTACTAAATACATACGGCTCCTGGTTGACCTAGTGACTCGACCTCCTATTGAACTCTCCTAATTCCCAAAGCAATCACTAGCAAAACCTAATTAAATAAAAAAACTCATTAAAAACTAAATTAATTAATTCCTTGCAATGCCAGTAGTTATCTCCAACAGGGTTGTAAAGTTCTTGGTAGAGCTTCCATCATCACCCACAGCCTTCATTGCAAGTTCTTTAAGCTCCCCAACCTTCTTCCTCATCTTCTTCCCTTCTTCTTCCTTCAACACCAATCTCAAACTCTCCATCATTCCTTCTTTAGAAAACACCCTATCTTTTGCTTCAACTCCTATCTCCCACTCTTGTGATACCAACCTCGCATTCAACGTCTGGTCACCAAAGAATGGCCGACAAATCATTGGCACTCCTCCCGTGACGCTTTCCAACACCGAGTTCCATCCGCCGTGCGTCACAAACACGCCGATGGCTCCATGTCCCAATATCTTCGATTGTGGCGCCCATGAAACCACCTTTCCCTTCTCACTAACTCTCTCCAAGAACCCTTCAGGCAAATTGCCCTTAGCTCTATCAGGAATGGACCATATGAAATGTATTCCACTGGCTTCTAGGCCTTCTGCTAAGGCGGCTAGCTCGTTAGGAGGTGGTGTCATGACAGTCCCAAAGCTGATATAACCGACGGAAGCTGGATCTCGGCCATCCAACCACTCGAGGCAGCCATTTGGGTCGGGAGGAGATGATGATGAGGAGGAGGAGGAAGAAATGAGGTTGAAAGGCCCAAGTGTTAGGCATTTCTTGAATTTGGATTTCAAGTCTTCTATGACAGGTGAGTCTAGTTCATCGAAGGTATTGATGGTGATCGCTGTGGCACGCGTTACCGTTTGGCTCATCTTGTGTAACATGCTGGAGAAGACAGATTCGTTGTTTGCGTTCCCGGCTAGAACCTCTGGTGGTAAGTCTTTTAGACGTAGAGTTGGTGGTAATCCTGGGACGAAGGAGCTGATGAGTTCATCCTTGCTTTTTCCTGCAATATCCAACATAAGGTCAATTTATTATGGAGTTTCAAATGACCATTTGACATTAAAATTTACTTTTTAAGAAAATAAAATGGGATATGGATATATAAAAATTTATATCAAATGAATATGTTAATTCTGACTTTTGATTTACATTTTAATCATGTATATTCATCCTGGTAGGGGTACAAACAAACTCAGGGTGAAAACTCAAGTGCTCTACCCTGTTGGGTCACATAAGATGCACAATAAACACACATCTCTATATGATCTAATGGGGTGGAACACTTGAATTTCCACCGTAAGTTTCTATGGTTTTACCGCTAGCATGATCCAATTTGATGAAGAATACATCAAATTATCTTGTATCATATATCACAAGTGCAATTAATTAAATTATCTTGTACCATGGTCACATGTAAAATTTGAAATAATTTTAAATTAATATTCTAACATTGTGAGCCATTGTTGCAAAATTCAACACTGTCACCCAACACCTCTTAGATATCACAGAAGCCATGCAATACAAGTACGATTCCCTATATATACAATATCCACTATGCATTGGTGTTTGTGTTGATGCCGAGGTATATTCAACATGAAAAATGCTTTAAAAACATATCTAAGAAACACACTTGTTTGACATTATCCTTTAAAATTGTTAGATCACTTCAAATCATCTGTTGATTGTGTGATTCGAAGTGATTCAACAACTCTCAAAAATAATGTCAAAAAAGTGTCTTCTTCTAGCAATTTTTTTTTTTAATACATTCCTCTAGCATTACTCATTCAACATTTGTAGTTTTATTGAAAAGTTCGTTTATTTTGATGAATTGATATTAAAATTTGACGTGACACTATTTGAAATAATTGTTGTAGTGTTTTCAATCCCTTTAACCATTGATCTAAAATAAAATAAAATAAAAATGATAATACCAAAGAAGAAATGTCCGTTTCCCCTAAAAAAAAAACAAATACAAAATATTTAACTGATAATAAAGATAATTAATTGATTTAAAAGATACAACTTGGAGCACAATAATATATATATATATATGAAAAAAAGTTACATTACCTGCATCCCTGCCTCCAACACCTCGACGAATGAGATCGGTGTAGCAATGAGCGGCAAAAGAAGTAGCTCCGGCAGTCCAAAGAGGGACCCAAGGAACATTCATCTCATCAGCCACGTCCGCCAGGAACCAGAAGAAAGCATCACTCATAACACAGCTTATCTTTTTCTTAGTATCGGAAACCGCCACCTCGAATCCCTTCTTGAAGTTGTCCGGCATGGCCTTAATGAACATCTCCACGGGCTCTAGTGGGTGCCCAGAGAACACATGATTCTCCAGCACACCATCGTCAACATCGTAAGCTTTGATGTTATTCCGGTGATCGCCGCCTGAGGCAGCTTTCGAACCGAAGAGGGAGGCGTTGGACTTGGCGGTGCTGAAGAAAGAGAACTTGGCGGTCGAAGGGGCGGCAGCGGCCAGCCTCCGAGTGAGATTGAGAAGTGGCGCGGCGTGGGTTCCGAACGGGAACGCAAGGACAGCCACATGATGGCTGCATTCAGCTTCTGATTGCGGCATGGTTAGTGCTTTGGTTTCCTGCTTGTGGCGTTTGGAGAATGTATAATTTCATTTTTGGTCATTTGTGTCTGGGTTTTATAGGAGGAAGAGGTAGTTGGTTTGGACCATCAACGGTTCACGGTCGCATGTGACGGGGGTTTGATGACACGTGTGAGGGAGACGGAGGGGAAAGGTAGTTGGATTGGCGGTTAAGGTGGAGGAGAAAGAGGGAGAGGGTCAAAGAAGCTAGCTTGTCCACATGCATAAATGAAAGACCTTTAATTCCTCTATTACCTCATTTTCTTTTTTCTTTTCTTTTTTTCTGAGAGTTTTCTTGTTTTAATTTTAAAGTTTTTGTTCTACATTATTTATGAGAATTAAAATAGAGGGCAAAAGAAATATTAATTAAATGTTTTTTAATTTTTTTCAAATTAAAATTTTTTATTTTCTTAATATTAATAAAATTAAAATAAATGGTAGAAATTTAAATAAAGCGTAAAAAATATTTCTTATTTTTAGGTCTCTATTCTTTTAGTTTAAAATTTTTTCGCTATTTTATTTTAATAATTTGCATAATCTATGAAGTTCAACCAACCTGAACTATCGATTAAAAATATTAAATATTCATAATTAAATTGCTTAAAATAGTTGTAAGAAACAACAAAAAGATATAGGGTACCTCTAAATGTACCCACAAAATAGAGTGAGTGTACTTTATGCTCATTAAATTATTATATATTCACATTTTTCCTTATACTATAATATAACAACACCTTGGACGGCCTGATATTGTGGTTAGTTCTTTCTTTGTGGGTATGAATGCGTTAATATTTATAATTTATAACACCTAAGTTCTTTTTTTCCCTAAAATAAAGGTTTTCTAAAGTTTATTTAATTTTATTCTTTCAAACTATATTTATACGATTGCAATCTAGTTTAATTAATAATTATATAAGATAATTTTTTAAAATTTTAAAATCGATACATTGAAGCTAAAAGTCATTAAATTGGGTTGGTTGTAAGAGGCATTTCGGGTTAGATTGAATTAAAATTCTACCAACTCGACTTATTGAATTAGATTATTATATATAATCAAAACTCGAACTACCCCAACTCATTAATACCTTATCTGTCAGCATGATGGAGAGATGGTACAATTCATCTAACTACGAGACTCTTATCACCTCCGCACCACAATCGAGCCAAGGCCCAGCCATAGAGATTCAGTCAAAAAGTTTTATGCTAGTAACATACGAGGAATACTAAAACGATACAAAATACATATCCAAAATTATATTCATGCTTATGCAACAATAAACCACCTTACCACATTATGAAAAAAAATTAAAAAAAACACTTGTGTAGCTATACACACATCATGAGAGGAAAAAAAAAAAACACCCGCCGGTCACACTACACCACATAAACATAGGTATAATTTTGGATATATATATATATATATATATAAAGCATTTCGGATAACATAAATGGAGAAAAAAAAAAAAAAGGGGAGGAGAATCACAACAGTTACTCAAATTTCTGAAATCATTCGATTATGTGTTCAAAATTTATTTGAAAGGTCAAAGGTTCAGTAAGATGCTAACAGTGCAATATCAATCTAAATCAAGACAATTGCAGGGGAAGAAGCTCTGCATGTATCGCTCAACTTTCCTCAATTCCAAGACCAATCTTCTTCTGGTGACAAACAGTTCACTTAGTAAAAAAGCTACCTGCTGATTAGTAAAAGCTAAAACCATAGGTCCACCTTCTAAACACAATAGTGATTGAAATGGTTTGGTTTCATTGCTTCATGAGTTAATTGGTCCTGTCGGACAAAAAATACATAACCCAACTCAGAAAGGCAACCCTCTACATTTTCACCTTTCAATTTAGCCAAGTGTCAGTCACTATAATCATGAATGTTCTGAATTTTACTTATGATAATGATATGATGGGCATAATTAAAACAATAAAATTATAAAGAAAGGTTACTAAAATATATACTCACATTCCCTGCTGGAAATCTAAAATCTCTCAGCTGTCATGACAACAGGTTGAGCTTCAATGCGCTCTCTAATGAGGTAAGGACCACTTCTCACAGCTTCAAGCAACTGCTTTCAGCGAAGTTAAAAATTGGAAAACACAAAGGGAACAAGGGTTAAGTCTTGCATCCTTTTCCAATCAAATGCCAAATTCTTTTCCTCTCTTCAGATTTATTCAAACATGAACTAAAAAACTTGTTAGAACTCAATTATCTACGAGATAGAGGTTGCATACCTTTGCAGCCATGCCAGCAAGAGAAGGATCACTGGAAGGCTTACTTGAAGAACCTAATAAAGCCTGATGGATAGCCTTACAGCAATTATATCGGGCTTCCATACCTGGAAAAATTCTTCAATCAGAATAGAAAAATAGGAACCCAAAAGAAAAGGAACATCAGAATAACCATGCATGTGGTATATTCTCCTAATACATTAATATCCTCACTTTTAAGTTTTAAGCTTTACGCAACATTACAATAACCTTGCATTTTTTGTATACTCCCCTAATATATTAACATCCTCACTTCAAACTTTTATCTTTTCTCCAGTTCTCATTTCCGTGAAGTACTTCAAATGTAAATTCCTCCTCACCCCTTGAGGAAAAATAAACTTGCC
Source organism: Paratinospora sagittata (assembly GCA_035771175.1). NCBI lineage: Eukaryota > Viridiplantae > Streptophyta > Magnoliopsida > Ranunculales > Menispermaceae > Paratinospora > Paratinospora sagittata. Next base: position 22,415,241 of record CM069612.1, on the reverse strand, counting down.
TGACTGGCCTTCATTCAAACCAATTTGGTTACCTATTACTTGAACACAGTGCCTGCCCGAAAACACAACGGTGTACTGTCCATTATGACAACTCTTGCCTATCAATTGGAGTGTACTAGATCCCAGAAACATAGCACTTTGATGTAATACCGGGAGGAGGAAAAATAAGAAATAGAAAGAAATTAGAAGAGAAGAAGAAAAAGAGAGAGAAGAAAGGGAAGAAGGGAGAAGAAGAGAAAAAAGAAGAAGAAGAAGAAGAAGAAGAAGAGGGAGAGATCAATAATCAAAAAACATTTATTCAATAAAAAAACTATCAATTTATATTACAAAAGCCATTATTTACAAAAATCTAAAATACCTAATTTGTATCCTATATAATTTAGAAACTAAAATCCTATTTAAATAAAATAACTGAAATAAGAAACTAAATCGTCTTTAAATAGAATAATTAGAAACTTCCTAAAAATAAACTACTAAATTTCTACTATATTTAAATAATTAATATGTAGATAATAATATCTATTAATTTGATCCTCATCGCGCTTCTTGTTGTTGGGGTTTATAACAGTATGTTCAATTGTGTGTTTAAGAACGAAAAATTTTATCCCTGGGCTCCAATCATCAAATATACCACAAGTTAGGTACCAGTTGTTGGTGATAACTTGAAAAATATTGTTCCATCTCTGACAAGACAACTAAAGCTTTTTAGGTCAATTGATTGTCTAACTGGTATCAAAGCTCAGGTTTGTAATGGATCTTTGGTTCAAGTCCCATGTTAGCATTTACCACACTGCACTCGTATCGAAGCTTAAATTCGTGAGATGTTTTTTGGTTCAAGTCTTTATGTTAGCATTTGCATATTACACATTGACATGTTTATACTAGTTATTTGTGTATTGTTCTTTCCAAGTGTAGGATAGGGTGCATGTGGAGGGGAGTGTTATTGATAGCTTGGTATATATTTTTTGTCCTCTACCGAACGATTATAGTTTTTAGATCAAGTGGTTGTCTAACTATAAAGAAAAAAAGAAAAAAAATCATGCTGAAGCGCCCTGACGTCATACAAGTCTCATGACCATGCATACCACAAACAAACATGAAACTGATTGCAAGGTAAAAGATGAAAAAGCAAACCGTTCTTAGTGGATTCAGTATGTGCATCAGTCACTATGTTTATTATCTCCCATTTTGAGCAAATCTCTATCAGGCACCAAGACCGAATCACCAGTCCACTTATCAATCTATAGGCCTGAATTAAACACATAAAACATCATTTCAGGTTCTTCTGATGAAGCACCCACTCAAGCACAAGATCTGTAAAATACAGCTTTGGGAGTCAAACTTACATACCTAAGCTGCATTCAAAGGGGATATTAATACCTTGCCAATTCAGTTCTTACAGTGGAAAGTGGAAACTAAAAAGCGTACAGCTTGACCTAATCGAAAGATGAAAAGAATTTGAAATGATAGATTGATGTAATAGAAAAGTTCTCAAAAGTTTTTTTTTTTTTTTTTTTTTTTTTGGTTACTTTATCCTTTCTCTTGGAAAAGCATTGGAGAAGAAAAAGTTCACAATAAAAATTAGCTTACATTCTCCAAAAACTTTTTTTTTATCAGATAAAACTTAAAAAAAGTAGAGAAGTATGGCAGCAATAATTTAATGACAAACTTAAAGAAATACAGAAAAAATGAGGAAATCAAGGTTGTGTTTGGTTTATGATTCGGATATAGTTTTTTGTATCCAAAATTTTGGAAACACAAAAAATGCCTTTGGTTAGTTGAAACCCAAAAACAGTTTTCCAAAATTTACAAAGAAAACATGTTGTCTTTAGGAAATGACAAAATGTTTTTTTTCTGAGTTTTCACTTTTGGAGTTGCATTCTAGTTTTCGGATCACGAACCAAACGCAGCCTGAGATTTTTAAAGAAAATGAGAAAAAAATAATTAAATAAATCACGAATCACAAGATCATCACTGGTAACAGAAACACTCTCTTTCCAATAAAAGGTGTAGCCAATGAGGTTCCTGCAATTGCTGGGTTTAGGGAAGGGATGATATATGTACTACTACTACATAGTTTTACCTCCATATTAGAGACTGCTTTTGGACCTCCAAGTCACAAGGTCTATTTCGAATTGTGGTGATAAGTATTGGTGAATTGACTAGCTTTGTCCTCAGCTAATTACGATTAGTGAAAAATGCATATCCATGCATGACACTACCAAAAATTTTATGCCAGAAGCTCTTTAAAGGAAAAGGGTAAATCAGTACGTTGGAATTAGAACTTACTGCCCAGCGTATATCTGATTCCTTTTGCAGAAGGGAAAGAAATACACCCTGCCAAATGCATCAGTAACACAATCAAAGATGCTTCCGAACCACATATATGTTAGAGGCAAGTGAAGAAAAGTAGAAAACATGGAGTAAGCACATCCAGAAAAGTACATGCAAAACCAAATCCCACTGCCAAATCAAGTACCCACTTACATCAACATGCTCTTATCTCACAGCTTGACCACCTACAGTCAAGCATGTGGACGAATGCAATACAAAATTAACTAATTCGACCTGGCTGCTGTGCTATTTTTTGGGGCGGGATGTTCAGGTTCTCCAATAAGGAAAAATAAAGATCAATCTGGTCAGGTTATGCCTCAGCTTGTTACAGTAACTTAGAATGCATATACTTGAAGGAGACTGATAAAACCTCATATAGTGTATTAACAGAAAAACTGTCCTAATAGTGAGCACAAGGATGAGGAGAAGCACTAACTGATGGAGCCAACTTTGAGCTTTTGGCTGCTGCTTCATATATTAATTGTCGAAGGCATACTTCTGCACTGTCATTTAGCATTTTGCTGTCATCTGGTCTGCTTTCTCCTGAGATGTTTCCGAGAGCATGTAGTGCAGCCTTTGCAGCAAAAAGTTGAATGTATGAAGAAATAAGGATTTAACAGAATCACACTGACAATTTTAGCAGGAAAAGAGTGCAGCAACAAGATTTACCATGTAATCAAACGAAATTCAACACTATTAATATTAGGGTAGCCAATATATAGGAAATTGAAGAGGCAGTACCTTCTCATCAAGTTATTTTTCAGCATTTACATTTTAGGATGCTACATCCACATTAATGATGCTTCATTCTTTTCACTTTTCTCATGCAAGTATAGCCCTTTTTTTTTCGTTTGAAAAAATTAGAAAAATATACAAGGACTAGGACACCAAACATACTGAAGGGCATCAGAATAAAAGAAGATGGTGACCTAATTACATTGTAACATCCAACAATTCAATGATACTCTTCAAAGGAAACATGAACAGGTTAAAAGGAAAGCCACTCGGTTACTAATGATCTTCGTTAGCAAAATACAGGCCCTTTATATTGATCATGCGATCTTCATATTCCGTACTATTTCCTTTCTCTCAATACTATGCAGCCATGGGCCCCATAAACTGCCAAAGGAAGAAACCCTCCACAAGCATCTTCTTATCAAGGAGGAGGAATAGGGTACTAGGCTACTAGCTACTAGATAAATGCAAGTTGTTAAAACAGGTCTTGGTGGATCACCCAATGCCCCAGAGGGTAAAAACTGTCATACTCAATAAAGAGCCGAAATGCACATGGAGATGCTTTAACACTCATGACTGCATTTCCAAATGCTATAAATAACTTGTAATTGTCGTGCAGTTCCCCAATGATAAATGGTTAGAGCATGTCAATTCCAAGCGGTTAGGAAGACCATCAACAATGAAATGAAAGTAATGGAGAAGTATAGCATTTGATCTAAAGGGACTACAGAAAATGAAATCTCTTATTTATTCCAAGGAACACAACAAAATGCAAAATGAAGAGATGATATTTTTTTTTTTGAGAATAAACAGGCAGATGTATTAATAATAAGCAAAACAATACAAAGATGAGTACCAGTAGTACTCAAGCGCAAAAAATGCAAAAATCAGAAAAAAACAGTGCAACAACTAGCAGTCAATCATAACAGACATTCCCCCCAATTTCTACACCAAATGTTAATGGAGAACTCCCCATTAATTTTGAAAGCCACTAGCCGTGAACTAGCGAGAAACAAAACATCAAAACACACATCCTCAACTCTCCTAGACACACCATCAAAATTAGGAGATGATATCAAGGAAGTTTTTGATCATTTCAATGCTCTTATAAGAATCAATCATAAACAAGCTTTTGATCCTAACTCAATGCCATCCATTTTCAACGTCGCCTTCAAGACAAGTCTCATGTAAATGTTATTATAGATGTTTCTAATCTAGAGATTAGTGTTGTTAAGGCCATGCCTACGCAACATCTAGTCTACAACCTAGGTCATTTGTAATTAAATTGCCTAGGCGATGTTTAAAGCAAGCAGTGGGGCTATTTGGAAATTTTTAAAAAGTTCAAAGGGCTCAATGTATTATAAAGCATAAGGTTCTTTTTCTTCATATTGTTATGTATGTGATTGTATAGCTTAAACTTCTAACTCTAGTGTTCAACTTATATTTCCATCATATAGTTATCTTTCTTTTCTTTTCTATTTTCTAATTTTGATTTTCTATATTATTTTTGTTATATTGTTGCAAATATTTTCCTTTTGTTATATGTATTACATCAAACATGGCTCTTTAAATCGTTTTACAATCATTATATGCCGCCTTGCCCTATTTTTTTAATATGTTTTTCTGGTTTTTAGTTTGTGGACACAAAATTGAAGAGTGTAAAATATAGTTAATCTCTTTTTTTAACACAAGATTTGTCTTCTATATTTTGGAAGATGTATGTAATTGTATATACATGGTTTATATGTGTACTTCAATTAATTATTGACTTAAGAAGTTATAGAAAATATTATTTAATATTTGCAACGCATAGACCTCGCCTAAATGAAGACTAGACACCATCTCCCTAGATGGGGCTAATCACCAAAACATTGCCTTGGTGCCTTGACAAGACTGCTTGAGATAAAGGATGCCTTATGCTCATTCTGCGACAATCAAGCTCCTGGATAGATACATGCTCATACAGCTCCTAGCTAGCAAGAATAAAAAAATTGAATGCTCCTAAACTTCAGTCCCTTAAAATTTAGAATTAATTCAGAGAAGTACAATTCGACATGAAGAATTTTGTAAAAATTCCAAACTAGAATTCTATTTTAATGTTGTAAAGATCTATGTTTCTTTTAGATATGCTAGACAAACATATTTATAAATTTAAAACTCATTAAATTGTGAAACATAATGGTTTAAAGTAAGATTTATAATATCCATATTACTTGATGCTTATTGCATGATTAGCAAGCAATTTCGTGACTTTTATGCTTAACATATATAAAAGATATATAGATTAATCACATACATAGTTGATAAATTATATGTTCATTTTTGTTTTAATTAGAGTTTTCTAAATCTTATTTTGCTTCTTCATTTAGTGATTTTTTAGCTTTTATTCATTATATATGAAGTTAGCTTCCTTTTGTTCTTTCTTTTTTCTTTCTTTTTTTTTTTTTTGCTTTGTGTTTGAAAAGTAAAAAAGAAAAAAATACTAAAAGATTTCATATTTTTATTTGAGTTGTTTCAATATTTTACCTTAACTTCAATGAATTTTTTGCAATATTTTGATTACATCTAATTCATAAAATTAAAGAATTAAGTCAAATTTTATACCATGCCAACCAACAATTAGCCTTAATCTACAATGTAAATGTGTCCAAAGCAAGAAGTTGTTGTGAAGTTAGGGGATTCAGGGTGGGCAAGAACATGGTTGAACTTTCTCATCTACAGTTTGTTGATGACACACTGTTCTTTCTTGAAGGAGAAGAAGAGAATGTTGTTAGGGCCATCCAAGTATTGAATTGGTTCTGCGAAATGTCAGGGTTGCAGATAAATGTGGCAAAAAGCTAGTTGGCTGGGATTAATATGGATCCTGATGCTCTCGTTCGGCTTGCCAATACAGTGGGGTGCTCGGTGGGGGTGTGGCCAATTAAATATCTAGGGCTTCTGTTGGGTGGTAATCCTGGAGTTTTGGGATCCGGTTCTCACCAAGATAAGCGGGCGGCTGGAGGGGTGGAAGAGATCTTGCTTGTCTAGGAGTAGTCGATTGTCACTTATTTGGTCGGTTTTATCAGCTCTCCCGTTGTATTACTTGTCCATCTTTAAAATACCATGCAATATAGCTCATCAAATTGAAAAGAAATTCAAGGCTTTCTTTTGGAAGGGTATGGATGTGGCTAGAGGTTTTAGTTTAGTTAGGTGGGAAGTGATTCAGAACCCGGTTGAGAAAGGGGGCTTGGGCATTGGCAATTCTACAAGAGAATGTTGTTATTTGTGCCAAGTGGTTGTGGAGATTTTTTATGCGACCAACAATCTCTTTGGGCTCAAATCATAATTAGTAGGCATGGCATGATATTCTCAGGTAGGCACGGAGGCAGGAGAAGGAGAGCTACAGGCAGAAGTCCTTGGAAGTTTATTGTGTCACTTACCACGCAATTCTTGGAGTATGTTTCGCCCAAAGTTGGAAACGGTCACAGATTTAGGTTTTGGGAGGATAAATGGATTGGGAACTCCACCCTAGCTGAAGACTTTCCTCATTTATATCACTTGTCCATGGTACATAATGAATCCATTGCCTCATTTTTGTCTCATCAATCCTCCTCATCTTCCTCACCCTCTTTTTCATGGAACCTACATTTCTATCATGATCTTCCACCAAGAAGAATTAGGGAGTATGATGATCTTCTTCTTAGACTTGCATCATGTTCACTCTCAAATGACAATGATAAATATATTTGGAACCCTTCTCCAACAGGTCTTTATTCTTGGAAATCGTTTTTTGATATTCTTATTGATTGTCCAGCCCCTCCTTTAGCCACATTAGTTTCTCAGATTTGGAATGCTCATATCCCATCTAAAGTAAAGGTATTTGGTTGGCTACTTGCCCACAAAAAAAAATTATCACCTGTGATATGTTGCAAAGAAGGTTTCCTACTACATGTTTGTCTCCTCATTGTTGCTTGTTATGTAGGCATAATGGTGAGAAGTTTGATCACATTTTCTTTCAATGCCCCTTTGTGAGTAGCATATGCCACAGCTGGCTTTCATTTTCAGGTGGGAGATTTGTCAGTCCACAAAACTTTGGGGAGGCAGTCTCTTTCTCCCATAGCAGCAGGATGAGCAACTTTGAGAAAGATGTGGGTAAAATCACAATGTTTGCAACAATTTGGTCTCTTTGGTTGGAAAGGAATGCAAGAGTTTTCAACAATTCATCCAAAGACTGGCCTCAAGTGTGGGAGGAGGTCAAATTTACAGCAAGTTCCTGGGTCTTTGAATCACAATTAGCTAGAGGGTTCTCCATTTCTGACTGGTTATCGTGTGATTCGTGTGAAGGTGTCGTCTTGTTGCTCCAGCTTTTGGAGTATTGAAGGGTTTCTTTGTTGTTGTTGATGGTGTTGTATCTAGATAGTAGGAATTAGCATCTCTGGTGCTTTAGATCAAATCTGTACTCCATTCTTCATTTTAATATCAATATATTATTACTAGTTTCTGCTCAAAAAAAAGAAAAAATCTACATTGCAAATGTAAATCTACAAGGGCCTAGCGAAGCGACAATGAACAAACATATGGTCCACCGATTCCCCATAATCCAAACATAACAAACAACAATGTGGAGAAAGACAAGATAAGGGGAAACGTTTCTGCAACATATCCACAATGTTCAATTTATGATGCATCAATTAGACTCTAACCACTAAGTGAATTGGGTCAAAGAGAGTTGAACTTAGTCAATTACTATCATTTTTTAGTTCTACCAAGAATGACCTAAAGATGCAAGTGTGAATGGGCAAGGCTAACTTCAGGCAATTTGAAGTGTTACATGGTGAAAATTCTTGAAATGAAGTTACACCGTGATAATGCACCAAGATTTAAATGAGAAAAGTGTTAACATGTCCGGATTCCAAAGCACACACACAACTAGTATGTACTCTAGATAATGTAGGATGGGCGTTTGATCTCAGGACTCTTTGCGGCACATAGGACCAAATGAACTCACCCAACCTTGTGGTTGTGGATGTTCACAAAATTAGCCAACATTTTATAGAGATACACGGCACCAAGACTCATACTCATTGGATTTGACAAAGCTTTATTATTAATTTATAACATACTCCTAATATTTAGACAAGTAAAGAAAGAGGATGTTGCTCCAGTACTTATAGTCTCCACTTACAAATTTGAGGCACCACTACAAACACTTAGTTCAACTCAAATTGATTATCAAGCTATAGGAAGCTTGAAAAACAAAGTAACCATATTGAGATGCAGGACCATAACACCGTTACCCTTCAAAACAAAAGTTGGATTGAGCTAAGTGAAAACCACATTTGGAACTATATTATAGATGAAGGCAAGCACAAAGAACGGATCAAATATATAAAATTTGTAATGCTTCTAATCTAATGTCCACCAACGTATGTAGCCAAAAGAGACAACTTTACAAGCACAGATGCACGTAAATTAATTGTTGTGAGAATATTCAGGTTAATAATAATTAAAGTTGAGTTGAAGAAAAAGCTATGGATGCTGAAAAATATTCATGCCGTATTTCAGGATCAAGAAAAAGGTCATATCCTAGGTCAATAAATAGACAAATGAGGATAATAATAGAACTAAGCAAGCTAGGCAACATATGAGAGAAAAATGGGAGATCAAAAAAAATAAAGGAGACCAAAAGAATTCTCACCAGTTGTACACCCCGTCCATGCCGATTAAAAGCTGCATCAATAACATGTCTTCCCACAGGAGCTGAACTTGAAAGCAGCAGTTCAGCTCCTTTAATTGCTTGAATCATCATGAATATAAAAAAACAGTTAGGAGGGAGAGAGAGAGATTCTCTCCAACAATTGGTCTCTATTTTGTGAACATACTAAGTTTGAAAATATGAAAACATTCGATTGCAACCACCAAAGACATTACCTAAAAAGAGAGTCTAATAGATAAGTCAACAGGGCGATTGCTCTTGGCACACCCCTTCCTAAGGACCCCATTGGAATGTCATTTTCCATATTCATATTCAAATTAAATTCATGCACATACCTCAAGAAATGTAACTTAAGAGGAAATAATCTCAACTGAGTAAACATTTCATTCCAAGATGGCAATATTCCACGTTCGAAAGGAGTTTTTTTTTAGAAAAAACGATAGACAATATATTAATGCCAAAAAAAAAATGCAGCCTTTTTTTTTTTTTTTGAGAAGAAACAATAGACAATATATTAATGCCAAAAGCAAATGCTGCCTAAAAATATTAAATAAAACTATGTCAAACTAAAACAAGCTTATCTTAGAATCCATCTTCATGCCACACTGATCAATCCAATGCCTACAAATTTAGCTAAGAAATGAGCTAGAGCCTAGAGATCACAAAGTGAAAGTGGCCCCTACCATAAGTCTCTATCTTAATATAAGCACTATGCACATTCAAGGCAAGAATTCAATTCTACTCAACAAAACCTTTCCTAACTACAAGGGGCTGCCAATTTTTTTCTAAAGATTCATGTCAATAAAGGATCTGACATAGTTTTGCACAGGAATCAACAACTAGAAAATTTGTTCACTTCTTACATTCACCATAGAATAAGAGAAATTCTTTTCAACAACCTTCTAGAATGTAATTAAGACCAAAAACTGTTTACATAGCTTTCCATGGGACTCATAGAGAAACAAGAGAAATGTATTTTCTCAAGCACAATCAAACAATTTTGACAATGTTTTGTCATGAAATTACTTCATGAGAATAAATTCTTAAGAAAACTCTACTCAGAAAAAAGAATTTTAAACAAACAATGCCAGCCTAAATATTATCAGTTGACATAAATGCCATTACATGACTTTCTATATGGAAATGCCATATTTTGAAATTATGAATGGTACGGAGAGCAAAAAAAAAAACAGTGCCCCTAGAATTGAAAGTTAACTTTGTTAATTAAATTGATCAATGACTTACTGAATCCCAAAGAAAGAGTACGAACATGCAAGACTTCAAATTTCTTAACCAGCACAAGATAAATATATGGGATGCTAATTTCATTAAAACAATTGCACATTTACCCATGGGAATCATTTAAGTCTTTAGAAGGATACTCACAAGATCCAATTTGACCTAATGCTTCAAGAGCACTCTCACATTCATCAGTATCTTCACCTTTCAATAACTCTAATGTTCCATCAATAGCTGAAAGAACATTTTTAACACCTGAAGTGTAGAAAAGAGAACAAACCACCATTATATTATTCACTAACAATGGTAAGATTGGTCATATAAGTTTTAGGAAGAATAATATCCAATGATCAAATTCTTTTAACCAATATATGACAAAATATGCTACAATAAAACTCTGCTACTTTGGCACAAAAAGGTTACTTCCTTTGCCCAATATAAAAGATCATATGCAAGAATCCAATATCAAGCTTCAAGTGTGCACACTTCTGGTATTGAAGGGAAGGAAATATGCCATAAATTGCAATTTTGTTGTCATGGTTTAGTCATCTTGAAATCTCAAAATAAATTTGCACATAATGCATCCTACCAAACAAAAAATTCTGGCACCAATGTCCCACACTATATTTCTTTTTGAGCAAATGTCAACCAATCAAAGACAAAAAGAGCAGCTTGATAACCAACTTCATTTCTGTATTCTACTTTGTGATACCCATTAATTACAATAAACAATTTTAAACTTTATACATTTCCTTCCAGACTCTAGCTTTTGAAATAAGATGCCAAAGGTCAAATTTTCTTTTCCTGCGAAGAAAATCATCCAAGGAAATAAACTACTAGAAAAGATGGCTCAAAATTAATTCCTGCTGGTAAAGCGGATTATTTCTTGCTTCTTTCACCACCATAAAGGATGTAAAAAAGGAATCCCCTCAGAAGTTGAAATCACTTTATTGCTGTGTCTACAACTTGCAGAACAAGAATCCAATTAGAAACACGTTTCCCTCGGACTTGTCTTTCGCCCAATGGGTGTTCTTTATGTTTGAAGGACTGTGAAAATGCTGATCATTTGTTTGTCTCCTGCAAGTTTTCCCTTTCTATTTGGTGTAGGTGGGAAGCCTTATGGCACGGTGTTTTCCGCTCTCCATCTTCGATTGAGGATTATTTTTTCGCTTTCTCACCTTCATAGGTCATCTCCGAGGATCATCAATATCACTAGGATTGCTTCACTTGCTACTATTTGGTGCCTCTAGCTTGAAAGGAACCAAAGAATCTTTAGGAATGTGTCTAAGTCAGCTGCAACCCTTGCGGACGAGATTTTAATTCCAGCCTCCACTTGGGTCACATCTTCAAAGTATTCAAGGGGTCTTTCTACCTTGGATTGGTTCAGAAATTGGTCTACATGTGTAATTCTGCTTTTCTTTGTAGTTGGGTGTCGGTTTCCTGTTGTTCTCCTCTGTTTTTTTCCCCTTCGTCGTTGTTTTCTTGCTCGTGTTTTTCTTAGATTGAGAGTATTGTTGGTGCTTGCTTTAGGTTGTAAACTTTATGACATCTATAATATTTTATTTTTGTTTCCTCTAAAAAAAAAAAGACTCTCCATTCATGGACTTGTATGGAGTCACCTTGAAAGGATGATTTGGCCACATGGATTATACCCCCAAAAACTGGTGTGACTCTTCCCCAGGACCCTGCATAGGCAAGAGCTTCATGCACTGGGCTGCCCTTTATGATCAGCTTTCATCATCAATAGATGCTAGACCAGAAGTTAACCCTGTTGAGTTTGTCTTGGTTGTTATATTGACAAAAGGAATTTTTAAGGTTTCCCCTCTTCTTGTCATAAAATCATTATCCTACTGAAACAAGAAACATGTTGTATGATTTCCATCCTGTGACATCCATGATTCCTTTTGTAACAGCAATGACAATAGAAATGATTGTGTGATTCTTATTATGTTGCTAAATCTTGGGGCAAGGAGGTTTTTGGTGAATGTTCATTGAAGAAGAAAGAGATGGAGGATATTATGGTCGGATTGGATAGGTGGGATGGTCAGCTGAATTAGATTCATTTAGGAAAATTTATAAGGCCGAATTGGCCGAGTTGTGTTTGAGAGAGGATAGGGCGGCTCTATAGAGGGCTAAGATCAAATGGAAGAAGGAAGGGGATTGTAACTCAGATTTTTTCCATAGAATTCTCAATAGCCGTCGAAACAAGGGAACCATTGTCAAGGTTGAGAAGGAGGATGGGTCTTTGATTGCGACAGAGGATGGAGTGGTGGAGGAAATTGTACAGTACTTCAGGAATGTCTACTCTTCTCAGGGGCATTGTGGTGGGGGGTGGAGGGGTTGGAGTGGGAGGCTATTCGGCCAGAGGATTGCTCATTTCTGGAGCGTCCTTTTGAGGAGATGGAGGTGAGGGAAGCGGTGTTTAGTTATTATGGAAGTAAAGCACTAGGCCCGAACGGTTTCACGATGGAATTCTTTCAACAATCATGCGAAGTTGCGAAAGGTGATATCATGAGAGTATTGGAGGAATTTCATCAGATTGGAGTTGTTAATATGCTGACTAATGAAACATATATATGCTTGATTCCAAAGAAATCAGAATCATGGTGCTTGAAGGACCTTCGCCCCATCAGCCTGGTTACAAGCATGTACAAGATCATTGCTAAGACTTTAGCATTGAGGCTTAGAGAGGTTCTCCATAGAACAGTCGAACCCAACCAGTCAGCATTTGTACAGGGAAGGCAGATCTTAGATGCGGTGTTCATTGCAAACGAAGCAGTGGAAGAGTATCGCGTTCACCGAGAGGCAAGGGTCGTTTTCAATGTTGATTTTGCCAAGGCCTATGACTCGATGGAGAACCCTTGAATTCATCATGCATAGGAAAGGGTTTGGCGAGAGGTGGATTCGATGGATTATGGGATGCGTCAGCTCTGTCACTTATTCAGTTATGATTAATGGTTGGCCTAGAGGGGAAATCTCCACGGAGAGAGGGTTGAGACAAGGAGATCCATTGTCCCCCATTCTTGTTTACCTTGGTTGTGGATTGCTTGGGAATACTGTTTACCAAGGCTAGATAGAAATCTTTAATAGAAGGTTTCCTAGTTGGGAATGATGAGGTGGAGATCTCACATCTCCAGTTTGCGGATGATACTTTACTTTTCTTAAAGGGGGAGGAAGAGAACATTCTAAGTGCTATCCAATTGCTTAAGTGTTTTAGCGTCATGTCCGGGTTAACTGTTAATGTAGCCAAATGTCAGAAGCGGGAATTAATATGGATCCGGCAGTGGTGTTGAGTTTGGCTAACAAAGTGGGTTGCTCTGTGGGAGTGTGGCCTCTGCGATATCTTGGCCTTCCTCTAGGTGGAAACCCCATGTCTGTTGATTTCTAGCCAGTGTTGTCAAAAATATCCAAAAGACTTGATGGCTGGAAGCGGGCATTTTTGTCCAAAGGGGGGAGGTTGACACTCATCCGAGCAGTCTTGGCCGCATTGCCTTCCTATTACCTACCCATGTTCAAAGTTCCAAAGGGGGTAGCCAAGAATATGGAGAGGAAATTCAAATGCTTCTTTTGGAGTGGGAAAGATGGTGGTGGTTCACCTAGCTTGTTAAAATGGGATGATGTGAAGAAATCGGTGGACGTGGTCTGGGAATTGGTAATATGAGGATGCGAAATATTGCATTGAGTGGAAAGTGGTTATGGAGGTACTTCAAGGAACCAGATACATTGTGGGTTCGGGTGGTTACAAGCAGATATGGAAGGTTGGCTCCTCCAGCTAGGGCTCCGGAGTTGCTACAGAAGATCAACGTTCAGGAGTCCGCGGAAATTCATCTCATCTTTGGCACCCCAACTCTTTATGCACACAAGGTTGATGGTGGAAAGCGGGCACACATTTAGATTTTGGGAAGATAATTGGTTGGGTGCTTCCCCACTGGTAGAGTTGTACCCCCACCTGTTTTGGCTATCCTCATCCCATAACCAACCAATAGCTCACTTTCTCTCACCTGATCACACAACCACAACCATTCCATCATGGGACTTTCATTTCAATAGAGCTTTAACTATAAGAGAACTTAGTGAGATCTCACCGTTTCTGGAGAGCCTTTCCACTGTTAGGTTATCCAACACTCTGAATAGTCTAGGGTGGTCCCTTAACTTCAATGGCTTATTTTCTTGCAAATCCTTCTTTGATTTCCTATGTGATTCTCCTTCCTTCCCATCCTTTCCTTTAGCAAAACATATATGGCATGTTCGAGCACCAACTAAGGTTAGGGTTTCTGGATGGGTGTGAGCCCACAAAAGGCCTTAACACATGTGATATGCTGCAGAGGCGAGCACCTAATAGATGCTTGTCTTCACATTGCTGCAAATTTTGCTTGCAGGATGCAAAGAGTATGGATCATATATTTTTCTCATGCTGGTATGCCAAACAAATTTGGCATAGGTGGTTTATCCTCTCTGGTCATTAGTACTTTGCGCTAAGGAATGTTTCGGAAGGGTTGTCTCCATCCCATTTGCCACATCTTTCTCAGGTCGAGAGGGGGGTCGGGCTAATTGCATTTTATGCTACTATGTGGTCTTTGTGGTTGGAGCGCAATGCTAGAGTTTTTAATGATTCCTCCAAGGATTGTGATAGGTTATGGGACAATGTCAAGCTTCTAGCCTGTTCTTGGTTGTTTGCGTCTTCTTGGGGTAATGGCATTCCTCTTTCAGGGCAGTTGTTTAATTGGAATGCTTGTTTGTTGCAAGTCTTGGTTATAAGTGGGTTGTGTTTTGTGTTGCCCTTCTTGTGTATGTCTCGTTTGTTTTTGTTCTCCCAGGGTTTTGGAGGTGTGCTCCTGTGTACTGTTGGTGCACATTTGCAACTTATGTACATTTTTATTCTTTATTAATATACACTTTGTTTCCATTCAAAAAAAGAAAAAAGATTCTTATTATGCTGCCAAGATACACATTTTTTCATTCCTTCACTTTCTCTTCTTCTTTTCTTTATAAGTGTTGAGAAATCATTAAGGAAAAGGAAATTTCATTAGGAGATTGGATAAGGCAAGCATCACCATCAGTATCTAAATAAAAGACAACAAAACATGCCCAGTTTTTCATAAAGTTTCCTAGCTTAAACTTCATATGAGGATAGGAGAAACCTGGGGTGGAACCTACATCTGGATAGGAACTTAACAAAAAGGGAGGAGGCAGAAGCGAGATCCCTTACATTGAGAGAACAAAGTGAAATTGTTAACCTCATTGCTAGGCTTGAAAATGTTAGGCGCTTCAATGGGAGAGACAAGTATAATTGGACACTCACATCATCCGATCAATTTTCTTGTAAATCATACCTAGAAATACTCATCAATTGTCCTTCCTCTCATACATTTCCTTCATCATCCTACATTTGGAATGCACAGGCCCCTTCTAAAGTGAAGGTTTTTGGTTGGCTACTGGCCCACAAGAAAGTTAATACCTAGGATGTCTTACAAAGACGATGTCCTAGAATCTATTATTCTCCACATTGTTGCTCCTTTTGTCTACAGGATAACAAATCTGAGGAACATTTTCATCTCATGCTGTTTTGCCAGAAGGATTTGGCAGAATTGCTTCATTTTTTATGGAGACAGGTTTGCTATACCTCGATGTTTGAATGAAGCAATATCACTTTCTCATCTCCCAAATATCTCAAGGGTGGAAAAGGACGCAGGTCAAGTTGCCTCATATGCTATACAATCTACACTTTGGTCCCTCTGGCTCGGACGCAATAGCAAGGTTTTAAACAAAACATCCAAGGATGGCGATCAAATGTGGGAAGAGTCTAGGCTCTTAGCCAGTACTTGGGTTTTTGCATCTTCCATAATTAGGGGTTTTCCACTTTCAAATTGGTGTCTTAGTTCGTCTAATTATTGGATGTAGCCTGGTATTTGGTCTTCTTTTCTTTTCATTTTTTCTTTGTTTTTTTTTTTTTTTTTTTTTTTTTTGGGGGGGGGGGGGGGGGGGGCGGGGGGCGATTGGTGCTTGTGATTGTTAATGGTCTTGTGCCCAAGAAAGACCAATAGTGCATAATCTCACCATGTATGATACTTATCAAATCAACTAATAGAATATTATATTTGTCTCTACTTCCAAAAAAAAGTGTCTATCTCATATGTGGATCTCAGATAAGGGGGATGGATATTGTTGGCCTTGGGATCCCTAAAGACAATTTACAACCAAATCCTTTTTTTCCTACATCATAGACCCTAGCATTCTTGTGCGCCTATTAAGACCCTGTGGGAAGTGGCCATGCCCTTTAAAGTCAAGTTTTTTGGGTTAGGTCACCATACTTGGCAAGAATAATACTTGTGACATCCTTCAAAAAAAATCACCATTTTGCTCTATCTCCCCATTGGTGTTGCTTTTGTAGGCAAGATAGCATATCAGAGGCTCATATCTTTGCCCATTGTCCTTTCACTCAGGAAATTTGGCAAAAATGGCATCATCATTTTCCAATTAGTAATTCCTCAGAGTTGGGAGGTCCAAGATGAAGTGGTTTTCCAAGGACTTGATACAGTGTCCCTGGGGTGAAAGAAGCAGCATCAGTTGTTTGTCTTGTTGTACTTTGGAGCATATGGAAGGAAAATAATAGGGGGGTTTCTAGGGGCTAGAGTCAAAGTCCAAAGTTTGGGAAACTCCCACCTTTTGGCTTCTTTTCGGATTGCAAGCTTTAAACTGTCAATAGGGTATAGCTTTTTGGATAGGCCTAGGGGTTGGAATTTTCTTGTACTCTAAGCATGGATGAAGGAAACTTCTTGTAACCTATCATTCCACTGTTTTGTACTTGTTAGCATCTTTACCTATTTAATATAAAATTTCTAGTTTCTTTAAAAAAGAAAAAAAAATTGTATGGGATGTGAAAGCCACAATAGCAAGTTAAACCCACAAGAAAATTCAACAAGGAAAAAAAATAGAAGTAATAATCTTAGAAGTTGATTATATCCTTGTAAACAAAAATTCCTAATCAAATACAAGCCTCTTCTACATGCTAGGATAAGACTTTTAGAAAACATCTAACTTCATCTTCAAAAGAATTCTTACTAGATTCATCAACTGTGAAAATCCCCTCTGACGTAAGAAGCCTTCCACTTATCATTATTGATCTTGATCGTAATATAGAGTCCACGGATTTATCCCTGGTAAGAGAAAGCACTTAGATCACTTATTTCTAGATTCAAAAGTATATGAGATTTGTAAGAATAAAAAAGCGGTTTCACTATCATGCCGCTACTACCTAATAATCGAAGAGAGTTGCTGAAGGAAAGTGGCCCTTGGGAGGAACTCTACACCATGTGGGATTTCTGACAACTTCAGCAAGAGGGATCTTAGATATTTGAACATCATTTTTAATAGAACTAAAGAATGCAAAAAGTGCTGTGTAGCAAGTACTAGGTAAGAATTTAAATGGAATCCATACAAAGTACACTAATCTAGTTAACTAAATCAATATCCAAATATTTGTAGTTGAAGTCTAACACCACTAAACAACACGCATGCCTTATCTTTAACAACATCATGCCACCCATTCAGCTAGCAACTACAAATGCAAAATATGACAAGTTCAAATGGAACATTTTAGATAATCCCACATTGAATGGGCACCAAGACGGAGATTGGGCCTAAAGTGAAGGCTTGTCATAAACTAGGGAAACTCCCATTTTTTGGGGACCTTGAGGGTGACGTAAAAGGCCAGGTTGTGTGGGCCAGAAGGCTTGCTCATGGCAAGCTTCAAGTCGCTACCTTAACATGTAGCTCAAATGGACCTTAAGTGCACATGTACATGAAGGCAAATCTGTAAGGATGGTCAAGCCTAGAGCAGTCAATCAATTGCCAAGTTCACATAAAATATTACAATTGGTATTAGAGTTAGGTTCAAGCAGACAATCATTAATAACAAACTGCTTGGACTTAACAACTGATTGTCTACTTTGGGCCTTACCACCCTCACGAATTTTCCCCCACATACACATGCACACAAGGCCCATCTAAACTACCTCCAAGATAATGACTGAAGCCTACACGAAGAAGCCTACTAGCCCATACAGCCCGCCCTCTGACGCCACGCTTAAGGTCCCCACAAAATGGGAGTTCACTGTTTCAAGACAAGTCCTCACTAAATGCCCAGTCTCCCTCTCAGTGCCCACCCAACTTTAGGAATATCACAATCCGCCCCGCTAGAACCAACATCCCTCTCAGCACAATTGTAGCTTAACCTGATAGTTGGCTTTGTTACTAATTGTAACAGAATGCTTGAACTTAGCAACTAATTGTCCGCTTTGGGCTTTACCACCCTCACAAATTTGTTCCCACGTGTACACACACACAAGGTCTGTTTGAACTACTCACACGGGTGAGGACCTAAAGCGTGCCAGCCCACACAGCCTGCCCTCTCACACCAACCTCAAGGTCCCCAAAAAACAGGATTTCTCTAGTTGAAGACAAGCCCTCACTTAAGGATCAATCTCACTCTCGATGCCCACCTAATTTGGGACTATCAAAACATTAATTGTAGATAGTGCGCTCTCACAGATGACAAATGGAAACAACTCAACACTACTTGTAGAAGAAGCAACTCGGAATCAAGTTGTACAATGAACGCCAATTGAATAGTACAATATATCAAAGGATAATAAGAAAGGCACACATCAATTTAATCATGGATAATGCAATTTCCAAAGCAAAATTGAAGCATTTTTGTAGACGCCAGAATGTTCTACAAATCAAATGATATTATGGGCTTCTTATAGATACTGAAGCCTTTTGGATTTAAGTCGGTTACCATAAAGCAACCCAAGGTCATGTACATTGATGAAAAACTAATATTTTTTAGTTGCTATTTTTAGTCAAATATTGCTTAGCATCTATGCACAATTAAACTAATAGGTAATTAAAATGATGTTATCATGCAAGCAATAAATATAAGGAGGCAAAATTCTCATCAAAGTTGGAGAGGACCCATAGAATTATAAGAATACCGCATATGCAAAAACTATGGTTATAAAATTGACACTTTCCAATTCTGCTATTTACGTCATCCTATTGCGGTTAAAGCATCTATAGAATCCAGTTGTGAAGAAGACAAAAAGATATACATATTCAAGAAAAAATATGAAGAAAAGAAAACATGCTACCAATTCGAAGGATCTCTTTGTTCATAGACACATCAGTGAGACTTTTGGTTACTTCTCAAAAGGTCATCATTGCATGAAAGTGGTTGAAAAGAATGCGTAAACAGGAAATAGAATAGGTTTACAAACTTCCATCTTGTCAAAAGGACAATGGTTTGCAGTAAGAAAGAATTTTGCAGAATCAGTTCGATAAGACTACCAGTAAAAAAGGAAGCATTAATTAGAAAACACCTATTGAAGTGATAAGAGAGAGAAGATGTTACGATATAGAGATTAGACATCAGCTTATGATAGGTAATTGGGCTATTAGTAGCTAAATTCATATTGAAGGGTGGCAGTTTGGGTTAGAAATAGCTTTACTATTCTTATGTGTTTGGTTGTACTTGTATCTAGACATATGATGGTTGTATGTAGATACATCTGGTTATTTTGGAATTTTATATATTTTAATGGATATAAAAGAATTGGAAGAAGGGAAATGTTACTATTCACAGGTGCTCTAGCTGCAGCCCTTCTCCCCCTTTTTCTTCCATCTCTTTCCTTCTTTCCTCTTCTTTTTCATTGTTCTTTAATCCTACACCAAGCTGTTGAAAATCTAATATGGTATCATAGCTCTAATTGTGAGAAGTCTTGGGTTCAAGTCTCTTCAATAGTTTTTTGCATATCTAGCCTCTATTCTGTTATCTCCTATATATCTCTCCGCTTCCAGGATGAGGTTGTGTATAAGGGGGAATGTTACTGTGTTAGTGATGGATTGACATACATTGTTGGGCATCCACCCGCCAGTTATAGCTTTTAGGTCTAGTGGTTATCTAACAATTTGGAAAGGAAGCATGCATTCTGAATGAGTTTTTTATATTAGGAGCATTAAAAGGCAATGATATTTAGTACATGGAACACAATCATTAGTGTAGAGAATCTTTGTTGTCTGCGTGCCAAAACTACTTACTTTTCAACTACAGGTTCTCATCAGATGCTTTGCTACAGCCCTAGCTTCATTAAGGATTTTCTCAAGTAGAAGATCAAAGAAATGTGGATCCACTGCAATTGGCAGCGTCCAAACTTCAAGTCAGGATTTATGGAGTCATTCATTAATTAATTCTCATCATCTCCTCAACAGCAGTGAGGCTTTGAAACATTTCAGGGCCTATGGAAGAGGCAAAATCTATGAGCGCAAGGAAGAAAATGTTCTAAAGTTAAGATTGAGGACAAAAGCGAAGTAGCGTAATCAATCCTCAATAGCAAAAAATAAAGACATTTCCATTTGATCCCCTTCTATTAGATGGTATAAGATTTTGAGCATCCTAGTGATTTTTGTTGTACCATGTTGTCGAAGGCTTATTCAACTTGGTCCATTGCTATGCCAGGATTTATACTTCATTGATCCAAGATCCAATTCATGATAAAAATGGAGCAAATACAGGGAAATGTTAAACCTTTTTACCTCATATAATAGCTCCAAAAGACTTAAAGTCAACAGCATATCACTTGTGGTGCTCACTTCTGAAACCAATAAACTAAGTAGATCCGATCTATAAATAACTGATGCCACAGAGCTAGAGACAGAGAACAATTTCACTATTAAAGCAAAAACGCGAACTCGTCCCTGAAACATATACAAAGCAAGAGGCAAGAGCATATCAAATGTACTGAAAAAAGATGTCAATAGAATAAAGCTTTTGGCAAATTTAAAGAAAAACATAACAATATATATGTTGAGCTTAAAACATAAATGCAAAAATCCCCCAAAGAGAAATACCCCCAATCACACAACAAAAAGCATTAATGAAATAATCAATTTTGCTATTAATTAACAGCCATACTAAGTCTCAGAATCTCACTAATCATATAGTTACCTTGGGCCTCATAATAAGTATTCATTATGGAATCAAATTTCACATTATATATCAAGGATGAGTTGAGTCTGCTAAGGAAAAAGAAAAAGAATCTACAATTTGAATGGTAAACACAATGAAAAAAGAGAAGAGGGAGACAAAAGAGAAACAAGGTGTGATCATTTCTGTCACTTCCACTTTATATTTATACCTTTGGGATACAAGTATATTATTACATCATTATCATGTCATAACTTCGGCGTATGAACAAAAGTAATGTAATATATAAATACTACACAACATCCTACACTCCCCTCAATCTAGGTTAGGGCCACGTACCTAGCTTGCCTTGTATGTTGCAAGTAAAGAGAATTGAGTTTGCTGGTAAGAATATTCACTACTTGTTCTTTGTTCTTGACAAATGGAGTGCAAATGAACTACAATGCAACTTTTCCTTAATAAAGTTCCTCTTAACTACCCTACGTTCGGCGTGATCATATTGTATACTAAAGATCCAAAGGCTTTGAAATTGGTAGCTCATCTCTAAGCAAAACACATGGTTATAAAATCTCACATAAGCCATAATCCATATACCAAGACTAAAACATTAACATGGAACCAAGAAACAATAGACTACTTGCTTCTCTACGTAAGTTATCACTAACAAAAAATGTGATACCATAACGTAGGGAGATGATTAGCATAACCAATCTGCTCGGTGTATGCATCGATTCACATGATATAATTACTGGAATATAAAATCCCTTGCCTTGAAGTGAATTTTAAATACCCAAATCCAAATTATTTGTTGGGCTCATTAAAGAATATAAATTAGTCTGCTAGCCAAGTTACCTGAAAACTTGATGAGAATTAAACAAAATATGGGAACTAAGAACAATGCCAAGGTTGCACATAGGACGAAAAGAATCTATCATTTGTTTTCCTTTTCTTTTTCTCTTTTCTTTTTTTAAGACTCAATGTTTTAAATGAACACTAATGTTTGATGGTCTCATAGAAGGTATTCGATTAAAGTGTTTGTTGACATGTCAACTATATCCAATGAGAGGATCATATCTTGGTCGGATTGGTGCAGCATCTCTTCCACCTTTCACAGGTTGGAAGCTTGAGTCTACCCAACATCAATGGTGTTAGTTATTTTCCCATTTGGGAGTTTGAATCTAATTCATGACCAGTATTATGATGTCCTTGTCCATTGGGGTCCCAGTTGCCCTTTGAGCCATCAAGTGTCAAATCTCAAAAAAAAGAGCTCCAATGCAAATATTTGTTTACATGCAAGTCAATCTTTCATAGAAATAAATAACTTGTAGAAATGATGAAAAAACAAAGTTCCGTTTGTTATTGATGAAGGACATGCGTCAACACGTCAACCAACATAATATTATTGGATAACTGAGATTATATCACATAAGTGAACATATATCGACACAGCAACATACATCAAAAGTGTTGTCATTTGCAACCAATATATTGTGTAAATGTCATAATCATATGACCTGACCACTATAATGCCAACAAATGCTAACCCATTCTAAATGACATACTTTGACATTTGATACAATGTTCCCACAAACCTAGCTATCTTCTTTTTGTCAAAACAGGTCTTTTTACCACAAACACCTCTGGTGGTGTTTTTTCTTTTCTTTTTTTTTCTTTTTTGAGCTCACCCGAACACCTCTAGTCATTCACAATGAAGAGGAAAAAAAACAAAAAAAATGAAAAGAAACAATAAGATATTGGATGTGTGTAAGACATAAAACAATATAACAGCACAAGTAAATACAAATTACCATACCAGTGATGAACAACGGGCTAATAAATTCCTCAGGTTTGTTCCTTCATCACTTTTGGCTGAAAAAATCGTATCCTATACACATTTTCCAAAAAAACAAAATAGAACAGCTAACTTTATGAGAACTTTGCTTTTATTCATCAGAATTGACGATACAGGGTATAACACCAATGGTAGAACACTTACTATGCCTTTCGTGGAACTAGCCACACCCCTAATGGCATCCATCGATGCTGTTGCAACCTGCTCATTACTGGAACAGGCAAACAGGCAAACAAGCATAGTGTAAGCCAAGGGATTGATTAGAGCCAAGCAAAAAGTCTAATAATAACAAAAAATTACTTGAAAGCAAGCAAGTTGCAGATTAGGAATGCTCTTTCTGCAAACCAAAGTATAAAGCTCGACACAATAAAGTAGTGCCAATTGAATAAGCTTAGACCACAATGTAGATTTTTTTTTCTCCTTTTTTTTGAGAGGAAACTAAACGAAATTATACTAACCAAAACAGCAGTACAACCTCGAAGGCACAGGGAATACCAGAAGTACTCCCCACAAAGCCAAGAAAACCACCACAGAATTACAGCAGATACGGCCCACTCCTAAGCCAATCATTGACCAAATACCCGGGGCCTACCAGAGAACAAGCTACCCAACATGAAGCCAAAAACATCACAGATTCCTAAACAGAGAGAACCTCATTACCCTTCCTCTCTAAGATCCTATTATTCCTCTCTGTAAATAAAGACCATATTGTCACAAAAGAGGCCACACTTCCTATGTTTTTAGAAGACCTAGATGAACCCCCATGTGAGAAAGACAGAAGCACTTGCTACAGTTGGAAGGAGTCATTAGCTTCTATTCGAGAAATGAAGCCACCTGTGCCAAACAGTTCTAGAGAACGCACAATGGAGGAACAGATGCTCCGTCGATTCTTCATCCTGAAAACAAAACACAACAGTGGGTGGGTAGGTTGCCTAACTTCCAAAGTTAGGCAAACAACAAAAAGACAATTGTCCATTTCCACAACAACTTGGCCTCCTTAAACCATCATACACCCATGAACTAATTATCAATTTGTGCATTAAGCAAGTTATGCTAACAGATAGCCCAATACCAGCATTCATGATGGGACTTGTGAAATCTCCAATAGCTACCATATACCACATTAAATTCTTCTATTACCTCTTATCCTCTTTGTTTTCCTTGTGCCCCAGTTAAGGAAAGGAGTGGAACAAGGTACAGCAAAACTATTTCGTCACAGTCCACAGATATCACAAGCATTTAAATGATCAAATACTGATTAAATAGCAAAATTCGAATTTCCAGCATACCCATCAATCAAGCAATTGAGCAAAAGTGGGTATATTCCATACTCATCAACAAGCTCGGCACCAGCGTCGACACCCGCCAAAAGACAACATACCTGTGCAACAGTTAGTTAGAGGTTGTGAACAACTACCTGAAAAATATGAGCACAGGTGGAAAACAAGCATTTAATCCAGGCTACATTAGAACATGTTTGTCATCAACTAACCCAAAGAGAGTTGCCTTGTCTTTGTAGACGTACTTAAATAAAAATTTAGCATATTATAAATATCAAAAAATTAGTTATCCAATTACCAGAACAAGCACTTTCAACACATATGACACACAATCTCCTTCCTTTTTCCTTTTTCTCGATTGGGAGGTAGAACAGCATTCAAACATTTACACGCAAAAACAACTAAATTACGTAAATTATCTTACAAAAGTATTCTGCAAAGGCACTGCCTCTCCACCCTAAATCTACAAAGTTATTGCAAGTTGAACAACTCTAAAGCCAAGATGATCCCTTTTCTTCAACAATAAAAACCATCAAAGTCAACAAGGAAAATTGTAAAAAAGAACAACAAACAAACCTCAAGAATTTATGAAATTTTTTAAGAAAATTTGTTATTCACAATCATAAGATAACAATTACAATATGACATGAGGCCAGCTTGAAAAGTGATTTGATTCGATTGTCAAAGAAAGATTTGCTCAATTGAATAGTAAAAAGGAAGTAAGAAAGTCGAGATGTTGTGCTCATCTATGAAACCACTAGAGCAAGTTAAGGCAGTTAAAAAAAAAAAAAAAAAAAACACTTATAGTGTGCCTCTGGGAAGAGGGAACGTGCCACAACCCTGCCAATGAAGCACAAAGCCATCCAGTACAAAATTCTGAGCCTGATATTGCAATTATAGAAACCATTTCATCTCATGTGTGATCATGGCATTGCTCAAGTCCTTAGCAGTTCAAGCCAACTTCATCATTGTGGACATGTTGAAAATGCTGATGAAGGATCAAAATGTAGCAGGAAATATGATCAAAAAGGCAAAGCAACTTGTCAAAGCAAGAACGCAAACTCTAGAGACACTGAAATGACGAGTGAGTGGTGTTACTTTCACCTCGTAAGACTCCCGTTCACACATAAGGAGAGCTTTCAACTGTTTTTGGAGACAAACTAAAGGAAAGCTACAAACCCATCACAGAGGTAAGTGGGAGGAGTAGGAGTCCAACTCAAACCCAAACCCCAATTGATAAGGAGAGGAGAAAAGAAAGGAATCGAACACCCTCTCCTTATCAAATAATTTTCCACTAATCTATACATATGGCATTTACATGTGAAACCTCATGGGCTACATGGACATCTAAGAGCAAAGTTCTAATATAAGCATCTATGTCAACTCTATATGTATCATCTTTTGCTCATTTGCGATTTTTTCCAAACATTGAATCGTATTGTGTACAATTTGACTTAAATCGTACGATTTTCATAACATTGATTATTTATTGGCAATAAATTCGGCGAACTTCTACGAATTATTTCTCTTTTTTTACCATCGAAGTGCGAAGTGGATGTAAAATAAAAAAATACCAAAATTCGCCGAAATAGTTCGATAAAATTCGACAAAATTCAATAAACTTCAATAAATTTTCTATTTTTCAATTCAAAAATGCAAAAATTCGACAAGAAATTCGATAAATTTCAACAAAGTTCGATGAAATTCGACAAAGAAGTAAAAAAATGTTATTTCATTAATAAAAACAAAAAAAAATATCAATAATTATGTATTATTTTCAACTTCATCAACCAACATAGCAATATAAATTTTAAAAAATAATTTAATAAGCTAACAAATTTTGTAGTTTATGGGATATGCTTTACCAAAAAGAGAAGAAAAGAAGCAAAAAAATAAATAAATAAAGTTGAAATAAGATAAAAACTTAAAAATAAATTAAAAAAGTTTCCAAAGCCATCTTCTTTTAGTTAACTCTTATAAAACAAGATTAAAAAATAATACATTTAAATAATAAACTAATAAATTAAGTATGGTGGGATTCAAACTAACAAAGTATATGGTTGAGAAGCAAGCCACCAAAAAACTAAATATCAAAACAAAGAAAATAAATTAAGACCAAAAGCCACCATTTCAAATTCATCAACCCACTTAATAAAATTGATTTTGTTAGGTCACTTATTGGTATTTTTATGATTTAAAAGTGTTTATTTATATTAGTTTTTTAGCTTATACTACAATAAATCTATATATTTAAGCATATATAAAAAAACTCTCTAAACTTCTCTAATTAGGAAATTTTTACAAAAATTCTCCATGTTAAATTAAACTTCTCCAAATTAATTCCAATTTTCAAGTGACCGAAGTCAAGTTGAAATCGAATTTTCGATCCTTGGATGTGCGTTAAACAATGTGAATGTAAAAACACATGTTTCAACTGATTATATTTATACTTTTATATGTGAAAAGTATCTATTTATGTTTGTTTTCATCATTTCTAATAGTAATTATGCATATTTTAACATCTATATAGAAATTCTTTAAACTTCTCTATGTTGGCGAATTTTTACAATAATTCTCCAAGACTTCTCAAACTTCCCCAAATTAATTCTGATTTTTAAAGGTCGAAGTGTCGGGCGAAATCGAAGTTTCGAACCTTGTTTATTGCAACTATATGTAATTTGAAGTAATTAAACCATATAATATAACATTTTTTTTAGAAGAAACAAGATACAAAAGAATAAAGAAAAAGTACAAGTAAGAAAGATAGATTTACCATACATGTAATATTTATAAATACTAAAAGGAATCTTATGGATATTTGCTTTAATTTCAAAATTCTAAATTTAGGCATTTTCCTAATGTAGGGGAAGTGTATATGAATCAATAGATTTAAGAGAAATTACATATATAGATAACTTTATTGAAACAACTTAGAACTTACTAAAACACTCAAACTAAGTTTCCTAAGTTATTTACAATACTATAGAACTTCCTAAAGCTATTAAAACTCTATTTGGATACTTCTAAAGGCTTTCTAATACACTTAAAATGAAAGACTTATTAGAAACCATCTAAAATAGACTCTTCCTTAAAAATTTAAAAATTTTTTAAAAAAAAAAAAAAAAAAAAAACTAGACTAAAAAGTAAAAAGAACCTAAAAATTAAACTTAGAACCTTCTTAAACATTGGTTTGTGTCCTGCATCAAGAATAAGATGCACCGATAAGCTTGAGTGCCGCAAGCTTCCCTTGTTTGTCTTCAAGTATGCTCATGTTGTCCAAAAATCTTCTCAACCACATAACCAATCAAAGAAATCTTCAATGTGCAAAATTCCATTGAATTGTAAAAAATTCACAAAAATGCCCAATGAGTTGACCATAATAGGAGGTATTTTGGACAGGTTTAAGAGTCATGTAAGTATCAACTTTGTTGCGGAGAAAAGAGAAATCTGAGGGATTGCGTTGTCATTTATAGTGTTGCCATTTAGAGGAAAAATTATTTTTAGGAGTTGTCATATCTAAAAGATACTAAAATTGTAAAAGTTACTATACAGTGAACAACTCTGTAAGTTTATTTATTTGGTGTTCTTCCATTGAGGAATTATCACGAATAAGAAGAATTTTCCTCTCTTCTCCCGTGGACATAGGCCATAGAGCCGAACCACGTTACATCTCATTGTTTCTTTGTTTCTTTATTATTTTATTTTCCAACAAACTTCATCAAAAAAAATAAAAAATAACAATAAACAAAAAAAATTCTGAGTCTTGTCTTTTAAAGGATACTAGGTTTGAGACAAATTTTTGGGAGTGAGAATTATAATTAAGAGCGGTATGAGATGATTGAGCATGTAAATAAGGAGGTCGTTGACGGACAATTGGCAACATGTTTTCTAACTGTTCATATTTTCTACAGCTGAAATTTGTAGATTGGGAGTTGAATTAGAGTCATCTATGGTGGTGGAGTTATGAGGAAAGAACTAGAAATGTTCTAGAAGACTTGTGGAGGTTAGAAGATGTGTAAAGAGGGTGTTGTGAGTATTGTGACGGAGAGGCAACAAGGTGGGAGGGTTGGGTGGGAGGGCTATTTGAAGGTTGCAACATAGCTGAAACATGGTTGATTGACTTCCAATGGTTTAGCTAATTTTTCTCCTCTCTTCTTTCCATAATGCATGTCAATGATAGACTATGTTACCCAAACTCTTTACTTTAGCCCAACGTACTCGTGTCTGACACTTCATCATACAACATGAGTATGGGATATGCGTCCGACACTTTAGATTTTACAATATTACTATGTAGATTTTCCAATGAAAAGAAGAGAAAGCATGAAAGAAGATAATGACTAATAGGTGAAATTCACTTAAATGGAAAAACAAAATGGACAATAAATGAGTGAAAAGAAGAAAAAAAGGAAAGAATAACATATAATATAGCCAAGTCCTCGTATCCTACAATTTGAAAATGAACAAGTCGGACCTCTAGATACGTACTCGTATCCGACACCAATACCCGAGTCCAAGTAACATAGATGATAGAGATAATGATGCAATGTGATAAGAATTGGAGTTTGTGGAGATCTCAAATTAGTGTTTTTATATTTAAGGAAATTTTACTAAAATAGTAAATTTACTATTTTCTGTTGTAAAATAAACAAGACAAAAATGTAACATGGTTCGGCTCAATGGCCTACGTCCATGGGAGAAGAGGAGGGATAAATCTTATTCATGGTGTCTCAATGGAAGAGCACCGTATAAATAGACATACAGAGTTGCAAACGCACATAGTAACTTTTATAATTTTAGTATCTGCTAAACATAGCAACTTTTAAATAGCAACAATATGGCAATTCCTAAGAATATAATCTTCTTTGTAAATAGCAAACTCCCTCTCAAGCTGGTGAATAAAGGTTTACCATTCCCAGCTTGGATACACTTGTTTGGAATGGAGTACTACTCAGTCCCTTGGTGAGTACATCCGCTAGCTGATTATGAGTAGACACATATGGAGTACAGATCAGTCCACTGTCGAGTTTCTCCTTAATAAATTGTCTATCAATTTCATTATGTTTGGTTCGATCATGTTGTACTGGATTATGTGTTATGCTAATGGAAAATTTATTGTCGCAAAAGAGTCGCATGGGACCATCTCACTTAATCTTGAGGTCATCTAAGAGTTGGCAAATAATTTATCTGAGACTTTGAATCCAATAGAAATAGGGAACTTACCTGAATGGGCTAATGAGCAGGTACCTGAGGGCTTGTCAAGAGTAACAAGTAGAGTGCGAGCCGCTCTATCTCATCATGATTGAATCCTACTTGTTCCAGAGAGTTCTCGGCAACTGGCGGTTCAGTGGATAAGTGTGTTTGTCCACTGTTTTTCTGTTGCCCTCCTTTGTAGCCCCATTCTTTATTGGATGTTGGCGGCTTACCATGAAGTTTCCAGCACTTCTCTCTAGTATGTTTGGCCTTCTGACAATAAGTACACCATAGGTTGTCCCTGTTATCTCGGTTTGGGACCTTTGATGATTCAGCTCTTGGAGTGCTTGTTTTCTGATCATAACCTCGATTAGCAACCATAGTAGAGTCTTCCATCTTCTGAGGTGCGAACATAATACTTCTTCTACTTTCTTCAGTTCGGATAACGGAGATAGTCTCGTTCAAGGTTGGCCAACTCTATGTTAAGAATCTAAACTCTCACTTGATCAAACTCAGTATTGAGTCCAGCCAAAAAATCATAGACCCGATCTTTTTCAATGTAGTTTTTTATATCTACAGCATCTTTAGGGCATTTGGTCTCAATACACCGATAATGATCAAATTCCTACCAAAGATTTTTCAGTATATTGACATACTTTATGATTGTCTTGTTTCATTGTTTTGTTGCTCTAGTTTTAACCTTGATTTCATACACTTGGTCTGCATCATGTGCCTTGGAGTATGTTTGGTGAATGGCGTCCCAAATATCTTTAGTGGTGATCAAGAACATGCACGTATCATTGATATCTGGCATCATCGAATTCCATAGCCACGCCATTATTGATGCGTCTTCATTATCCCATCTTGCAAACTGAGGATCTCTAGGTTTTGGTCCATTGCCCAAAAGGTGACTCAATTTCCCTTTACCTTTTAAAAAGCTACGAACTAGTTAAGACCACTTTAGGTAATTTTTCCCATTGAGTTTGTATGTTGCTTGAATATTTGGTGGTTCACCTGTCTCAATGTTGGAAACTATTTCTTCGAACTGCACGGTGTCAGAAATGACTGACATTTTTTTTCCTTTTTCTTTTTTCTTTTTTTTTTGTGTGTAAGGTGTTAAGAAGTAAAAGAGAAAGAAATAAAAAAAGAGGAAAAAGAACAGAAAGAGAGAAGTTGCGTGGGAGAAAAAGAAAAGAAGAAAGACGGAGAAGAGAGAAGAAGAGAGATCGCACGAGAGAAAGAAGAAAGAAGGAGAGAGATACCGCAATGGGGCGGGAGATGCAACCGCAAGACAGCAGCAGCAAGCAAACGCAGTAGCGGCAGCAGCAAGCAAACGCAGCAGCGGCAGCAACAGCAAATGCAGCAGCAACAGAAGACGCAGCGGCAACAGTGGTTTTTGCAAAGAAGACGACGCGCCAAGATAGGTTTCGCGACGGCGATAACGACAATCAAGAATAGTGCTTCTCTAACGGTGATAAAGGCCAAATAAGATGATTCTCGTCTCGACGATGAAGGCTGAAGGTAAGTTCGGCGATGAAGGCCAAGTTGGATCAAGTTCGGCGATGAAGGCCGAAAGATTCCCAGTTGTTCGAACCTAAAGCTCTGATACCATGTTGTAAAATAAACAAGACAAAGATGTAACGTGGTTCGGCTCAATGGTCTACGTCCACAGGAGAAGAAGAGGGATAAATCTTAGT
The DNA here is from genome assembly GCA_035771175.1 of Paratinospora sagittata. Classification (NCBI taxonomy): domain Eukaryota; kingdom Viridiplantae; phylum Streptophyta; class Magnoliopsida; order Ranunculales; family Menispermaceae; genus Paratinospora; species Paratinospora sagittata. The sequence continues at coordinate 22,384,232 of CM069612.1, read as the reverse complement.
CGTGGTGTCACAATAGAAGAGCATCGTATAAATAGACATATAGAGTTGTACACGCACATAATAACTTTTACAATTTTAGTATCAGCTAAACATAGCAACTTCTACATAGCAACAATATGGAAATTTCTAATAATATAATCTTCTCTGTAAATAGCAACGCAATCCCATAGATTCTTCTTTTCTCCGCAACATTTTTGATAATTTACTATTTTTAGTAAATTTACTATTTTTGGTAAATTTACTATTTTTAGTAGTTTTTATTTTTAGTATTTTTATTGAGTTAGGAAACTAGTTATTTTTGTTGAATTAAGAAATTAGTGTGTTAGGAGTATATAAATCATTGTAAGCCATAAGGCAAAGCAGTTCAGTTTAGTTTTTTCAGAAGAAGAAATATAATTTTCTCGAGGTTTAATTCCTCAATTGTTTCTTCCTTCGATATTCCTTAGAATTAACAGATTAAAGATCTCGATTATCTCTTCCTCCAGTATTCCTTAGAATCAACGTATTAGAGATCTGCGAAATCATTTTCCAAATTCAGTGGCCTACATCAGATAACCATCTCTACAATCTTCATGAACAAATGATCTTCAAATTCCTTAAACTTTTGATCTAACTGTTCATGGGGTTACATGTGTTGAATGATCTTCAACCATGATGAAAGCAGTAGGCTCTAAATTGAGGCTTTGTTACCACTTAACGTAATGGAAGCTTATATGAATCAATAGATTCAAGAGAAATTATAAAAAAACAAAGACCTAAGAAGCTATTTTTGCTTTCAAAGAAGATAATAATTGATGTTGAATGTTAGATCCTTGTAATTAGAGCTCTTTACATAGATAACTACATTGAAACAACTTAGAACTTACTAAAACACTCAAAATAAGTTTCCTAAGCGCCAATATGGCATTGGCTCGGTGGTAGGACAAGGGCGCATGACTGTAGGACAGGGACAGAAGTCATGACTTTGAATCCTACCATCGTTGTCCTTCCCAGGCTTTGTCCCAAGACCAGGGGGTCCCGATACCTCTCGGGAGATACGCGGCGCACACACTTGTATCTTCTCAAAAAAAAATAAGTTTCCTAAGCAAACACTCAAAATAAGTTTCCTAAGCTATTTATAACACCGTAGCAACTTCCTACTACTATTAAAACTCTATTTAGACACTTCTATAGGCTTTCTAATACACTTTAAATAATCAAAACAAAAGAAAAAAATTTATTAGAAACCATCTAAATTAGAAACTTCCTTATTAAAAGGAAACTAGACTAAAAAGTAAAAAGAACCTAAAAATTAAATTTAGAACCTTTTTAAACATTATTTTATGTCCTGCATCATTTCCTCATTTATGTATGTTATATTAAAGTTTTTTTAAAAGTATAATTAAATCGTATTATATAATGTTAACTGTGAATATTTACAAATATTTCAGTTCTAACTTTGGAGTTTATATATATGGTCAAATACGAAAAAATAGATACAGATTTACACTATACACATACTCTATATAAAATCTCAAAATGAGTTTTATATAGTTGATTTAATTTGAATTTACAAATTTTATGCTTTTTTAATCATTTATGTATACTATTTTAATGTTTATAAAACATATTTATTGACTCAACTCAATTAAGCCTTTTCTCAACTACATGGGATTGGCAATGAAACATATTTATTGAATGTAACAATAAATAAAAATAATAAAATCCAAATAAAAGTAGGTATCCTACTTTTCAAACCAAATGGATACAGATGAAAAACATGTCATCCATTTTAAATGTGGGTTGGATACAGACAAGTGGTAATTTCATTAATATCAAAGGTTATTTGTACCCATTTTATTTGTACCCGCTTTTTTGCCACCTATACCGACTCCTCAGCGATGCCCTAGACATATTTGCTCATATTGGGTTAAACATTCTCCAATCCCACGAAAGTATACACTCAAAAGAATCATGAGTGTTATAATCATGAATCGCAATCAAATTGTTAAGGGGCTTGGCCACACAACATAAAAAAAAATTAATAAAAAGTTACAAATTATTATTAGTCCAAGTCTCAAAAATGAGACAAATGTCATGTATCCTAGCCTATTCCCACACAACATAGAATACTATAAGTCTTATGTCTCAATCAAGGATTCATAACCCTCGTCGTCAAAGTCTACTATATTCATATCATCTTCAATCGTAAAGGGATCTGACCCTTTTTTATCTATGGTTTTTGTTAAAATTGAGAGAACCAAGCAGTTCCTTTAAAAGTTTGTTATACCAACAGCCAATGATTGCTTTAGTAGTATTTGAAAAATGTCAATTAGAAACTTTAAAAATTCAAACATTACATTCATAACATCACTAGTCTATGAAAATAACCTAAACAAAATAACAGGGATAAAAATACAGAAAAAGATAAAAAAATATAACAAATAAGAAATTAAAATTGATTGCATAGCATTTGTGAGAGTGCCAAAAAAAATTATCCAGTAAAAGCTCTTTCAAACCAATCACAAACAAAATGTACAACAATCATGGGTAACAAAAATAAAAAGCTGCAACAAGCACCAAGAGATATGCATAAGTGATTTCAAAGAGTTTTTGTATGGAGCAAAAGTTGGAGGAGCAATCAATAGCTATTAAAACATAACTTTGAAATGGTTTGTTTTTTGTGCATACCGTTTTACAGGCTAAGCATCTGATAACTTGAGAGTCTGCTTGCAAACCAACTTGCACAAAGGCCTAAGGAAACATAAAAGAAAACGTCCTCTATAAAAATTAATGCTGAACAAAAAATTCCTGTATACAATACAAAAACTACAAATGTTGATGGAGATTAACTAAACGAAGTAAGTTCAAAACAAAAGAAGCTCTTATCTCACGCATTATTTCTGAAAGAAATCTAAATAAAACACACTCAACTCAACAAAGCCTTTTGCCAAGTCCCAACTTCATGAGATCGACACATTAAAATATAAGATAAATAATGAAATCTGAAATATCAATGCATTAGAAAATCATTCCAATATATTATTCTTCTTCTTTTGCTCCATTAAGCTTAAATGGGTACACTATTCACATATTCAAAATGTAATGTAGGCATCCATGCAGCACAAATATTTTTATGTTCACTTGGGACTCACAATCACATCTCAAAGGTCACCGACTTCACCACTCATAGCAAATCACAACCTCCTTCATCTACAATGTAGGTACAAACAATTTGCAATGGATTTTCTAATACGTATACTCCCCAATTTCAACCATGACCCTGCTAATAACTTTTTGCAACCACTCCTAGAACTACTCTTAGGACTTCATTCAAAACAATGCATCATTTCCCTTGAATGCCTAAGATAGCCCCTTTAAAGTTTAAATCAATAAAGCTAACTTTTGTATTTGCCAAAAATTCGAGTTACTTTCATATCAACAAAAACATTTCACTTAAGAAGTTCACATTGCATCTGCTCTTGCAAACCTTAGCCCTAATGCACCAAACCTTCATCTGTCAAAAATCATGTTCTCCCTTCAACCATAGAGACTGAAAAAAAAAAAAAAAAAAAAAGTTATAGAATAATTTTAAATTCTACATCTTCATTTATACATATAAAGCAGAAGGACGAGCCTTAACACAAGGTTCGAGGTTGCTCCACTGTGACCTAAAGGTCATGAGCCTTAACACAAGGTTCAAATACAAAAATAGCCTCTTGAATGGAGGAAAGGTTACAAACATTGTCCCTTCCCTAGACCCCACAAATGTTGGGAGCCTCGTGCATTAGGAACCCCCTTTATTTATACATATAAAGAAGACACTCATACATTGCATTTGCAAACTTCCCATGTACCTTAAATTGTGCCAAGACCTTTTTCTCTTTCTTCGATTTCCCAAATCTTTGATCTTTGAATTATTAACAGATGAATCTAGAACTCAACCAAAAGGGATTGAAGGAATTTCTATATCAACTACAATCAACCATTTTTCCAGCGAAAATGGGAAATTTTAGTTATTTCACATTTGTCTTGACAACATTATTGCTATTTAACAATCAAAAGCCAATGAAGTAAGAAATAATTGATTTTGAATCTTGTCAGAGTTAGTCCTATCAGGAAACACATATTTTCTTCCTTATTGATGTGAAAAATGGTGCAAAAACAAGTAAATAATAATCACGCAACAACAACAAAATGAGAATATCTATAGCAAGAGTAATGTAGAATTTAAACATACCATATAATGTGGGATCAGAGAGGTGCCATATTGTGTTTTAAAAATCCTCTCAAGACAAGCAACCAAGATCTTTTCTAAACCAGGAATGTTTGTTTTGGTTTGCAAAGCACTGCAGATACAAACAACAAATCAGAATTGGGATAACATAATTGTTAAGGACAAGATACTACACCCAAGTTCCTAAGTAATATTGCTAAGAAATAGACCAAAGATTGAAATACTATGGTGAAGATCAAATGTAAGAGCCATTTTGGCCTACCAACTTCCCTAAAATTCTAATTTATGAAGGGAAAAAAAGGTCTCACGCAAAATAATAGGTTATCCATGGGATCCTTCTATCTCTTTTTTTTTCTTTTTTCTTTTTTGTTTTCTTTTTTTTTTAGATCAGCTGGTATCAGAGACTTACGTTCCAACTAATCCCTTTGGAGCACAGTCACAGACTCTCAACGACGCCATTGGTCAACAAGTGGTAGGAGGTGACTTCAACTCGAGACCTTCAGGGCAGGTGCGCTTGCACCTAACCACTGAACCAATCTGTCGTTGGTTATCCATGGGACCCTTCTATCTAACAAAAGAGTTAAACTCTACTTATGCTATATTTGATTAATACCAGATTGCTAGTCCAAAGCCCAAGTAAAGAAGCAGATTATGCCAAGTTGCAAGTGAGTAAAAACCTTCACATCCATTAGAGTTTCTAACCCTGCAATCCAACTCATTCAATTCCCACTAGCACATCCACCAGAAAATGACATATTGTGTGGGATTGAACTGCAACAAGAACAAGTGCAACTCATAATTCATTGTTTTAAAAATCGTTTCAGGGTTACGCCTCGAGGCACCTAGAGGTTTAAGCCTCAATTTTTCCAAACAAAAACTTGCTTTTTTTAACTTTTTATTTAAAAACAATAAATTTTTAAATTATGGTTTTTGGATTATTAATATTATGATTTTTGCTCCAATCAACCCAATCATTTCTACCAGCAATTAATCCATCTTTTTACTTATAACAACTTCGACTCGAGCTCTAATAAAAAGTATTTCCGGTGACTTCAGGAAGACAGAAAAGATACCTACCTAATGATGACAGGAAGCGGAAATCGATCGAGGAAATTCTTCACAGAAACATCGTTCTGAACGCCTGTGAATTCAGGAAAGAGTGAACGGTGGTTCATAGATGCAGAACTCTAATAAGGCTGAGAGAAGAAAATGAAGATGGGGTGAGCAATCATCGTTACCAGGATAATAAGCGAAATCTGAAGCTGCTTCGAGTAACTGAGCTGGATCCTCCGTAGAGATCACTTCCATGGCTGCCTGAAGAAGAAGAAGACGACGAAGAAGAAGTAAGCGTGAATCGAAAGGAAATGGTGGGGACTTTAAACCCCTTTTATTGCAGAATGGGGAGGCTTTGCACGTTGCGGTATAGAGGTGTTTAGGTGGCACGACCAAATGAGTAGCAGCGGGTTGGCAGCTCATGTAATTTTGTTTTAAATGTAAATAAAATGAGAAAAGTGCTTTAAAAATATTTTTTTTAAATGTCCGTTATTATCTTTAAGAATTGTTAGATCGTTTCAAATTGTGCATTAACATATGATACGAGATTATTCAATAACTCTAAAGATAATATCAACAAAGTGTATTAAAAAAATATATTAATCAAGTATTACTAACAAAATAATATACTAAGATTCAAATTAATATGCAGGTTGATGCGGATAGTGACGGTTATATAAACAAGGAGATCCAACAATTTTAAAAGACAATATCAATAAAGTATGTCAAAAAATGTATTAATCAAGCATTAGTCATTAAATAATATACTAATATTTATATTGATGAGGTAAGTGATGATTGGTTACTTTTGCTCATTTATGATGTGCTGATATGTTGTTTAGGGTTTAGTTTGTTAGCTCAAGTATAATTTTGGGTTTAGTGTGGAACCACGGTAACAAAATATATTGTGGGCCTCATGCTCAATTATTATTAGGATTTGGACCTCACCAAAGTATTTGTAATCACTTTGTATTTGTTTATAAGTCACAGAGTCTAAACCAACGTCGGTTAGTTCAGTGGTAATCCTGAGGTGAAGAGTTCAAATCAGAACTCATGTCACCCACTAATATATTAGCCAATAATTTTAAGAATGAAAGAATTTTGATATCCACCGACCTAAAAAAAAAAAACAGTCATATACTCTCTGTGTCATAGGTTCTCTTAAAGTTAGTTTTAGTTGTATCATTTGTGCATCTCCACCTCTACAATGTATCTGAAGTTACTGTAAAAAAAAAAAAACCAACCAAACAAACAAACAAAAACAAAATTGAAAGTAAAAAAAATATTATTTTAACCATAAAAGTATAACTACATTTTCATTTACGCAGAGTCAATATGTGTCATACGCTCATATACTTGTTTAGAAATATAAAAACTTTAATATATTAACCCTTTTCGTTTCTAGTAAAACTTTAACATATTTTTAAGCATAGAAGTTACTTCCCAAGCCAAGAAATGTTGGGTCAGTTTTAAAATAGTATTTCTAAGGAAACTTACTTGTCAGTGACCCCACCAAGACCTTATTGATCATGCAAAAAAACAAATACTATTTTTACCCACTTTCTCCCATTACCCAACCTAATTTTAAAAACTAATTTTAATTTTGTCTTTACCTACATTAAAAATTTAAAATAATCCTCCTCACTTTACGTACCCATGATCAAACTTCAACCTTCTTCTTTATCCAAAAAAAATTTTAAGCATCCAACCCTAAATTTCTTTCAAAATTATTTTTTGTTTTTACTTAATAAATTAAAATTTATTTTGAGTAAAAAATTATTTAATTATTTTTTTACAAAAAATATTTTTATTAATTTAATAAGCATTAATTTTAATATTTTATTCAAATTAAATTTTTTAGTAGAACATTAATTTTACTATTTTAAACTAACATTTTATTTTTGAAAACTCTAGTGCTTAACTTTTCACCAATCAAACAAGGGCTGGTGTCTTAGAGACTCCTTTAATGTACCCTATACTTTCTTATACTTAAATACTAAACAAAAAAAGTATAAAGAAATGAGATGAAAAATAAGATCGTTTGGAAAGCAACGAGAGAAGAAGACGCCAATAGGTAAAGAGAGCAAGGAGAAAGGGAGAAATCTGAAAATTATTAAGGCCTCGTTTGATTCTTGATTTAAAAACTATTTTCTGTGCCCCAAAGTTCAAAGACATGAAAAATATGTTTTGTTGACTAAATTTAAAAACAGTCTTTTAAAACTTTTCAAAGAAAACATATTATTTTCAGAAAACAACAAAAAGTCATTGTCTAAATTTGTATTTTTTGAGTTGTATTCAAGTTTTTAAATCATAAACTAAACACCCCCTTAAATCCGTAGGGTTTTATTTTGTTAACTCAAGTGACTGTAATTTAAACATTTATTTTTTTATTTTCTTTTAAGTGGGTAAAGAGAGTGTTTTTGAAGTCCTCCCAACCAAAATAGGTTAAATATTAGTGTAATGATCTCTCTTTGCCCAGCCCAACCTTCTTCTTGAGAGGCTTGAATTCTCATGTACAGTACTTCTCCTAATGGCCCACACCATCTAGGCCCATTTTTTGCAGGGGCTTTTTACATGATTACCCTTTCAAAAAAAAATAATTTCACAAATGCCATCCCTTTAAAAATAATGTCACATTTGCTATATTTTACTGTTCACTGCACAATCATCGCACAGTCAGCACGCCACGTCGGCGCGGAGGTGGAATTTTTTTAAGTGGAATGGAAGGCGTCTTTTGAAAAGACGCCTTCCATTCCACTATAAAAAAAAAATTGTGAAGGGAAGGCGTCTTTTGAAAAGACGCCTTCCCTTCAATGTTTTTTTAATTTTTTTTTAACTGAAGAGAAGGCGTCTTTTGAAAAGACGCCTTCTCTTCAAAGCTTTTTTTTTTTGCCATCGTTCAGTAGTAGTGTCACTTCCCTTTCATGGTTTGTTTCTGATAATTCAACAACTAGTGGACTTCTTGCAGTTGGAATGGAGAGTGGGCTCATTGAACTGTGGGCATTTTCTGGCAGAAAAACCGATGGCATTGACCAGGCAAAATTAGATCTCAGTGCTACTCTCGCAGTTCGGTTTGATCCATTCATGTCTCATGTTTCTACAGTGCATCGCCTGGCTTGGAGAAACCCTAAGAAGACTGAAGATTGCAATGCTGCACAACTTGCTTCTTGCGGATCTGATAATTGCATAAGAATTTTTGAAGTAAAGTTTAGATTGATACTCAGTGTCATATTTCCATTGTTATATATATATATATATTCACATGTAAGCTCACTGCGCTCAATGATCCTCTAACTTGTAAACTACCACATAGAGTCTGCCTGTTTGAAATCATTTAAATTCTCTCAGGCTCGAAAAAAACGTATAATTTATGTTGATTTGTATTGGTATCTTAGGATATGTAACTAAGATTAGTCGAGATAAAAACCCCAGAGAACCAGATGAGAAACACAAAAAAAGAAAAGAAAAGAAAAAATTTACAGGGACTAAATTGGTGGTGTTGATGGCGAGGAAAGAGATCTCGTCGACTTTGGGGACGGAAAACGGTGAGCATTGGTGGTGATACCGATTCAAAGAAAGGAAAGGAAAGGAAAAGAAAAAAAAAAAAGTGGAAGGGAAGGCGTCTTTTCAAAAGACGCCTTCCCTTCGATTTGTAAAAAAAAAAAAATTTTGAAGGGAAAAGACGCCTTCCCTTCACAATTTTTTTTTTATAGTGGAATGGAAGGCGTCTTTTCAAAAGACGCCTTCCATTTCACTTAAAAAAATTCCACCTCCGCGCCGACGTGGCGTGCTGACTGTGCGACGATTGTGCAGTGAACAGTAAAATGTGGCAAATGTGACATTATTTTTAAAGGGATGGCATTTGTGAAATTATTTTTTTTTGAAAGGGTAATCATGTAAAAAGCCCTTTTTTGCAGTATATATATATATATATATATATGGAACGTGTAAACCTCAGCCCCTCTACTACTTTAAATCCCTAATCTATCCCATCCCATTCACAGAGAAGCCCCATGCAGCTACAATTATATACAAACAAACAAATAAAAATAAAATCTTTCAATTCTGCACTGCAATTCCTTCCATGATCTTTATTTAACTTAGACTTAGTGATATAACATTTACATGTTTGGCTTTATGAACCATCTCAGAAGACATACCTCTGAATAGGAAAAAGAGGCAGTTTTTCCATCAACTGCGACAGTAGTAGAAAACAACTTGCACCAAATTGCCCACAACGCGTGCAATTACGCGATCAGCACTTTAGTCTATATATATATTTGTATGTACAGTACAGAGGACTTGTTGTTAATATTATAAACTGGTCTTGTTTTTTTTGGAATGGAAAAGAGGGGGGACACCCAGCAAGAACAACTAGCACACTACATCTTGAACTCTCCTAGGCCAAGAAACCCCAGTTGCATCTTCCCTCAAAATATTGAATAACCCACGGGGAGGGGAAGACAGGGTACACACTCCCCGATTGAACTTCAAAGCCTCAGTAGCCAAATAGTCTGCTGCTCTATTACCTTCTCTGTAAGTGTGCTCAACTTGAACTATCCAATCTCGCTGAAGGAGTCTTCTACACTCATTTACTAAGTTGGAAAGGCTAAGCTGCGGCATACTGTTGCCTTTTAACCAACCAGCCACCATAGCCGAATCTGTTTCGAAAACTATAGAACGATGACCCTCCTCCCAAGCAAGACGTAAGCCATGAACAACAGCCCACAATTCAGCTTCAGTTGCAGTACAAGAACCAATATTAGCCACAAATCCCTTCAACCACATACCACGATAGTCACGGAGAAGACCGCCACCCCCTGCTCGCGATGAAGTATTCTTAAGACATCCATCAGTATTAAGCTTAGTCCAACCATGGTTGGGAGCACACCAGCCTACCATCTTCACCCTCTCTATCAGTCCAGCACCATGGACCGCCACTTTGGCTCGAAAAGCATGAATGATTTCAGCCACGTTCCCTTTAAGCCAAGCCATGCTATACTCGAAGTGAAAACGAAGATTACGAAAAACTAAGTCATTCCTCCATTTCCAAAGAGCCCACACGGCCACTGTAAAGTAGGAAGCCCAGTCATAGTCAACATTACAATCATTAACGCCAGCAAGATTATGAGCAAGCCAGCTTTGGAAATCCAAATTGCTCTGAAGATGATACTCAACTGGCTGCAATAGACGCTTCCATACTTGCACGGCTCTAGAGCAATTTCGAAAAATATGATCAACATCCTCGATACATCCCACACATTCAATACAGTCAGATGCCATGGTGAAACCCCTTTTCATCCGCTCAGCATTGCACATAATCTTTCGATGCGCAACCATCCACAAAAAGGTCTTGCATCTTTGAGGAACTTTAAGCTTCCAAATCATCCTCCAAAGGGAAGTAGGATCTCCCATAGGATTTCCCGTAGAAATAGTATAAGCAGAGGACACCGTGATTATGCCACTCTTAGAAGCTCCCCAACATATGCCATCAGCAGCCTCCTCCTCATCCCATAAGAGCACAGCAGCAAGTTTATTTTCAACCTCAAAAGGGAGTAAACCTGATAGAGCATTCCAGTCCCACCCTGAACCCTTCACCCAATAGCTTGAGACAGGCCTATACATCTCCACCAAACTCAAATCCCGCATTTTCGCATTGATTAAGGCCACCTCACCTACCCATGTATCAAGCCAAAAAAGAGTGTCCTTACCATTACGAACTAGAGCCCGCACTCCGCCACGTAAAATAGGCGAGGCTTTAACAATGCCCCGCCACGCATTGGAAGCCCCATTCTTAGGCTGCAACCTATCAATAGTAGCTTCCCGATGCAGATACTTCATGGAAACAACTCTGGCCCAAAAGCTATTCTTATCTGTAATTAGTCTCCATCCCAATTTGGCCAAAAATGCCAAGTTCATATTAGCCATACTCTTAATGCCAAGGCCACCGTCCTCCATAGGTTTGATGATGATTTCCCACTTAATGAGGTTGACGCCCTGCTTCTCATTAGACCCTCCCCATAGAAAACGTCGAACTAATTTATCAATGGTATTACACACTCCTATGGGTAACAACATAGTCTGCATGTTGTATATGGGAATAGAGTTAAGCACCGATTTAACTAGAACCAATCTACCCGCAAAGGACAAAAATTTTGTCTTCCACCCCTCCAATCGAGTAGTCACTCTCTCAATGATGTACTGAAAGTCAGCAGGTCGGACCCTCCCATGAATGGAGGGAACACCAAGATACCGACCCAAGTTGTCCGTAAGGGGAATACCAGAAATAATAGATATGTCTTGGGCCACCGTAAGCTCCACATTGTGAGATACAAATATATGAGATTTCTGGTAGTTAACTTTTTGGCCCGAGCACGCACAAAATAAATCCAGGCACTTCATAATAACCTTTATCTGCTCTGTAGATGCTTCCGCAAACAAAACCATATCATCTGCAAAGAAAAGGTGGGAGATAGAAGGACCATTGCGAGAAAGCTGTATGGGTTTCCATTCCTTTCGCTCCACTGCACCATTAATCAAATGACCCAATCTTTCAATACACAGAACAAAAAGATAAGGCGAAATTGCATCCCCTTGCCGAACTCCGCGCTCAGGAGAGAAACAATCCAAAAGTTCCCCATTCCAGACAATCGACATCCTAGAGGAAGAGACACAATGCATCACATTTCGGATCCACCCATCACCAAGACCAATCTCCTTCAACGAGTCTTCAATAAAATCCCAAGATAATCGATCATAGGCCTTCTCAAGATCAATCTTAATTGCCATATGGGATACACCACTCTTCTTAGTTCTCATTGAATGAAGGACTTCTTGGTACACAATGACATTATCTGTAATTTGGCGACCAGGAACAAAGCTGCTTTGGTTGGGAGAAACAAGACTAGGGAGGATCAACTTTAGCCTATTTGTCATAGCTTTTGTAATCACTTTATAGCCCACGTTGCAGAGACTTATAGGTCTAAGCTGGGACAGTAATTCAAGATGCTGAACCTTCGGTACTAATACCAATAGAGTATCATTGGTCCCATCTGGAAGCTTTCCTGACACCCAAAAGTCTTGAACAAGCTTGTAGACCGAAGGCCCCACTGTAGGCCAGAGGCGTTGATAAAAGCCTGCATGAATACCATCCGGACCTGGCGCTTTGAAGGGAGCCATATCAAATAAAGCCTGACGAATCTCTTCAATCTCAAAGGGCTGATGAATCCTTGCCATGGCAGCACCATCTAGAATTGGAAAACCCCCTTTAGGGAAATCACACATATCCCCGCAAGGTTCTTTTGAAAATAACCTGGTATAAAAATCTTGAATTAGATGCTTCAACTGAGCTGAATCTGAAACCCAAATTCCATCTGCACCTTTTAACCTCTCAATGACATTCCTACTCCGACGAATGACTGTAGTAGCGTGATAGAACTTGGTGTTGCGGTCCCCCGAATGGATCCAGTCGGCTCTAGATTTCTGAAACCACGAAAGTTCTTCTTGATACAGAACAAGGTCCAGCTCCTTCTTAAGCTTAGACTCCAAAAGATGAATACGGTGTGTAGGGTGTTTAGATAAGACATGTTGAATGCCTGCAAGTCTCGCCCAGAGCCTCTTCTTCCTCCTAGAAATACTCCCAAACTCGGTACTATTCCAAGAAGTAAGAACCGAGGCTATATGCCGATTATTTGTATCCAAAGATCGGTCACGACTCCAATTCTCCTTAATGACATTGTAAAATCCCGGATGAGTCAGCCAAGCTGCCTGAAATTTAAACTGCGTTGGCCTCACAGTGGCACTTGAACCCTTTAAACGAACCAAGATAGGAACATGGTCGGAGTGATGTTTAGGAAGGTGAATCACTCGAGCGTCCTCAAACATATGCCTCCAAGCTAAATTACATAAAACTCTATCCAGGCGAGCTCCCTTAAACTGATCCCCTATACCCCTACTCCAAGTATAGGCTTGTCCGGAAAATCCCATGTCCAGCAAATCATGATCAAAAATCCAATCCCCAAAACCAGAGCTGCCATGATGAGCCACAGCATTCCCACTACTAACTTCTTCGGAACATACCACCGCATTAAAATCGCCCGCAATAATCCAAGGCTCACTCATATCAAAAACATTCTTATTAAGATCCCTCCATAACAACTTCTTCAAGCTGGCTGTAGGACTACCATAAACAACAGTTAACAGCCACTGATGCATACTACTATCCCGAACCCTCATATGGATAAACTGGGGATGAGTAGCAATAATACTTATTTGACAAGAACTATGCCAGAACACCCAAATACCACCACTGAACCCCAATGATTCTACCCGGACCCATTCATCAAAACCCAGCTTTTTACAGAGAAAGTCTGCCTGAGATCCACTCACTTTGGGCTCTAACAACCCCAATATGCCTGGTCTATGCATCTTAAGCAGGTCTTTCAGGGAACGTTGAAACTCCTTCGAAGCCGCCCCTTGACAATTCCAGATCATAAAATCCATAAGAACAAGATAAAATAGGCTACCCACCCCTACCAAAGACCAAAGAATTGACAAACACGGCTTTAAGAGGAGAACCCTCCATCAACAATATCCATCCTCTCAAGCGATTCATCCTTGTCACTAGGAGCTTCGTTATGCACCCCCACCAGATTAGCTTGAGTTCCACCAAGTTCCCGCCTACCAATAGCAGGAACATGCCCAGATTCCACCACAATAGGAGGATCTTGATGATGTTCTGGTATCAAATTAATTGTAGGATGAATACCCTCCATGGTCTCAACCTGATGCTGGGGATGGGAGACCACCGATCGAGAAATCAGCTGACCTCTATTGGACCCACGCACCACAATATGTTCCTCCGCGGCGGCAGCTTGCTTGGACTGAGCAGGGATAGAAGTGATGTCACGTGTCAGTAAATTCTTCTTTGTTCGAACCCCATTGCTGGTCTCTACAGCTAGTTGAGAGCTTGGGCCATTATCCACTTCCTTAGTATTTATTTGCACATTGGGCCTTCTCCCTTTACTCTTGGCATATTCATTAAGTGATATCTCTGAGCCCATGTGCACACCAATATCCTTATCAAGATGCGGCCCATCTCGTTGATCACTATCAATATTTTCCTCAGGATTATCCTCAACCGCTAATGCCGCATACCGAGAAATATGTTGCTGAAAACTAGCATTTTGTTTAGCACCAATCAGTGGCATATCCCGAGGATCACGTCCAGCTCTCCCACTATTTCCATTTTCAGTTTTGGTCATACCTCTACGAGATCTTCTAGAAGCCAACATCCATGGCCCATAACTTTCGATTATTTCCTGATTCACCGGAGGCTCAACCGGCCTAGATTGAATTCCGACCACATCTCTAACATCTCCGGCCAGCACTTCCGCCGGTCCACCGTGATGAGACGTCTCTTGGGTCTCTTTCTTTGGACATGCATCTTTCCGATGCCCATAACATCCACAATCAAAGCAGATTAAATGAATCCCCTCGTATTCAATCCGTCGAACCCGACGTCGCAAAGTGAATTTAGATAGAAGTGGCTTGGTTATATCTACCTCCACACATATACGCGCGAACTTCCCCCTAGAGACGGTGCTTGTTGCATCATCAATCTTTACCGGACGACCAATACGCGCCCCTACTTTCATGAGGAAATCATAGTCATAATATTCAATTGGGAGACAAGGGATTCGCACCCACACCAACAATCTATCCATGTTCACCTGCCCCGGGTCAAAATTAGGATGCCATTGCCGCACTGTCAGATAATGATCAAAGATCATCCATGGGCCCTCAAATTTTGCATACTCATAATCCTCCTTGGAGGCAAACTTGACAAGAAAATAGTCTTGATCAATAGCAACTAATTCAATAGGAGCCTTCGGACGCCATAAGGCCTTAATCTTACGTAACAGGAATGGAAATCCAATTGTTCTGCCCAACAATTTGATAATAAGTGTCTGTCTCCATGGGCGACGTAGGCGCCTCTTCTCCTCCTTGGATATGTGAATGACTGGACACTCGGACTCGGACTCCTCAGCCCCCATCTCTCCTTCATCATCTGAGGTCCAAGCCTCATCGGACGTCTCACCATCATCCATCCGTCCCGTATAGCCCAAAAGTTTGTCTCTAAATGTTGGCAAAGGGGCGAACATCCCATTCCCCTCAGCATTCTCCTTGCATGCCTGAGTCTCCTCCACCATATTTACGTCCGCCATCGGCGACAAATCCGGTTCCACTCCATCCACATTCATCTTAACTTTTTTGTTACTTCGTTCAAGCAAATCAGTTTCCTGTTGAGAGCGACTTGGAGGTGAAACCATCCCTGCGACAAAGGAGAGAGCAAAGGGGATCGAAGCAGCTTCGCCTGGCGAGAGAGCAAGTTCTGAGATCGAGTGAGGTGTGCTCTGAGATCGCGGTCAGGCTCGTGAGAGAATGAGTTCTGCGATTTAGCACAGTGAAATAGAGAATACCAAACCAGATCTGTCGGACTCGCGAGATCAGAGAAAACGAGATGTACTTACAGATCCATAGAGAACAACAATTGGTTGGACTTACGAGAGAAGGAGATCGAGTCTCACTCACCTAAAAATCACAGCTGAAATCAGCTAAAATCCTCAGGTTCTCATAAAAATCACGGCGGATGCACTCGTGTCTTCTCTTTTCCAGCTAATCTTAGGCAACTTAAGCTCTCAATTTCTTCAACAATTCGGATTTTGTCTAACTTGAAAGCTTATTAAGCATAAACAAAAGGAAACAACGACAAAGACAAAGAAAGATGAGTGACCTCTCGGTGCGAAGGCACGCGATGACGCCGGAGCTCTCGATTTCAGCTAGGGTTCCGGCGAGAGAAGGAGAAGAGCAGCTTTACTGCTTCCCCATCAATCCTCAGGTTACACTGGTTACACCACCACAACATCACCATCCTCGGCGTCGCTATCCCTATCCAAACGCATGGTGTTCACGGCCGTCAACCCCAGCAAGGTGGGCATCAAGTACAGCACGTCGCAGTTCTACGTCATGTACAGAGGCGTCCCTCTCGGCCTCGCCTCCGTCCCGGGCTTCTACCAGCCCGCGCACAGCGTCCGAGAGGACCAGACCACCGTCGCGGTCGACCGCGTCAACCTGCTTCAGGCCGATGCGACCGATTTAGTCAAGGACGGCAAAGCTTCCTTCACGCGCCATTCCCGCAGAAGTTTTTATAAACTGGTCTTGTTGTAGGTTTGGGTACATGTTATAATATTACTTTGCTGGGCAAATGTTGGAATGTAATGATAACATACCATTCACATGCACGTCAATTCAAACTTGTTTTTTTACTTTTTCGATGATTGATGGTATTCTAACTTACAAAAATATTAGGTGTTTATTCACTTGAATCATACTATATTCATGTGTGACGCGTGCACTTTCTGAAAACATTTGAAATGGGTGTATAGTGCATGGTTTAAGTAATTAAATAGAGAAAGATATATATAATTGTGATTTGACGGCTACGATGTTGTAGTCATTATTATAGATTTATATAGCATGCAGCATTATATATTCTTCATTACCAATTTATTCATTTCATACATACATACATACATATATACACAATAACTCTCACCATAAAGTTATATATTAGCATATACTATATATATATTATTAGGTTGGATTAGATTAGACAATTGAATAAGCTATCATGGATCATTTATTGCATGTATATATACAAATAGTATATGCTACTAACTAAATACATTTAGCCATTAGAAAATTGTGTTTTTTTACAAACACAAAGTGCAACAGTAAGTACGTATATCTATACATTCAATATAACTATGGCTGCTATATCAAGAGAATATTTTTTAGCAAAACTCAAACATAATTCAAGTTTTTTCAACTGCATTGGTCAACTACCCGAAATGCACTTTTTTCACTCTATTAATCTATTAAGGGTTAAGTTCATATTTAGTTAAATTACAAGTGATTTTATGTATATCTTTCTTAATTAAATATTCTATCTATGTTATCTATTCTATTAAGTGCTAAGTTCATATATATATTTAATTAAATTACAAGTGGTTCTATTTTTTGTCTATGTTATTTTAATTCTTCCTTTTTAAATCTAAACAAATATTTTCTTTCTTTCCATATCTGAAGCCTTTGTTGGGATATATCTAATCCACCTTTATCCATTTTTCTTATTTTGTATCAGTTTCAAGGTTATGTAATTCTATCATTTCTACAATATGCTCATTTATATTAATATTAATTAACATTTTCAAAAACCTTAATTTTTTTGGCTTTAAAATATTTACCCCTTGTAATTAAAGAGAAAATTGAAGTTGACTTACTTGAGTAGTAGTTATATATAGCAAGCTGTACTATATATACATGAGCCCATTATATATATATTTATATTTTAAATATACATCAAACATCTTAGAACTATTGAACTGATTTGATTTACATAATATTTTTCTGCTTCCAAACTTCACCAGCCAGGTCAGAAGTATCAGCCTAGCTAATAAGCTATCAACTAGCTATCAAAATTCCAAGAAAACCAGCTCAGTTCATACGTGAACTGGACGATAACTCTGCAAGCCAAAAGATTTACGCCACCAGAGTAACCGATAACCGATCTAATTGCACAATATGTATAAATATCATACGTAAATCTTAGAAACCCATTTCCAAGACTTCAAAATTAATATTCAATAATCAAATCAAATCCCATTACAGAAGCAGTCGTCATGCAATCAACTCTCAGTTTCTAACCCAATCAGATGAATATCTCTTCTCCACCCCGTGAAATCGATTATATAATGTGAATACAAACTTCAAAGAACTCAGAAAAACTGTAATAAAGCTGCTCTCATTCGATCATCAACTACTGAACTGTCCCAATCAACATACAAAATCTGATGAAACTTACACGAAACACCCATCATTGTTGTTACGAGAACTAGCGATACCATCATTGCATGCCCTTAACCAGTTTATGAAAATTTCACAACTTTATAATCAATGACAAAAACAGCTAAAAAAAACTACGCTGAATCAACAAAATATTCCACTAATTTCAATAATGAAACAAGAACAAAAACCAGTACTTGATCTATTAAAATCACTGAAACACCAAACACAATTTCTTCTACATTAATTAAAGATGGGTAACCCAGAAAGGAATTAATGAAGACAACAGAGAAAAACGCAGATTGAACACATTACGTACTTGAATCAAATTTAATTAAACTACTACTACTACATAGAACACTCTTGATGATCATAATCAGTAAGTCCACATGCAATCAAGCTCAGATGCTGCACCAACCGGCATCCGGCTCCTCTCAACCTTCGGATTATCCGGCATGGCCCAGTTACTCGCCGAACTACACACACGCATTGCACTGTTCTGCTCCTCCGTCGACACGGCGGCCGGAGCCAAACCGGAAAAGAAAAAAGGCAGCTGTAGATTCTCCTGCAGCGACCTCAAGCTCGGAAAAGCTGATATCGCTTCATTCCTCATGAACTGCATCCCCGGGGGTGGCTCCGACGACGACGTAATGATCCCATTGTACTCAAATTGGTGATGCTGGTGGTTGAAGTTGGCGTTGGTGGCCGCCGCAGCCGCGACGGTGGAGAAACAGGGCACGTGCTCCCTTGCACTCCTCTCGTAAGAGCAACTCTCCCGGTCGTTCATGCCGGTGTTGGTGGCGTAGGGAGACGAGTCCAGAAGCGGCGGAAGCGACGATGTTGTTGCCGTTGCCATCGTTGTCGCCGGAGAACCAACCTCCGATAACAGACTCACTGCATTGCCCAATCTACTCTTCTTACCTCCACCGGAAACGCCGCCGCCGCCTCCGCCCCCGCCGCCGGACTTCTGGAACACGCGCGAGATCACCCACTCGTCCTGCATGAGACATGAGCCCTAGATTTTAACGAGAAGACCAAAATGCACTTGAATGCATGATGAATTTTCGTTTATAAAATTGAGGATTGAGTGTAAAAAATTTCGACCTTGGAGCTTCTGGAGAGGTAATGGTAGGAAAATTTGCCTTCTAGGCGATACTCATGCATGACCCAGTTGCTTTTTTCGCCCTTTGGAGCTCTGCCACGGTAGAAAACCAGGGTTTTCTTCATACCCACAAGAGAAGAAGTCTTAGAACTGTAAATCTCTCTATCTTTCCCAGTTGCTTTCCAGTACCCAGCTTCTGTGGCTCTGTTGGTTCTAAGCCCAGTTGGGTACTTCCGGTCACGGAGGCTGAAGAAATACCATTCCTTTTCTCCCATTTTCGCTTTCTCTGTACGCATAGTAGTTGGAAGTTTAGAAGTTATAATTTTCTACAAGAATTGTGTATATATATATATATATATATATATATGTATGTATGTAAAGGTATTATATAAGCTTGATGTTATGTACGTACCAGGAAGCTCCCATGGCTCGCATTTGTTGAGGTCGACTTCAGCTATGGCTCTGCAGGTGAAACTGCAGTCGAGGACCTTCTTGATGAGGTAATAAGTGATGAGCTCTTCGTCAGTTGGATGGAATCGGAATCCAGGAGGAAGATGAGCTTCGTTGTTGTCGAAATGATGGAAGTTCTCCATCGAAACACACACACACAAGAATATATATTGACAATTTGAAACCAGTGATCTGCTTAAAGAAACACCAGTATACAGCTAGAAAGACGTTTCTAAGAAGTACCCATCAAAGAAGAACAACTTAAAAGCATGAAACAGTCTATATGAAATGAAGTAAATAAGAAAGAAAGGTGGGTGGTGAAGGGAAATCAGGCGATTTGAGAAGGGAGAGAGTGGGTGGGTTATATGGGATTGATAAGGATTTGATGAATCGAGTGACAGAGGAGGGAAGGACGAGAAGGAGAAATGATAAGGTATGATGATGTGGGTAGGAAATCTGCAGCGACTGATCTGCTGCTGCTGGTGCTCTGTCCTTGCTGCTGTGCTGCTGTGCTGCTGTGCTGCTATATCTGCTTTTGGTTCTGCTGCTGCAGCCCTTATCATATCCATGGCTCTATCTCTAATCTTCACTCCACTTACTCTTTCTCTCTCTAGATATTAAGAAGAGGAAGAAGAAGAAAGAGAGAGAGATATTGAGGAGAATGCGTGCGTGCGTGAGAAAGAAAGTGTGCAGGTATTTCTGTGTCAGTGAAGAAAGTGAAAGAGTGGGAACAGAAAGTAAGTAGTTTTAATCAATTAAGAGAGTGAGAGAGAGGTATAGGAATAGGATTTGATCGTGGATCGATAAGGCTGCTTCAATATCTCATCTCTGCCAATTGCAGTACCAAGTTTATATTGTATTATATATGTATATGTTTAATAATCGGGAGATGTAAGTCATAGCAGAGAAGAGACAAGGTAAATCCAGGGCAGCCATTTGCTTTCTTTCTATTCATTTCTCCTTCTTATGTTTAGTTTTGTTCTTGTTTTGATTGTTCCTCTGTCCTTAACCTAAACAACAGAAAGCCATTTATTTTTTCCTTGATTCAGAACGGAACAAGTTTCAGTTTTATTTTTATGTTATTATACATGTGTGTTATATATCTCTTAAAGTACATATTGCAAGATCAAGGCCATAATATTAGTTGCATATAGGTGCAGGGCATCTTATAAAGTGGCCATAGATTTTTGTTAAAGTAACCGAATACAAATTTAGTTAATTGTTCTATATAAAGACCCTAAGATGTTTTAAAATAAATGTTGACTTAATATATAAATAGGATGATATATAGTATGGTATCCATACAATTAACTTAATGTGATTTGTGAGATTATTATTAGCAATTATATTGTTGTATATACTTGGGAAATTGGGTCATTCTTGTAGACATGGGAGCAAATGCATGCATGCTCCTGTGTCCATCTAATCACAATACCTTCCCACAAATTTGTGATTAGACTGATGTAGGAGCACAATCACTTATGTTTCTATCATATTTGATTCTCATCCATCATTTTATCTAACCTAACCTAAATTAAAGTCCCTTCCATGTTAAAACAGGTAGAAATTTACCAATGTACCTATACTTTTTGAATTATATAACAAATTTATATATGAAAGAAGATAGATATATAGAAAAAAAAAATTATTAATCCAGATAAATTAAACATGCTAAAACCATTTTTAGCCTGCACCCTTCTCCAATTAAAAGCACAGTATTATATTTCCAATTATTGGATTTTTAATTCAGATCATGCCTAAAATAATGTAAGAAAAACTATTTTTAAAAAATTTAAGTTCAATTGATTGGAATCAAATAAAAATGAAATAGACCACGGTCTTTCACTTGTTATTGGAATCAAATACCCATATATATATATATATGAAATGGCGCCCTTCAAACAAAAAAAAATTATAAGTTAAAAACCCAAAAAGTGTAGGGGCTTGGTATGACTTTACAGCCATAGACCCATTAAATTAGTTAAGTTTTGCTCTGTAGTTTTCCACCCATGAAATGATTTCTTACCCTTTGCATGCATACATCACCCCATTCCCATACCAATATTTACCCATCCATCCATCAATCCCATCTGCCCACCTGTTCACATTCCACATCCTCTCCCCATCCATCTCCATCACCATCATCAATCAGTGAGATTGATGTGCTGGGATTTTGACGCGTCATGCTCGGATTTTGAGATTAATTACCAGCACAGCAGCATCTCCTTTGCCAGCTTTACATCAAATCATCCACTCATCAATCTACCTGCGCCTTCCTTCTCCTTCTCCTTCTTCTTCTTCTTTTTCTTCTCCCTTCATCTCTCTCTTCATTTTTTTTTTTATTTGTTACCTATAATTACTTTCCTTCTCTGTTGTTTTGTTTTGGAGCCTGCAACACTCTCTGCTTTCCCTTCCTCTCTCCTTTCCTTTTCACCTTCTCATCAAACTTCCCCACTAAAGCAACCTTACAGACTTTCTAAAATTTTTATTTTTATTTTTTAAATTTATATATACATATTAATTTATCAGATTTTTTGTTGTTTCTTCTGTTTTATTACTCTTTTGTCATAAGAATATAATAATAAATCCCCCACGATCTTCTCCTCTTTTCTCTATAATAAGTCGTCACTTTCTCTACTTTGGCTTTCTAACTAGTTTCCTCTGTTCCATCCCTTTCAAACATGTGTAATTTATTATCATTTTTATGGAAAGTTTTGCTAAATTATTGGAAAAATGATGATAGTAGCATATAAGTTGTAGAGTTTGAACTTGTAACGTCGAAGCTTGTGCAACGTACCATTAAATTATTGCCACAATATATCAACTAAGCTGGTTATAATAGCAAAAAACGTTCAAAGAACATTTAATGCCACACCTCGTCCGGACGTGCCTAAATTGATGGTATACTCACGGACGAGGCGCGCATTTGGAACAATTATAATGATAACAACAGAGTACGCAGCAAAAATACAGTACACACAGTACAAATCTGATTTCATTTAATTCAGAATACTTTTATACATAAAATGGTTAAGGGAACATACTCCCAAAATCCCCAATAAATTAAACAAAGGATATAAATTATGGGCCCCATAACATGCACCCATTCCACCCTAATTTCCTGTGAAAGATTGGATAATAATGGAGTGAGCTTAACGCGCTCGGTAAGTAAATAGTGAATTAATAAAACATACTTCAATATCAAATATCTTAAATACACATGTAAGCATCATAATCAATAAATATGTATGTATGCATTACACCGTCTCGTAATGGTTTGATGAACGTACATCACCTGAGTTCACGTACAGGTGTCCTTCCCCGGACGTAGCCAGGTTCTCACTGTACGTCCCTCCTCAGGAGCGATGCTCTGGATTCACGTATTGATGTCCCTCCCTGGCGTAGCCAGGTTCTCATGTACGTCACTCTCCAGAGAAATAATATGAATAGTGAGCAATGCTCCTAACTATTCTATGAGTCATAAACCATATACGTCCCTAGGTGGTGATATGTATCATGTCAATGCATGAACTGGTCTAGTCTACTGGTCTTGTCTTTTCTTGACATTTAGACTGACTTTGGCTACGTCTGGTGATCCTTATCAGGGTCGGTATCACGACGTGCAAGGTTAGGACATTCAGGTCATAAACATTATATGACATAATGCAGTGTAAATGAATAGTAGATATAATAATAATTAAATGTAAACTTTAATAAAAATTATGAAACACGCAAACCGATGTTTCGTTCTCTACCTTCAGATTTGGTGCTTTTCTCCGGACAGAACTTCGTTGCGCCGCTTTCCTCCGGACAGAACTTTATTGCACCGCACCGAGAGTCTCGAAAACTAAAAACTTAGAATGCGTGGAAAGGAGAAGAAAATCACAAGAGAAGGTGATTTGGTGTAAGGAATGAGAAATGAGGAGCTTTCTTATATAGAGATTTTTGCGCCTGAACGTTTTGGCATGCGCCTGTACGTTTTGGCATGCGCCTGTACGTTTTGGCATGCGCCTGAACGTTCTGACATGCGCCTGAACGTTCGGACGTTGCCCAAATAGTAAAATTTATTTATTTATTTATTTATTTATTTATTTATATTTTTTTGTGAAATACGTGATATTACAGTTAAATCCTTTTAAAATAAAATAAAATAATATAAAACATAAATAGAATTTGAAATAAAAATTATAAATAAAAGTTATTTTCTCTTAATAAAATAAGGTGAAGGTGTTTAACAGTTATTTAAGACTAAGGATTTTGGTTCAGTCTAATCTGAAATTAAAAGTTAACATAATAGAAATTAAAATTTATAATCAATACCATCAATTAATTACAATGTAAAATTTAAAATAATTCATTTTTTTATTTTTTATTTTCTAAATTAACCTATTTTATCAATACAGGCCATGCATATCCAGCCCTACCCTGTTTAAAACAGACAAAAAAGAACCGGTCTGCCACTGAACCGTCCCGATTCATTCTTGAGCCCTCCCATCCTTAAAGGGCAGTTGACTTGCGAACAAAAAAACACAAAACCTAATTTCCACAAACCTCGAGAGATTTCCCCGCGGATTACACGTGACGACGACCTTACATCACCCCACTGAGGCCTACAAAGTGAGTCAACTCATTACCAAACCGGTTCCACCCGCTCTCAACCGGTCCGAGTCGGTGGGCCCAAAAAACCAGCCCGGCCCGCGTTCGGACAGGAGCACAGAATCCTGAGAGGATCCGTCACGTACGGGACGGTGATGAGATAGGTGTCCGAGTTGTCATGCTCAGAGAGACGGTGACAGGTGACATGATGTGATGGGGATGGTAGTGAAAAAAAGACCAAAAAAACAAAAAGGAAAAAGAAAATTGAAATGATATGATGCGATATGTAGTAACATTTGATTTCGAGTTCCTCTGTTCCGGCTGTGTTGTACGCCTGAAATTACTACAGCAGCGGCTAAGAACCAGCTGATGATGATGATGATACGGTGTGGACAATCGTAGGAAGGAGTGAGTAATGATGAATGGTGGGTGATGGAGAGAAAATGGTATTGTGTTTAATAGTCGGGAGATGTAGACGTAGCTGTGTTGTGGGGATGGACCCTACCAACGGCATGTCTTGTCCTGATCTCTGTCCAATCAGAGAATTGACGGATTCTGTACTTTGTTTTAGTTTTTGTCTTTTTGTTTGTCATGTTCCTTAGGTTTCTTTCTTCGGTTTTGTTTGGCTTTGCTTCCTGTTTCGACACGTGCATTCCTTCAATTGTTGTCCCGTCCGGAACCAGAGTATTAATTTGTCGTCCACAAGTATAAAGTGTATTATAATTTATATATAGATGTATAAATTTTAGCGTGTTCCTAGTAAGACCTTATTTTTCAATATATAATATATATATGCACACACACGTGTGCTCGCACGTTACAATTATTAAATTTTTGTAAGTGGGTAAGAAAAAGGTAATGCTACATGAATATAAATTTTTAACATATATTTTTAATATTATAAGTGAAAGTAGTTAAATCGCTTTGAATTACATAACATCACATATTATCATGCATTGATTGCGTGATTAACGTGATCCAACTACTTTCACTTATAATATCAAAAAAGTGTGTCAAAAAAAATTGTTTACTAATTATTTTTTATAAAAAAAAAGAAAATAATAATTTAACTAAAAAAAGTGTAACTGTACATTCACAATTATTAAATAAATATATGTTACACATCTTAAAATATATAATAAATGATTAAATAATTATGTATATATATATAATTACACTTAAAGTTTGTAACTACTATAGTCAAAATAATATTTTCTTAAAAATATTTTAAATCATGTACTAATACATAATTTAAGACAATCTAGTGGTTAGAAGAAGTACGTACATTTTAAGTATCAATGTAATATTATAAATACTTATATTTTTTGAGTGAATATGGCCCTGTTTGGGAACGCGTCTCCATTTTTAACTGAAATATTTTAAAATCACCTTTCTCTCGAAACTATTTGCCCTGCCCGAACTTAGGCACCAAACTTCAACAACTACCTTAAATTTTATTTCGTTGAAGAATTCAACAATAGTAATAATGGTTATACCATGGAGTACCCAAATCGCGCATTAACTATTTAATAGGTAACAGTAGGAGACTTTGGAGACTTTGATAAATTAATGTGCCTTCTTGGTACATTTTCAGCTCTTAGGTTATTGGTTATGAAAAATATTAGTTTCAAAACTACTTATAAATAAATAAGTTGTTGAAAGTTCAATTAGCTTATTTCTTATTAAAAATATTAGTTTAAAAAATACTTATAATTAAGTTGTTAAAAGTTTATTTCACAAAGCATTTTTTTGTCAAAATATGGCAAAGTGTTCAATAAGGTTTTTCTTAATATTAATTTTGTTGGTGCAAGATTTGACTAATATCAGAAAGTAATGACGTGGAGGGAACGTACTGATCAGTTGAAACTTGCTTAGATGTCCACTCGCCTGCTAGGTACCCCGAACATGAAAGAGAGAAAGAAGGGAGAATAGGCTATCGTAAGGAATATCGGTGTGGTGCCGGCTAAAACCCTATGATGTTTAAGTCAGTTTCGAGTTATTTCGAGAATTAAACTCGCATTAATTATAGTAATTAAAGACTTACCTCTTTAATAAGGGATTAAGGGGTATTTATAGAGGTAGGAATCTTGGGCTAGGACGTTGGCAGAGACATGTGTCGTCATATTATTCGTGCAGAATCCCGGGTTTGGTACAGTACATCCTGCATCATCCTTATTCGGTCGTTGATATGTCAGGTCAGGTCAGCTTAGTATGTCGAGTTGACATCATCATCGTACCTGAGCTCCTCAGGTCCTGTTACCTGGTTGGCCCTAGTCGGTACCCTGTTCGATACATGGTCGATACCTTGATAACCTGCTCGGAGCTATGAGCTAATGCCATTTCCAAGCATTGATGTAGTCTACATGTCTGGTTACATGGCTGTCAGGTCGGAGTGCTGAGAAATGGGTCCAACAAACTTTAATAGGAAAAGTAATTTAGAAAAACTCATTGAACTTTTTACTTGATAGTTATCATTAAAAACTTAAAAAATAAAAATAAAAAATTAAATCACTTTTATCAAATTGTATAAAGGGTCAGACTATTTTTACCCACCCTTTTCTATCTTTTCACCCACCCCATCTAAAAATTAAAAAGATAAAAAAAACACTTGTGAAGTTATAAAAAAGGACAAATATTAAATCCCTTAAACCCTCTCATCTCTCTCTTTCCCCACCCACTTTCTACCCTAAACTCTTCATCCCTTCAACTCTCCGACTCATCTTAATATCTAATCTTGTCATTTTCTTGTATTTTTTTTTAATCAAAAGCATATATTTTCACCCTTTTGAACTACTTTTTTTTTACAAAAATATACCCAAAATCGAAGAGAAAAGAAAGCGAAAATAGGTTTCGAAACCCAAAAAAAATTACTTCTGAATTGGGTGTGTCCGACCTTGCGTGGATAGACAGAATGAAATCTGTCCGCTCGTTAACAGGCCGAACAAAAAAAAAACCAAAAAATACATTGTCTGACCCTATAAGGTCGGACACACCTGTCGGACATAAAAAGAAATGTTCGACCCTGTTAGGTCGGATGTTTACGATTCTGGCACGCGAAATGAGTTTTTGGAATCCATTTCCGCATCCTCATTTGACCATTTTCACACAATTTTGTTGCAAAAAAACGTTTAAATCCAATAATGTAACATTGAAATCAACTTAAAATATGTAAAAATTATGATTTACTTGTCGATTTGTAATCAAGATTGTACTTAAATAACTTTGAGTTCGAGACCTCCAAAACTCAAAATAACCAGATTTTTTGGCAAAATTTCGCGACGTTGTTGCTCACAAATCTTCATAACGATGTTCTAACTCTTTGAATGATTGAAAAACTTGAAAATATAATGAATTAATGGTGAAGAGAGAGAATAAATGAGAGAGAGGGAAAGGGTTTAGGGCCTTGGGGTGAGAAGGGTAGAATGAGAATTTAGGTGAGTGAAGAGAAAGAAAATAATTGATTTTAAATTTTTATGTGGGTGAAGAGAGTAAGTGTGTTAAGAAATAGAAAATGATGGGTGAAAATAGGGGACCCTTTAAAAAAATTTATCACAACTTCAATTACTCGGACAAACAAGTGCAAAGAAAAGAGATCTTCTATCCAACCCACCAAATCGTCTCACTTAGCTCAAACTTTCACAATGGTTTTTCCTTTGGGCTGAGCTTGGGTTTGGTAAACGCAACTGAAATCCAATTTGGGTGTTTAGATTCGTCCATGGGCTAATCTTATGTTTTTTAATCCCATTAAATAAGGCCTGGGCTCACGCTAAAGCCCACTAAGTTAAGGGGGCGGTGGGATAGTAAATGGGCCCAATGGGTCTCAAAATAATGACCCAAGTGACCAAACCATATCAATTTTAGTGGTCGGTTTAGGTCAATAGTTAAAAACTCAATTAAAGGAATATCATCACATGAACTCTTACATATATATATATATATATATAATTTTGTTGTTGTTATTGTTGTCGTTGTCAAGTACAACTAGCCCTGACAGACACAATAATTAGAAATCAACATCACAGAATAAGGCAAATATCAAGATAACATGAGCCGTAACCTACAATAACTGATATTCTATCTTAAGATAACACCGAAAAGAGTTGAACCCTGTCCCAGGGTGCAATACTACTCGAGCTGCAGATGGTTTGCATAAATATATATATATATAAAAAGACAAGTTTATTATTTGCTCTCTTTTGTCTATTATTTCTACATCACATGTCTATCTTTTCTTTAATAATTAGATAGATTTCGTGTCTAAACACGCATGCCCTTTGATTATATTATCCTTTTGATTCAATTAAATAATCAATTAATAATATATATATATATAGTACCTAGGAAATTAGAGACTCTCGTCAATATATAAAGGGGTCAAGTACAAATTCATTTTGTCTGTTCATTGCTGGATTATTGTGAAAAAGGTACTGATGCATGCATGCCTTGATATTCTTATAAAAAAAACAAATAACTTTTTTAGCTTTGTCTTCACTTTTTGTGTCCACTGAATGGTCAAGATTCCTAATATCATCCCCACATGAAACTGTTCACCTCACTATAATTAATATAAGCACTTATGTACAAAACTATGTGTCTGTGTGTATAATTATTTATAACTATGGTTTTAGTACTACTGGCAGCTGCCTGAAAAACCCTAATCCACAGTGTGATAGTGAATGTCTGCTTCATTTGTACCTTAGAAGAAGAAGAAGAAGAAGAAGATATTGAAGATGAAGAAGTGGGGTTTCAGAGGGAATGAAGAGATTATTGGTAGTGATTTTACCATAAGAGGCACAATGAACACGCTCATGGTCTGCCTCATCCATGGAAAAGACCATGATCATGAGAAGAGACCACCCATCTCATTTGGACATGGCGACCCATCGCAGTTCCCCTCGTTTCGGATCACTCCGGTGGCTGAAGACGCCATTGTCGAAGCGCTTCGTTCTGCTCACTTCAACTCTTACTCCCCAACTGCCGGTATCCTCCCTGCAAGAAGGTATATATATGAAACTAATTTTTAAGCTTCCATGAACACCACCTTAAATACATTATTAGATTGCTTTGAATCATGTATATTAATATTGTACAATCCATGATCTATCCATCTTTAGTATATTTTTTGGAAAGAAAATTGATAATAACTTTTTGATATTTAGTAGTGTATAATGAAATTTATTTATTTATTTTAATACTTTACACGAGCATATATGTTTTATTTATTTATCCAAAGCCCTCACGTAATTTTTTTTTTCTAGGTTGTCCACATGAATGAAACTTCACCATTATTGGTGGCATTAATAGTTAATATTATTTAGACTTTTTGTACATATTGGTTATGGTTTTGCATGTGATATTTGAAAATGATTGTTTAGAACTATGGTACAATTTAAAATCTGAAATATAGAACTAATGTTCTTTTGATTATTAAGTATTTGTTTTGAATTATATCTGAAAAATTACTTCTAAGATTTAAGAATATTAAAAAGTTAATTTATTTCATTGCATCCAAAAAGGGTGAGAAGTTAATGTGAAACATTGGTTGAAAAGGCACACAATGGTCGAATACATTAATCCACTATTAATAGTGGTGCCCTTCATAACTGGTAGTAGTAACTCAACTAATACCCAGAAAGACCAAAGAAGTGTTGGCCAAGTGGTCGGGGTAGAGGGACAAGTAACCGAGAGGTTATGAGTTCGAGCCCCTTTTACAAGTTTGAGACTTGCACTCTTTGGGATTTCCCAAAAATAAAAAATAAAAAAACTAATAACCAGAAAGTTAGATAAAAGAAACATATAAACTAAAGCTTATTTTTGTGTATTTTCATCTTCAACTGTGCTAAGGCATTGTTAATGTTGTTACTTGTTAATGATGCTGATGAAGAGGATATATATATATGTTTTCTGGTATCAGAGCTATTGCAGAACATCTCTCATATAATCTTCCAACCAAGCTTTCACCAGAAGATATATTCCTCACAGCTGGTGCATCACAAGGAATTGAAATAATAACATCTGTACTAGCTCGGCCCGGTGCTAACATTCTACTTCCAAGACCAGGTTATCTTTACTATGAAACTCGTGCAGCTTTCAGCCATCTAGAATATAGACACTTTGATCTTCTTCCAGAACAGGGCTGGGAAGTTGATCTCAATGCAGTTGAAGCTCTTGCAGATGAAAACACTGTTGCTATGGTTATCATAAACCCTGGAAACCCCTGTGGGATTGTCTACACTTACCAGCATTTGAAGAAGGTTTTGTTTTTTTCATCGACTCTCCCCTAACTGGGCTTGATTTGTTATTTGAATACAATTTTTAAGGCCCCCTTCAGTTCCTGATTTAGATACAATAATTTGTATTTGAAAATTCGAAAACACAAAAAACATGCTTAATTGGTCAAATTCTAAAACAGTTTTAAAGTTATTTTCAAAAAAAAAAAAGAAGAGAAAAAGCCATTTTCTAAATTTTCATTTTTGGATTCGTATCAGAAACTAGACGTTGCCTAAAATTTTACATAGGAAGCAACCTATTTTCAAAAACAATAAAAGCCATTTTTCTGAATTTTTGTTTTTGAATTGTGTTCCTATTTTTAAACAACTTGATAATAGAACAAGTATAATAAAAATGTGAATGCTAAGATGGATGTATAGTAAAACCTTGAAATATAATATTAGAAAAAAATGAACATATTTGAGCAATGGTAAGAATAACACTAATTAAAGATAAAATGAGAAAGAACCGACTAAGGTGGTTTGAATAAATACAACGTAGGCCTTTGAATGTATCGGTTTGAAAGAGTGACCTATTAGTATTAAATAGTAACAATAGAAGTAAAAGTAGACCTAAAATAACATGGAGAGAAATAATTAAAAAAAGACTTGACTTCATTTAATTTAAATGTTGACTTAACCTTTAACAGTGCGGAGAAGAAGAAACAGATTCATGTAGCCAACTCCATTTGAGAAAAAAGCTTATTTAATTTGAGTTGAGATGAGAATTGTATTCTTATTTTTAAATCACAAACCAAATACGGCCCACTTTTTGATATGATGTTGTTAATGGTTTGTTATATTGCACTTAGGTTGTTGAGACTGCAGGGAAGCTGGGAATTCTTGTTATTGCTGATGAAGTATATGCTCATATCAGTTTTGGGCCCAACCCCTTTGTGCCTATGGGAGTGTTTGGATCAATAGCTCCAGTCCTTACTCTTGGGTCTTTATCAAAAAGATGGGTGGTGCCTGGTTGGAGACTCGGTTGGATTGCTGCCATTGATCCCAATGGTGTCTTAGTAGAATCAAGGGTTTACTCTTTTTTTTTCTCTCTTCCCTACACCATCTTGGTTTGTCTACATTATATACTGTTCTTTTCCTGATTACAATTCTTCATAACTAAACTGACTGGTTTTTCTGTCTAATTTCTCAGGTTATTGAGAGTTTCAAGGTTTGTCTCAACATTACTACCGACCCAGCAACCTTCATTCAGGTTGGTGTCCCAGAATTGTATATTTATATATTCCTAAAAGACCTAACTAGTAATTGAATAAGTTTCAACTTATGTTTTCTTGTTCAAGCAATTATACAAATGGATTGCTGTATCAGGGTGCAGTTCCTCAAATTCTAGAGGAAACCAACAATGGGGAATTCTTTAACAAGATTATCAATGGGGTGAAGCAGAATTCAGATATTTTTGTGGACAAATTAAGGGAGATTGATTGCATTACATGCCCACATAAACCAGAGGGAGCCATGTTTACAATGGTGGGTAAATAATTATTTTTTTCATCATTCTCAACAATATGGATTGGCGTATTTCAATTTTTTTTTTCAAATTACTGGCAATGTAGGTCAAGCTCAATGTATCGGTCCTCGAAGACATCAAGGATGATATGGATTTCTGTATAAAGTTGGCAAAAGAAGAATCTGTAATTGTTCTGCCAGGTAAGAGATCAAAATATTCATACATTTGTGAATTAATCA
This sequence comes from Paratinospora sagittata, assembly GCA_035771175.1. Taxonomy (NCBI): domain Eukaryota; kingdom Viridiplantae; phylum Streptophyta; class Magnoliopsida; order Ranunculales; family Menispermaceae; genus Paratinospora; species Paratinospora sagittata. Next base: position 22,351,933 of record CM069612.1, on the reverse strand, counting down.
ATTAAATAAATATAACAAGCTATGTCATAACAAAAAAGAATTATCCAATTATTTTTCAACTTCCTTGTGTGTGTTTACAAGGAATTTTCCAATATATCCTATGGCATAAACACCAATATGATCATTGAAAGTGAAGCATGAAAATGTTAAGCACAATTTGGGGACTAAGAGCTATCGATGTTTTTTCTTGCAGGATCTGCAATGGGATTAAAAAACTGGCTCCGAATAATGTTTGCCACCGAGCCTCATTCTCTTGAAGAAGGGCTGGAGAGGATAAAGTCATTTTGCCAAAGGCATGCTGAGCAAAAATAAAACAACTTCCATGACGAGTGAGATATTTTTATTTTCCATACCTGCTATATGTAGGTATGCCAGCATTAGACTTGGACTTGGTGAAAGCCAGAAGATTCATAGTAAGTAGACTCAGAGATTATGGTGTGTTGATTGAAATTGTTCCTGTTGTCATAAAAATAAAGTGAAATAATTTAGTTCAGCTTCATCCATTTGACTGATCCGTATCCATGAAAGCAGTCATCATCTGTCTCACAAGTACACACTACACTTACTGTCTGGAAAAGAAAGCAAAGAAAATGAGGAACAAAGATGTCAACCTGGTAAGCTAGTGAAAACCACCAACCTCAGAACAAAACACTGCCTTCCACCTATTTTGCATGTAACATCGTACTGCAAACCATAACTTCGTATTCTTCTAGCAATAGATTATAGATCACTTCCTTGCTGAAATGGAATATGTTATTGCCGCAATACTTGTTCACAGTGAAAAAAAGGAGACAATGGGAATCAAAACATTATTACAGGAAAGATGGGCTGCAGATGCACGGTTTTCTGCAGATGTATGTAGTTCAGTTCATTTTTAGCGAAAATGTAAGAACTAGGTTGACAACATTCAGAATTTTTTAAAGTTCAACTGATGCTTGTTAGTTTCAGGGGTGACCTCTGAGGTCAAGCAACTTTACATCACCCTTGCTAGTATCTGTCAAAGTACTCGATACCAGAAAAATACGAAGAGAGATTTGGAAAAGTTGCCCTATGATTCGGCGCCTTTCATTATATATATTGTCCATTCCATCTATACACGTCAATATATGCTATACATGTAGTCTAACAGATTCCTAATCTTTAGCATCTATACATGGTAAGATAATATATACAGCTAATAATAATAGAGTCCTAAATTGCATAAACTTCTAAAATTGTAGATGGTAACATCCCCCCTCAAATTGATGCTGGTAAGTCAATCAGCAGCAATTTGCCAACAAGAAATTGATGCCGCTGTCGAGTCATAGCTTTGGTGAAGACATCAGCCACGTGGAGATCAGAAGAGATGTGAGGAAGAGATATCACCCGACTTTCCAAAGTGTCGCGAATAGAATGACAATCAACTTCAATGTGTTTGGTGCGTTCATGGAAAACAAGATTGGTGGCAATCTGAATAGCACTAGTGTTATCAGCATGAAGAGGGGTAGAAGTAGTCTGAGGAAACCCAAGCTCCTCAAGGAGACCACGTAGCCATACAATTTCAGAACAAGCAGTAGACATGGCACGATACTCAGCCTCAGTAGAGGATTTAGAAACACGATCTTGTTTCTTACATCGCCAAGAAATTAATGCATCACCTAAAAACATACACCAACCTGTAGTAGACCGACGTGTATCCGGACACCCAGCCCAATCAGCATCACTATAGGCAACAAGTTGAAGAGAGGATTTGGAAGGAAAGAACAATCCACGAGTTGGTGATCCTCGAAGATAGCGAATGATGCGGCGAACGACAGCAAGATGGAGATGCCGAGGAGAAGACATAAATTGACTAACCTGATGAACAACATAGGAGATATCAGGTCGAGTAGTGGTCAAGTAGATAAGACTCCCAACCAAGCGTCGATAGATAGTAGGATCATCCAGAAGGTCCCCTTCATCTTTCATGTATTTGACATTTACCTCCATAGGAGTATCAACAGAAGAAGTGTCCTCCAAACCAGCCAAAGTGATAAGATCTTGAATATACTTATGTTGGTTCACGAAAATGCCATGGGCTCGATGATGAACTTCCAATCCTAGGAAGTATGTGAGCTGGCCAAGATCTTTCATATGGAAAGTTACATGTAAAAGCTGTTGAAGCTTAGTAATCAAACCACAATCAGTGCCAGTAATGATAATATCATCCACATAAACCAAGAGAATAACTATACCCGACGTAGATGTGTGGAAGAAGAGAGAAGAATCATATTGACTTTGTGTAAAACTGAAGGAAAGAAGTGTACTGCGAAACTTCTCAAACCAAGCGCGGGGCGCTTGTTTGAGCCCATACAGAGAACGCCTTAGCTTACATACATCATGAGGAGAAGAAATAGTCATACCAGAGGGAAGCTTCATGTAAATCTCTTCTTGGAGATCACCATGAAGAAAGGCATTCTTCACATCCATCTGATGTAGTTGCCACGACTGTGAAGCAGCAATAGCTAAGATGGTTCGAACCGTGGTCATTTTGGCAACAGGAGCAAATGTCTCCTCATAATCAACCCCATATTCCTGCTTGTTACCCAGAGCTACAAGGCGAGCTTTGTACCTGTCCAAAGAGCCATCAGAACGAAGTTTTACAGAAAAAACCCATTTACTCCCAATAGGTTTGACTGTAGGGGGACAAGGAACAATATCCCAAGTGTGATTCTCCTCAAGTGCTTGAAGTTCTGCTTGCATTGCAATTTGCCAACACTCATGTTCCATGGCCTGTTTGTAGCAAGTGGGAATGGAAATAGTGGATAAAGTAGCGACAAAAGAGACATGAGAGAAGAAACCATACCAATTAGGGGGTCGAGAAGGACGAGTAGACCGACGAAGAGTGGTGGAAGCAGGAGCAGGATCAGGCGCCGGGTCAAGATCGGAAGGAGGCACAGAGGAACCAGACTCATGTCGACTACGTCTCTCATACACAAAACCAGGTTTGAACTTTTCCATAATTGTTGGGGATTCAGAAAAAATAGGCAGAAGAGATACAGATGCAGATGGCGGCTCAACATGAGATGGAAAGAAATATTGATTTTCAAAGAAAATCACATTCCGGGAAACCCGTATACGACAACCATGGGGATCGTAACAAACATAACCCTTGTAAGGGATAACATAACCAAGAAAAACACACTTAACAGACTGAGCAGTAAGTTTATGTCGTTCATGAGGAGGAAGATGCACAAAACAAACACAACCAAATGTACGAAGATCAGAATATAAAGGAGAATGACCAAACAACTTAGAGAAAGGAGAAACATGATTTATCGTAGGAGAGGGTAAGCTGTGGCGGCCCCGCGCCCCGGACCACCAACCCCACAGGGAATGGCATGCGGAATGCCGGGGCGGGACGCCCGGCGTAGGCATCTCCGACCACTCCTCAACTCCCGTGAGGTGGTTGAGACCCTACGAGCCTTATCTCAAACAACGACATAATATCAAAAGGTACTAAACAAAACTACCCACTGTATTAATCATCAAAGACGAGATAATCCATAAAAAATGAACCATAAATAAAATCATAATTCCTACAGTCCATTAAAAATTGACATACACATAAAGTCCAAAATTGTGGGTACAAATAAAAAAAAACCGTCATGTGCCCACATGGTCTATCTAGCAAGTCCCAACTCACCCATACTAAAATGTGGTAAGTATTATAATTACATAATCCAAAATATAATACTTCATAATATAAAACACAATTCAATCAAAATGTCTCTCAACTCACATAGAGGACTTGGATTCTCTCGCAGGCAAGGCCCTCAAGATATGACTACTTCCTTGCCCTTATTCGGGACAGAAGGACCTGAAAGAGGAAAATGAGGGTGAGCCAACGATGCCCAGTGAATAGAATTCAAATATGCTATCAATACTCATCAATAAAAACCATGTATGCATGTCAATGTGTAGCATGATTAAAAGCTCATAACATATAGATATCAAGCATTTATAATAAGTTCGATGCAAGTAAAAGTTTATCAATTTGGATCCACATTCCACATGCGTTGGGTTACTAGTCCACGTCTATTTCGCCGTGCCGTTGATCCCAATCATGTTTACTTGGGTTACTAGTCCACGTCTATTTCACCGTGCCGTTGATCCCAATCATTTCCTTCTTAAAACCCTCCTATGACAAGGTCAAGTCCCCCTATTAGCCAGATAGATGGGCCCAACCAAAGTCATAAGGTTTTCTCAAATCAATGCATCATTCAAAACATTAGAACACATTCATGCTTTCAACATACAATATATATAAGTGATATGATGACATAAATGATATAATCATAAGTGAAGCCTACTCACAACCAAGCCTCGCGAGAGTATTTAATCACACACGACCACCAAACCGAATCAACCCAATCAAGATCCTGAAACATACATCAATATCCTACCATACATCAATTTCTATGCTCAATTACATAGACATTACAAATCAACCCTAAATCAGCCCACATATAATTAATAGGCCTAAATCCCATTTAATCCCATCATTCAACTCAAATCACATGACTTAGGCCTCTAATGCATAGTTCTCATTCATAAACCATTCTATTAATCAAAAATACTGATTTTCAATTCCTTAGGCATAAACATGTCCAAATTTGGGTCACTTGATCACAAGTAGGCCTAACCCATGATATGGTCACAACCACCAAATCAGTAGCATAATCAACCCTAATCATGCTTAATTAAACATAAGTTGCATCAATTCAATGATTCTAAGCCAAAAGCATCAAAAGCCCTAAAATATGAAATTTTCCATACTTAGGCCATATTGTCGATTTACACTAGGTCGCCATGTTCAGCCATGTATATCACTGATTTTGCATCATGGGTTCATCCACAATGGCAACTAGGTCAACATAGTTGACATGCAAGCTATTTGGAAAGGTCTAAGTTCATATTCTAAATGTAGGTCTAATACAAACAACCCTACCAATTCTTCACATGTATTATTCTGTTCAGATGTATCAATCTACCAACAGAAATATGTAATCACAAAATCAACCGTACAGATTGAAGTATGTGAAGAAACAAACCTTCTGTCCAAATATCAGCCCAATCCAACGGTGGACCGAAAAGATATGTATCTTTGATGAGCAAGTATCTAATCAGACAGTTTCTCCTTTCCTGCTGCAAATATCCAAACTCAGATGGCTATATCACACAAAATAATAAACGTATAGACATCTCCACCGTTCAGAATACAGAAATATCTGTTATAAACGACATACCCAAATTTGATATCCATCCAACGGTAGATTGAGATCTATAAGTTTTACCGAAATGGCACGAGAAACCCAGAAATTCCGACCAGCTTCGTTTAAGAGGTTATATCTCTCAGAAAAATCCTCTAATTAAGATCTCCACCGTTCATAATGTATAAATATCAGTTTTAAACTACATACCCAAATTTGGTAGCCATCTAACGGTAGACATAGGAGATCTATAAGTTTGAGCGAAACGGTGCGAGAAATCCAGACTTTCCGACCAGCTTTGTTTGAGAGGTTAGATCTCTTAGACGAAACCTCTGATCAAGATCTCCACCGACCAGAATGAAGAACCATAAGCTACGAATGTGCTGATAAAATTTGAGCTCAATCTGACCGTATATTCCAAAGATCTACCTCTTTGATGGAAACGTCACAGGGATCTTCCTCCTGCAAGTCTCTCCTTCCTTCTCTTCTTCTTTCCTTTCTCTTCTTCTTTCCTTTCTCTTCTTTTCTTTCTCTTCTTCTTTCCTTTCTCTCCACTCTCCTCTTTCTAGCAATTCCTTGATTCCCTCCTTGATTCTCTCCTTGTTTTCCTCCTTGATTCTCTCCTTGATTCTCTCCTTGTTTTCCTCCTTGATTCTCTCCTTGTTTTCCTCCTTGATTCTCTCATTGATTCCCTCCACTCATTCTAGCACTTCCTTGAGGGCATGGGACACTTGTCCACTTTCATGCACCAACCTTCACATGTGTTGGTCTCATACTACCCATACTAACCACATGTATTTTAAATGTCCAATCCATTTAATACACCAAATTTTCAATTTCATTTATCCTTTTATTCAATCAATCCTAACCCATATCAATTCATGGTTTAATGAGCCCATGCATAAATCATAACATATGCATTATACTTTAATTTAACATGACTCATATACAATTTATGATACATATATTTATATACATTATCAAGCATCAACTATACAAACATTAAACAATCATCAAACAAACACCAAACATATCAAGGCAACACGCAGAGTTTGGGCAAAATGCAATTGGGTTATGGGCTAGATGAAATAATTTTCGGGGCGTCACATCACACCCACCTTAGAATGAACTTCGTCCTCGAAGTTTTAAGGTTAAAAATTACCTAAGCCCATGAACTCGGCAAAGTGCTCCATCATGTAGTCCTCACGCTCCCAAGTAACCTGTTCCTCGCCATGGAACTGCCATCTCACCTTAACCATCGGAATCTCGCGGTTACGTAACCTCTGGACCTTCCGGTCAAGTATCTGAATAGGTTCCTCATCATAAGTCTCATCCTGCCTCAGTTCAATGTTCCTCCAGTCCAAGACGTGATCAAAATCACTCTTGTAAACTCTCAGCATTGACACATGAAAGACATTGTGGATTGCTGCTAACTGAGGTGGCAAGGCTAATCGGTAAGCGACGGGGCCAATTCGTTCTAAAACCTCGAACGGCCCAATAAATCTCGGAGCGAGCTTGCCTTTTATCCCAAATCTAGTTTGGCCCTTCTGAGGTGAGACCTTCAATAAAACTTGGTCACCCACCTCGAACTCTACGGTCTTCCGCTTGGCATCAGTGTAACTCTTCTGCCTGTCTTGGGCTACCTTTATATTATGCTTGATCCTCTTAATCTTCTCTGTGTGTTCATGTACAAACTCTGGTCCCATCACCGCAACATCCCCTACCTCCGTCCAACAGATCGGAGATCTACAGGGTCGACCATACAATGCCTCAAAAGGAGCCATGCCAATACTGGACTGATAGCTGTTGTTGTACGCGAACTCACACAGATGTATGTACTCCTCCCAGTTACCACTAGACTCAAGGACACAAGCTCGAAGCATATCCTCTAAAATCGATATCAACCTCTCAGACTGGCCATCCATCTGGGGGTGAAAAGCGGTACTGAGATCTAGTCTAGTGCCGAGCTGCCTCTGCAACCCCTGCCAGAATACCGATGTAAACCTCGGATCCCTATCTGACACAATCGAAACAGGCACTCCATGTAATCTGACTATCTCCCGCATATAGAGTCTGCTCAGCTTGTCCATAGAATCCCTAGTGTTCACCGGTAGAAAGTGAGCGGACTTGGTCAAGCGATCAATAATAACCCAAACAGCATTACGTCTCTTCGGGGTGTTGGGTAATCCCACAACAAAGTCCATAGTGACATGCTCCCATTTCCACTCAGGAATGGCAAGCGGTTGCATCTGCCCTCCAGGCCTCTGATGCTCAGCTTTGACTCTTCGACAGATCTCACACCTCTGAATGAACTGAGCTATTTATCTCTTCATGTCGGGCCACCAATACATTCTTTTCATATCATGATACATCTTGGTTCCGCCAGGATGAATAGCATAATGAGATCTGTGAGCCTCTTGGAGAACACTCTGCCTAAGTCGTGGATCTGCGGGAACCCATAAACGTCCCCTAAATCTCAAGGCACCATCAGATGACAAGTGCCAATCAGTAAAATCACTACTCTCAGCCCAAGACTTGTATATCCTATAATCAACGTCAAGTCTCTGTTGGTCAATAACCTCCTGGACTTGTGTAGGCTGAGCTCTCATTTGAGCACATATCACAATCTGATCTGAAGGGGTAGCACATATACTCATAACCGTAGCCGCCTCAAGTAGTCTCCACTCATGAGACATCTGGCGTGCTACCATAACTGTCTCTACCCGCTTCCTGCTCAACGCATCAGCCACTACATTGGCTTTACCTGGGTGGTATTCCAATGTAAAATCATAGTCTTTGAGGAGCTCTAACCACCTTCTCTGCCTCATGTTCAATTCCTTCTGAGAGAACAAGTACTTGAGGCTCTTATGGTCAGAATACAAAGTGAATCTCTCACCATAGAGATAATGCCTCCAAATCTTCAAAGCAAAAACCACTGCGGCCAGTTCTAAGTCATGAACAGGGTAGTTTTTTTTCATGCACCTTCAACTGCCTCGATGCATAAGCAATAACCCTATCCTTCTGCATCAACACGCAACCCAAGCCGATACGAGAGGCATCAGTATAGATAACTAACTCTTGATCAGGCTCTGGCAAAATCAACACTGGCGTAGATGTCAATCTTTTCTTCAACTCTAAAAAGGCATTCTCAAACTCCTCGGTCCATACAAAGGACACGTCTTTCTGGGTGAGCCTAGTCATAGGCGTAGCTATCTTGGAGAATCCCTGAACGAATTTCCTATAGTAACCAGCTAACCCAAGAAAGCTTCTGATCTCGGTCACTGTCGTAGGCCTAGGCCAACTGATAATGGCTTCAACCTTAGACGGATCAACTGAAATCCCCTCAGAACTCACCACATGACCTAAGAACTTCACTTCGGAGATCCAAAACTCGCACTTGCTCAGCTTTGCATATAGCCTATGCTATCTCAGAGTTTGCAAGGTCACTCTAAGGTGCTCTTCATGCTCAACCTAAGTCTTGGAATACACCACTATGTCATCAATGAAGACGATGACAAACTTATCCAGATATTGCCTAAAGACCCTCTGCATCAGGTCCATGAACATCGCCGGTGCATTAGTCACACCAAATGGCATCACAAGGAACTCATAATGTCCATAGCGGGTTCTGAATGCTGTCTTAGGCACATCTTCCTCCCTGATCCTCAGCTGATGATACCCGGAGCGCAAATCAATCTTCGAAAAATACTTCGCTCCCCTCAACTGATCAAACAAGTCATCAATCCTTGGGAGAGGATATTTGTTCTTGATGGTCACCCTGTTCAATTGGCGATAGTCGATGCATAACCGCAAGCTCCCATCTTTCTTTTTCACAAAAAGAACTGGAGCTCCCCAGGGTGACACGCTCGGGCAAATAAAGCCCTTAGCCAATAACTCCTCGAGCTGTTTTTGTAACTCTTTCAACTCGGCTGGCGCCATTCTATATGGTGCCATGGAGATAGGCTTCGTGCCAGGGACTAGTTCAATAATGAAATCGATATCTCGCTTCGGTGGTAATCCTGGAAGATCTGCAGGGAACACATCTGGAAAGTCCCTAACAATGGCAATATCCTCAAGTATCACCTCACTAGTCTCTTCCTCTTCAGGCACTAACCCAACCAAAATCTCCCTATCTCCATCAGTCACAAATCTACCCCTCGTGACTGTCTGGTCTGAAGCTTTACCCTGTAGTGTAAACACTGGGTGTCCGGGGATTTGAAAAATGATTCTCTTTGCGAAACAGTCGACAACTGCATGATATGCCGTGAGCCAATCCATTCCTAGAATTGCATCAAACTCTAAAAACTCTAGGACTCGAAAGTCAATAGGCATCTCAACATCACCAATCTGAACCACACACTGGCTACAGATCATGTTCGGGTAGATCCTCTCCCCAGCTACAGTACTCACCACTAACCACGTACTAGCCATAATGGGAGTCAAATGCAAATTATCTACCATACGTCCAGATATGAATGATAATGTAGACCCAGCATCAGATAATACATGCATAGAAGTACCACAAATAATAAGAGTACCTTCCACCAAAGTCTTGGATGCTGTCGGGTCTGGCTCAGTAGCTGCCTTCGCTGTCTCTCTGGCACTGGACTGCTGCACAAATCCCTGAGCTCTCTGAAAATTTGGACACTCGGACTTCCTATGCCCAGCCTGCCCACATTGATAACATAAAAATGGAGCCCTGGGCGCAGATGATCCAGTCTGAGATGTCGTCACATAGCTTCCTCGGCCTCTACCTCTGCCTCGGCCAGCAGTCTGTGGGAATGGGGTCTCGGTGCACTCGGTGCCTGCATAGGAATCGGGACAGGAGAGGAAACCACTGGTGAGGCCATCATACCAGTCTGAACCTGGGATGTCTTACTCTCACTACCCTCGGACTGTGCTCCTCCATAAAACTTTCTCTTCCTTTCCCATCTTCCCTTTGTCCACGGAGTCTGGAACTGCCCCCCAGACTCTGCTTGTGAAGTATGTTCACCTGGAGCTGCCCGTGTAGACATACCAACACTGAAAGCCACCAGTCCTCTGCATCACTCTCCAGTGTGTGAGCAGCACATAGGACCTGAGACTCCTCATCAAGCTCTAAAGAGCGACTGATCTTCTCGACATTCTTCAGCCAGTCTTCGGCCTTTTTTAAGTCAACTCCACCAGTGAATTCCTTAACCTTTAGTTTCATGAACTTCTCTAGCAGTTTGATCTGCCGATTAGTAGGGTTCTCCACAACAATAGGAGCAGGTGTAGGCATAGGCTGAGGTACAACCATTTGAGGTCCTGCTGCCCCTGCAGCTCCACTAGCCTCAGCCCCACTAGTGCCCGCCTTATAACTACCCATATCATATAATACACACAGAAAATATGATAGTAAGGCTTTTAAGTTAATTCCTTTAAGCTTTTTAATCACCTAAATCTCTCACCCAATTCCTAGGTCAAAGTCATCTAAGTCCAATACATAGACCAAACCTAGTAAAATCAGGCTCTGATACCAACTGTGGCGGCCCCGCGCCCCGGACCACCAACCCCACAGGGAATGGCATGCGGAATGCCGGGGCGGGACGCCCGGCGTAGGCATCTCCGACCACTCCTCAACTCCCGTGAGGTGGTTGAGACCCTACGAGCCTTATCTCAAACAACGACATAATATCAAAAGGTACTAAACAAAACTACCCACTGTATTAATCATCAAAGACGAGATAATCCATAAAAAATGAACCATAAATAAAATCATAATTCCTACAGTCCATTAAAAATTGACATACACATAAAGTCCAAAATTGTGGGTACAAATAAAAAAAAACCGTCATATGCCCACATGGTCTATCTAGCAAGTCCCAACTCACCCATACTAAAATGTGGTAAGTATTATAATTACATAATCCAAAATATAATACTTCATAATATAAAACACAATTCAATCAAAATGTCTCTCAACTCACATAGAGGACTTGGATTCTCTCGCAGGCAAGGCCCTCAAGATATGACTACTTCCTTGCCCTTATTCGGGACAGAAGGACCTGAAAGAGGAAAATGAGGGTGAGCCAACGATGCCCAGTGAATAGAATTCAAATATGCTATCAATACTCATCAATAAAAACCATGTATGCATGTCAATGTGTAGCATGATTAAAAGCTCATAACATATAGATATCAAGCATTTATAATAAGTTCGATGCAAGTAAAAGTTTATCAATTTGGATCCACATTCCACATGCGTTGGGTTACTAGTCCACGTCTATTTCGCCGTGCCGTTGATCCCAATCATGTTTACTTGGGTTACTAGTCCACGTCTATTTCACCGTGCCGTTGATCCCAATCATTTCCTTCTTAAAACCCTCCTATGACAAGGTCAAGTCCCCCTATTAGCCAGATAGATGGGCCCAACCAAAGTCATAAGGTTTTCTCAAATCAATGCATCATTCAAAACATTAGAACACATTCATGCTTTCAACATACAATATATATAAGTGATATGATGACATAAATGATATAATCATAAGTGAAGCCTACTCACAACCAAGCCTCGCGAGAGTATTTAATCACACACGACCACCAAACCGAATCAACCCAATCAAGATCCTGAAACATACATCAATATCCTACCATACATCAATTTCTATGCTCAATTACATAGACATTACAAATCAACCCTAAATCAGCCCACATATAATTAATAGGCCTAAATCCCATTTAATCCCATCATTCAACTCAAATCACATGACTTAGGCCTCTAATGCATAGTTCTCATTCATAAACCATTCTATTAATCAAAAATACTGATTTTCAATTCCTTAGGCATAAACATGTCCAAATTTGGGTCACTTGATCACAAGTAGGCCTAACCCATGATATGGTCACAACCACCAAATCAGTAGCATAATCAACCCTAATCATGCTTAATTAAACATAAGTTGCATCAATTCAATGATTCTAAGCCAAAAGCATCAAAAGCCCTAAAATATGAAATTTTCCATACTTAGGCCATATTGTCGATTTACACTAGGTCGCCATGTTCAGCCATGTATATCACTGATTTTGCATCATGGGTTCATCCACAATGGCAACTAGGTCAACATAGTTGACATGCAAGCTATTTGGAAAGGTCTAAGTTCATATTCTAAATGTAGGTCTAATACAAACAACCCTACCAATTCTTCACATGTATTATTCTGTTCAGATGTATCAATCTACCAACAGAAATATGTAATCACAAAATCAACCGTACAGATTGAAGTATGTGAAGAAACAAACCTTCTGTCCAAATATCAGCCCAATCCAACGGTGGACCGAAAAGATATGTATCTTTGATGAGCAAGTATCTAATCAGACAGTTTCTCCTTTCCTGCTGCAAATATCCAAACTCAGATGGCTATATCACACAAAATAATAAACGTATAGACATCTCCACCGTTCAGAATACAGAAATATCTGTTATAAACGACATACCCAAATTTGATATCCATCCAACGGTAGATTGAGATCTATAAGTTTTACCGAAATGGCACGAGAAACCCAGAAATTCCGACCAGCTTCGTTTAAGAGGTTATATCTCTCAGAAAAATCCTCTAATTAAGATCTCCACCGTTCATAATGTATAAATATCAGTTTTAAACTACATACCCAAATTTGGTAGCCATCTAACGGTAGACATAGGAGATCTATAAGTTTGAGCGAAACGGTGCGAGAAATCCAGACTTTCCGACCAGCTTTGTTTGAGAGGTTAGATCTCTTAGACGAAACCTCTGATCAAGATCTCCACCGACCAGAATGAAGAACCATAAGCTACGAATGTGCTGATAAAATTTGAGCTCAATCTGACCGTATATTCCAAAGATCTACCTCTTTGATGGAAACGTCACAGGGATCTTCCTCCTGCAAGTCTCTCCTTCCTTCTCTTCTTCTTTCCTTTCTCTTCTTCTTTCCTTTCTCTTCTTTTCTTTCTCTTCTTCTTTCCTTTCTCTCCACTCTCCTCTTTCTAGCAATTCCTTGATTCCCTCCTTGATTCTCTCCTTGTTTTCCTCCTTGATTCTCTCCTTGATTCTCTCCTTGTTTTCCTCCTTGATTCTCTCCTTGTTTTCCTCCTTGATTCTCTCATTGATTCCCTCCACTCATTCTAGCACTTCCTTGAGGGCATGGGACACTTGTCCACTTTCATGCACCAACCTTCACATGTGTTGGTCTCATACTACCCATACTAACCACATGTATTTTAAATGTCCAATCCATTTAATACACCAAATTTTCAATTTCATTTATCCTTTTATTCAATCAATCCTAACCCATATCAATTCATGGTTTAATGAGCCCATGCATAAATCATAACATATGCATTATACTTTAATTTAACATGACTCATATACAATTTATGATACATATATTTATATACATTATCAAGCATCAACTATACAAACATTAAACAATCATCAAACAAACACCAAACATATCAAGGCAACACGCAGAGTTTGGGCAAAATGCAATTGGGTTATGGGCTAGATGAAATAATTTTCGGGGCGTCACATAAGCGATTGATCAAATAAACTGCAGTAGAAAGTGCTTCACACCAACAACGAGGAGGAACAGATGATTCAAGTAAAAGAGTTCTTACTACATCAAGAAGGTGACGATTTTTTCTTTCAGCAACACCGTTTTGCTGTGGTGTCGAAGGACAAGAACGTTGAGAAAGGATCCCTTTACTTTGAAGAAAGTCCTGAAACTCATTAAACATGTATTCGCCGCCAGAATCAGAGCGCAAGACCTTGATGCTGGCAGAGAATTGAGTCTCAATAAGTGCAAGAAAGCGCTTAAAGACTGAAAAAACTTCACCCTTAGCTCGGAGGAAGTAAACCCAAGTAAAGCGACTAAAGTCATCAATGAAAGTAACAAAGTACTTGTAATGCGCATGAGAAACAACAGGTGCAATCCCCCAAACATCACTATGAATAATCACAAAACATTGTGAGGCACGAGATGCATGATGAGGAAAAGGTAGAACTTTACTTTTGCCAAGTTTGCATGATGGACAATCAAAAGAAAGATCAATAGAAGAGCATGCTTTATTTCCCAATAATCCAGAATTAAACAAAGTACGAAGAACATCAGAGTTTGGGTGGCCTAGACGTCTATGCCACGTCTTATTTCCAGAACCAACAACATTACATGCAAATGAAAGTAAAGGAAAACGAGGAATAATAGTGGAATGAGAAACATGAAGAGGAAAGAGTCGTCCCACTTTAGGCCCCTTCGCGATCATCTTCCCTAACACTTGATCCTGCACCACACAACCAGAATGGGAGAAATGGACATTACAATTATTATCAACCAATTGACCAACAGAAATAAGATTTGTGGAGAGGTCAGGAGACACAAAAACATCAGTTTAGGAAGAGGAAAGATCACCAACAGCACTGATAGGCAGATAACTGCCATCAGCGGTGTTAATTTTCAGATTTCCATCATAATTCCTGACATTGGAAAGAGGAGCAATAGTATTGGTCATATGGTTAGAGGCTCCGGAGTCAAAATACCATGGCTTAGAAGAAACTTTATGATTACCTGAGAACCCAAAAGCAGAAAAAACAGAAATGATCATCTGTTGTACCATTTCAGGAGTGAGTGTGTTCGGATTTGCTAAGGCTGGAGAAGCAGGAATAGGAACAACCGGCGAGGCAACAGGCAATGCAGCAGAACTAGAGGCACCAGTGGAGGCATGATAAGCAGTACCCTGCTTCCTTTCAGGTCGAATGGGACAAGCAGAGATGATATGACCCTGTTTCTTACAGTAGTTACAGAACTTCTTGGGACAATCCCGAGCAATATGGCCAAAAGCTTTACAACTAAAGCACTGGATAGCACGCATGTCTCTACCCTTATTTCTCCCTTGTGTTGCATAAGCCACAGAAACAGGTGCACTAACATTAGCCCGATGTTCCATGGCTGCATGAGTAACGATACGCTGTTCCTCACGAAGAAGTTCACTCAAGCAAGCATCCAAAGATGGTACAGGATGACGGTTCATCAGATTAGAACGGGCAATTTCAAAATCAGGTCGTAACTTCATCAAGAATTGATCTCGCTTGCTGGTTGCATGCACTTCTTGGATAGCAGAGAGAGCTGCAATGGGAACTTTAGCATAAACAATGTCGCAATAGTCAGCCCAAAGAGTTTGAAAACCAGAAAAATATTCCTCAACAGAGAGACTGCCTTGTGTGAAATTAGCCATCTCATACTCCAATTGAAATCGTTTAGCAGAGTTGTCTTGATTGTAAACCGTGTTAAGATAATTCCACATAGCAGCAGCAGTTTTATAAGGCCTCAAATTGAGAACACTTAAGGATCCAAGTCATAACCCGAGCATCATGAATGTCCCACTTAGACAAAGCCTCGGCACCTTGAGGTGCGGGAACACTCCCATCAATATGACCCCACAATTCTTTTCCTTTGACAAATAATTTAAATTGAAACTCCCAAGCAGAATAATTTTTACCAGTAAACCGAAAATGGAATGATTCCAACTTATCCGATGACATGATGCAACCAAGAGACAGATAATATCCCACCAGAAAATTGTAACTTGCACGGTGAGAAAAAAAAAATACACAAACAAATACCCACCATAAAATATTGCACCGAAAATTATAAGAGGCACAAACCAGGAATGCTGAAAATGATAAATTGTCGAAAGCAAGAATCGAACCAGCTGCTTCGCCAAAAAATTGCAAGAATCGAGCGACACGATCGACAACGTCAAGGCCAAGATCTAGGACAAAGAAGGAATTCCACCTGATCAGCAGAGGTTGATCTTCGCGGGGAAGCAGCTCGAAGATGACCGTACTCTCGCCGAGAACAAGAGAACCCAGAGAGTACAGAGACAGAGAAAATGAACCTACTTGTGGCCTTGGCTGTACTGCGTATCAGTGCTCTGCAACTGATCGAAGAAGACGAAGATCATCGAGCCTTATAAAAATGAAGTAAATCGACGAAGATGTAGATTTTCGTGAACAAGAAAACCCTAACGGGGAAGACAAGAACCCTAGAGGTTGAATCGAGCGACACGATCGACAGACCAGAAATCAAAACCTTCGTCAAAACCCTCACCGGGAAGACGATCACTCTCGAAGTGGAGAGCTCCGACACCGTAGCCAACCTCAAGACCAAAATCCGGGATAAAGAAGGAATTTCGCCTGATCCGCAGCGACTCATCTACGCCGGAAAGCAATTGGACGACGGAAGAACCCTAGCGGATTACAACATCCGGATCTTCGTCAAGTCATTGGCAGGGAAAACCATTACTCTAGACGTAGATCGTTCTGATACCATGTCAAAGTACTCGATACCAGAAAAATACGAAGAGAGATTTGGAAAGTTGCCCTATGATTCGGCGCCTTTCATTATATATATTGTCCATTCCATCTATACACGTCAATATATGCTATACAAGTAGTTTAACAGATTCCTAATCTTTAGCATCTATACATGGTAAGATAATATATACAGCTAATAATAATAGTCCTAAATTGCATAAACTTCTAAAATTGTAGACGGTAACAGTATCATGCCCATACGAATAAGAAAACAAGATATTTTGTATTCAACTTATAGAAAAAGGTGCACCTAGTGCATGAAGTTCCCACTATTGCAAGGTCTAAGGAAGGGACAATGTATACAACCTTACCTCCAAATATGAGAAGTTGTTTCTGGTTCAAACTAGTGACCTCCTATTTACAATGGTGTAACATCAACCATTGCGCCAATTCTTGCCCTACATCTTGTATTCAATTTATATAACCCAAAAATGAATGTCTATCAAAATGTCAGAAACAAAAAAAATACTAAATGGCATAATTAAGATACATAATTTCCACACATGCTTTCAGGTAAAACACCCCCATATGCATATCAGACTGCATCCCTTAACCTGGAATGTATGTGTGTGTACCTATATATATATATATAAAAGATGCAACAATCAATTTTATGATGCACTGGATGTGTCAATACCCAGCCAACATCCCAGAAAACTTGATGTTCAAATAGTGTAAACATCAACCCTCAACATCCATGGTAAAATAGCACTTCTCTTTGCAATGGCACTACAATAATTATATATTTTTTAATGACTACTTGTATAGTCCATCCAAAAGAACTTTGATCTTAAGTCATGTAATACTTTACAAGTGTTCTTACTAGAGTTGAATTCAAGTCCTCACTCACAAAAGACAATGAATCAAATGTTTTCCAATTGAGAAACAGTTGTTATGAGAGAGCCAAGCAAAGGAAATGAATTGAATTACAGGTTCCTGACACACAAGTGGCAGAAAATGAATAAAACAAAACCACCTGCTTCTTCAGATTCTGAACATAAGCTGGAATCCTGTCATAGCCTTACTCATAAAACTTGATCAATGCAACCAGAAAACACCAAGTAAGAACGGAAAAAGAAAAAAGAAAAAAATCAGATTCACAAGCAAACCTCGTTCCAATAAGTTTTAAAGGCATATCATACATTCACATCAAGTAGACCCACTAAAGTTGTAGATGTTAACAGAATAAAGTTGTCGGAAGAATATAGGACCAACCTAACTAACGAATCAATAATTTGCTCTTTTTCAGAAACAAAAAACTCTGCTGCCCATACATGTGACAGAGATTAAAAAAAAACATTATTGAGCAAAGTCATCTTTTGATGAACTAAATTATGGAAAACATCTTATTTACGTCTTGAGATCTAGCTTTGTAACCAAGATGCCATATACGAGTCAAGTTAGTATCTATGTTTTGAACAATCACTACGACCATCATCAAACAACAAATTCAATGCCATAGATCTACAACTCCTGCAAAATTTTGCTGCAAATATAAACATATCAATTTTTCATTCCAACTCATATAACTAGGTAATTAAGAAATGTATGATTATTTTGTAGATCAGATTCTAATTTTTGAAATCAAATGCAGCCTATTTTTTTTTTTTTAAACCAAGAAAAGAAATAGCCCAGTGGTTTGGATTGTTCAACTATATTGACTTCATAGTTTAAGGAAGAATATCATAGTCGCGTTATTAAATTTAATCAGAAATCTCAAAACTAATTAAAACATTTTTTAGCATAAATTAAAACAGTATAAAAATGATTTATGCGTACAACACCATATAATTACTTTCCAAACCTAAAAATATTCCTCTTTGAGACTAATCTTTGCACAAAGAGACACAAAAGAGAACAAAGGTAGAAATTAAAAGAAAGGCCTCACACACCTTTAGCAACAGTTCAAGTACAATCCTACATTCATTCTGCAAACTGAGCATGCAGAGCTGAATCTTGAAGCTCATGAGAAGATCAAACAAAGGAATCACATACAAAATAAACTTGATTACTTACATTCACTTGTAAAACACTGATCATAAAGATCGAAACATCGAATTGATATATCTCCAAAAATAATTCTGAATATAACTTTAATGACTTGTGCTTGAAGTTCTTCAAATGTACAAAGTTTAAGCAGATGGGCTTCAACTACTTACAACAGTTGAGGTGCTTTGAAACTGAGACTGATGAAACTATCATTTAGTTATGCTTTCTTTGCAGATAAAATAAGTGGAGTAAGCATAAATGCCCATACTGTGCCTTTACACAAAGTAAGCAATCTCAGATTCTGAAGAAGTAATATGGCACAATATTGCAAAATCCAAATACAATATCAAAGTTAAAAATAAATAAATAAAAATTGATAAAACCAAAAAAAAATCTCAGAACTAGCATCATAATGGGAAACAATTCAGTAAGATCAAAAAACAGGTGAAGGCGAGGATTCAATCAATAGGATGGCCTTGAGATCTCTCTCAAATCCGGGAGCTCCACAAGAACTGATAGCTATTGCTGCCTCAATGGCATTTAGACCTGACCAATTTGTCATACCCATTCAATTTTTACAAGCTCCGAGAATAAGCATAACAAACTTAAGAGAACACAAACTTCGATAAGAAGGAAAGATTTGATATTAAAGATTATATATTAAGCAAAATTATCTTCACCTCATCAAAAAGGAAACTCTTCGAATTAAATGTTATAAAAACAATGCAATCTACACATTGTCACCACCAGGTCCGACCTCACATCTCACATTCTCAACCATATTCGCCAAAGAACAATACAAGTTAGCTTCTGAGGTCAAAGACTTCACAACCTCACCTATCAATTTCAGCTCATCATGGAACTCAGAATTCAACACCAAAGACGAGAACCGATCATCCACTACCAAACTCAGACACTTGACAATAGATCCAAGAGAAGGCACAAAATCGCAGCTTTTCAATTCCAAGGTAGATGCTGCTTCAGGGCATGGCCCCACTTGAGGAAATCTTTCATATTTCCTCAACCACTTTCCCAGGTAACAAACCAAATTCAACATCTCCGAACCTTCCAATCTAGTTATACAATACGACAATGCCAATTCGTCTACATTCGACGAGCCAAACAGGTAATGCATACAGAGCTCGGATGAAGAGAACCCATCATAAGCCATCATGAGCAGAAGGGAAGCCCGATTTGCAAGAGATGAAACATGAACCGAAATGTTCTGCTCGGACGCCTTCTCCACCGCTAACAGAGCCTCCTTCTCCCATTCTTTTCGCACATTCAACATTGTACTGTAAGCAGCTTTGGTTGGATTAAGGAAGTACTTCAAAATGCGGAGAAAATCAGTAGATCGAATCTGCGAAGCGTTCTTGACGCATAGACAAAGCAAATCAGATCTCTTCTTCTGAATAACACCTTCAATCAAATTCGTCGTAAACAAACGACCTACAAGTCCTTCACGAATTAGGGTTTCCAAAACGTCCCAAACCTCCAAACTTAAACAAGTCTCCACAATCAGCCCAAAAAATTCTCCACCGATAAAAATCCCTAACTTTTGAATCATTAAACGAGTGCGGTAGTCCGAACTAGAAAAATCAACGTCAACTGAAGAAGTTCCGATCTTCTTTTCACTACACTTATCGAGGAAGGACATAAAAAGCCCTAGAAAGTCGTTTCGGTCGAAGGACTTAGGGTTTTTGAGCTTCCTTCTCAGTTTTTTGACAAAATTGTTACCTGATTCGATGATCTCCGTGTCGGTTTCGGAAATCTTCCATCCTCCGACGCGTTTGATGATGGAACAAGATTCATTTGAAGAAGCTGCTTCTTCAACATCTTCGGGCTCCAGATTGTGTAAAATGTCGTCGGAGTTTAAGATGATTGGGTACTTGGATTGATCGGTTAGGGCTTCTGGGTTGGATGCAGCCTTCGTGATTACTTGCAGTAACGACATTTCAAAGCTTGAAGTTTCGAAATCGATACAAAAAAAAAAAAATTGCAGAAGAGAGAGGGTAGGGGTTTTCGTGAAGAAGGGTTTGGAAGTTTTGAAGAGAGGGGTTTAGGGTTTTTGAGTTCAATAAACGACCAGATTCTCACCCAAGCGTAACAGTGTTATATATATATATATATATATATATATATATATATATATATATAATTACTTTAATTTATAATTTATTTTAAAACATTAAGTAGTATTTGATTGAATAGACAATGTGTAATAAAATATTCTTTAATATCATATATAATAATTACTATACTTCTTTTGCAAGTTAGCCATTGTAGCTAACATAGAACATTTCGTATACATGAATCAATATAAAAATAATATTTGTAAGTATAATAATATATCTAAATATTAACCTAAATCATTGTCTTTTAGCTAGATAATATTTAGGATAAAAGGCTTAGGAGATGGTGTATATATGTCTTTGTTTGGATTTAGGATGTGTATAAAGTTAAAAAATTAAAATAAAATAATTAAAAATATATAATGCTTACAACACAAATTCATAAATATTATTTCTATATTGATTCAATATCATAGGGTTTTTGAGTTCAATATGATTCGTTGTGAACGATCAGACCTACGGACGAGACCCTCCGCTAATGACATTAGTAAGCATAACACTATTTTATATATATATATATATAAATTAGTTTGATCTCGTGCTTTGCATGTGCTAACTCATATTTAAGTGCTTTAATAATATTTTTTTTATTAACTGATTAATTAAAATATTAAGCAATTATTAATGAATCAAGAGTCAAAATGAATCAATAACTCGTTTTAATATATCGTGTTCCAAATGAGTCAGGCATAATGATTTATCCTTTTTTATTTTTGTACTCAAATATTATCATTTATTTATATAAAAATATTTATTCCACCAAACGAAAGTCCTTGTTCAGTTGTTCTAATATTTATTTTTCATCAAGCCTTATATTTTTTTTGGATCTCTTTAATTTCCATGAACACTTGGGCAGAATTATCTAACCACCTTTCTCATCACCAACGACCTTGCTCTCTAGCATCAGATTCTACAAATGACAAAACCACTGCCATTAGATTCCCTAGTATATTGTCGAGATATGCTAAGTTAAGTATCCATCTATACACCCAATTATATTACCCATCACACTATATATCTTGTATCATGTATTGTATAGATGATGTGAGGAAATCTACAAATATAAATATACATAGTTGAGTGTAAATCAATAATATAAAATATGAGTCAAAAAACTTTTCCTAACAATAAAAAAAATTCACTAAACAAATTAACAAATTATTTTATTTTCTTAAAAAAAAGAACTCTCGACTAACAAACAAGGGTTTAAGCACGTGGTCTTTTTAAAACCGTAGCTTATTATTTTCTTTTTCTTAGTCTAATAAAAAAATAGAAAAAGAGTGTAAAGTACGTGCACTTTCGGATCGACAATAATAAGCTGCAACGCGGGACTTGCCGTTGGTGGCTTGAGGAAGTAGCATTTCGAGCTTTACTAACGTGCCACGTCCCTGGCTATCTGCCACACAGATTTCGGAAACGAACCAATTCAGAGTACCCAATTGAGGTGAGTGGTTCTCACCTATCAGTCTTACCACATACCATGGCGTACCTCCATCCTCTTCACCATCCCTATATCTTCTTCTTCTTCTTCTTCCTGTTCTTGGAATTCTCAATTCAGAATTGAAGTTGGAGAAATGAATCACAACGGAGAAGCAAGAGAAGAAGGAGCAACGAGAGTGTTGTTTAAGAGAAAATGGGGGTTGATGAAGTGGAAGAACGGAGGAATTGGTGGTGCTAGTAATACTATTAGAGGGATTCTTGAGATGCTGCTTAAAGAGGCTTGCGATGGTGATGATGATGATGATAATCAGAGGAAGTTGGTTCGTTTAGGTCACGGAGATCCCTCTGCTTTTGCTTGTTTTCGGACTTTTCCGATTGCCGAAGACGCCATTGTTGACGCGCTTCGATCAGGGAAGTTTAACTCTTACTCTCCATCTGCTGGTCTTCTTCCTGCTAGAAGGTGAGATTCACATCTCATTCTCAGATGTTTTCTCTTGTTCTATCCTATGCTGCATTTTGGTCAAATGTTACGCTGAGTTTGGTTCGCGATTTCGATACTGAAAAATACAATCCGGAAACTGAAATTTTAGAAAACGACTATTTTCAAGTTTCAACTTTGGTACCAAAGTGTATTTGGTGTTTTCAAATTTTCGGATAAAGATTTTAAGAAAAAACTTTCGAACCTTGAATTTAAAAAGAACAGATTGTGGTTTATGATGATTTGTGTTAGTGTTGCTATGTGGTTGAATTCACCGTGGACAACAGATTCTTGTTTGGTTTCCATAAAGTGAAACTAACTAAATTTAGGACTAAGCTCAATTTTTTTATATTCTGCATTAAAAATATAATCAGTATATATATAATTTTGATGTATGAAGAGACTATTAATGCATATATCAAGTGAGACCTATGTGTTTTTTTATTTATTTTAAATATATTATCTTATAAATTTAGGAAATTTATTAATTTACCACATTGGTCCTGTCACGCCTGGAATGAATGTGCTGCGGTGCATTCCAGGCGTGACAAAAAGGCCTTATGTATACATAAGGCCTTTTTGTCACGCCTGGAATGCACCGCAACACATTCATTCCAGGCGTGACAAAAAGGCCTTATGTATATACATAAGGCCTTTTTGTCACGCCTGGAATGCACCGCAGCACATTCTACCCAGACGTGATGAGTACTCTACCCCTCAACCCGCAGGTCTTGGGAGCACTCCAGCCATTACGTACCACACAATATTGTCACATCCCAGTACACAGCATCGCCGCAGCGTCTAGTACCCCCGGGATCATTTGTCCCTACTATTCCCTCATGAATAGTAAAGGGCCTCCCCCAGATTCGAACTCACAACCTCATAAGGTTTGATTTCGCAATCTGAGTAACCACTGAGCCAATGGTTCAGTGGCTACTCAGATTGCGAAATCAAACCTTATGAGGTTGTGAGTTCGAATCTGGGGGAGGCCCTTTACTATTCATGAGGGAATAGTAGGGACAAATGATCCCGGGGGTACTAGACGCTGCGGCGATGCTGTGTACTGGGATGTGACAATATTATGTGGTATATAATGGCTGGAGTGCTCCCAAGACCTGCGGGTTGAGGGGTAGAGTACTCATCACGTCTGGGTAGAATGTGCTGCGGTGCATTCCAGGCGTGACAGGTCCCAAGTCGGGACCGCCAAAATATTATTTAATCGAAGTTATTAATTTATCAAGGTTATGCTGTCTGAGCTCCCCTGTTTTATGTGCTATTCTTTTATTTTCTTTTTCTTTTTCTTTTTCTTTTTAGTTCTTGTTGAAAAGTAGTTGCAAAGTGATGTCTACTTTTTCCAATCTTTCAGTGATTTTGGCTGCTTTTGGTTAATGATTTCTAAAACAGATTTTCAAAATGTTAAATAAAATCTTAAAATTTATATATTATTATGATGACATTTAGTTGACACTTTTATATAATTACTTGTAACTTAAAATTCGCTTGGCCCCGAGCAGTGTGGAGAAAGCGGATTATATAACCAACTCAATGCATCTGGGGAAAATGTTTAGTTGAGTTGAACACTAATATTTATGTGTTTACAACATATACCCATTTTATACAGTGGATGTCCTCGTATTATATATCAATTATGTGATTTCCCGTAATCATTTCCATTTTTTAGTTTTAAAAAACTCATGTAATACAACATTAGAAGCAAGTGGAAAAACTTGTTTGGTTCATGGAAACTAAAATGAATAAAAAGAAAAGCAAATGACTTGTTTGAAAATGGGCCCTCTTGAGACAACCAAAATATGTTTTGTTATTTATTGAAAATGAGTTTTTCTTGAGTTATTTTCCAGAGTTACCTAAATAGTTATAATCAGGAACTATTTACTTTTAAAATATCTTTCAACATTTAAAATAAAAAATTCAAAATTAAATATTAAACAGTTGGGAAAAACTTTTTTTTTTTCCTTTTTTTGTTGCTTTGTATTAATTGCATAACAATTCAGTGGCTGTTATTCTCATAATTAATTATATTACATGAAAGTGAACAGTATCATAGCCAATGATGATTGTTGCATAATTTTGAAAATGTCTGTTCATTATTGACAATTTTTTCTAATATTTTGTTTGTAATACTTTCAGATTTAAAGGAGGATTCAAATAATTACTTGTCACTTGGATTTTTTTATTAAATCTGTGTTTTTGATCAATTTCTATTTTTGAATATATGTTGTGTATCCATGATTCTATATGTTAGGATACACTGAATGATGACAGTTTTGCCATTTATGACATTATCATTTTCAGCCTTTTTTTTTTTCCATAAAAATTGTTCTGTGCTTACTTTTTCTTGTTATTACTTATGAACTTAACTATTTCATTTTGAAGATTGTGATATTACCATTGTTTCCCTAGTGAGCTCCTTTATCCTATATGTTTACTTATTCTTTTTCGGCAAAGATGAGATTATTTTGGATGTGCTTAATTTTTTTAATGTTTGATTTATTTCTACTTTGATGGTTGGTTCTAACAGGGCTGTAGCAGAATTTCTTTCTCACGATCTTCCATACAACATGTCATCTGATGACATTTTTCTTACAGTTGGTTGCATACAAGCCATTGAGATTGTAGTATCTGTGCTAGCTTGCCGTGGAGCTAATATCTTGCTGCCGAGACCAGGGTTTCCACACTATGAAGCCTGTGCAACTTCCCACAATCTTGAAACTCGGCATTTTGATCTCCTCCCAGACAAGTGTTGGGAGGTTGATCTTGGTTCAGTTGAATCTCTTGCAGATGAAAATACTGTTGCAATTGTTATAATAAACCCTGGGAATCCTTGTGGCAGTGTCTTCTCTTATCATCATTTGCAGAAGGTGAGCTAGTAGCCTTTCCTCTAACTGCTCTTGTTGCCATCTCTATATGGTTCTTTGTTCTTTCTTCCATGGTGGATTATATATGTGTGTGTGTGTGTATGTCATGTATATCTATCTTTCAATGTTTTTCATCATTATTCATTTTATATTCTCTTTTTGACTAGCATTAATAAAGAAATTGGCTGATGTATTTGATATTGTCGTCGTTATATTATTTTTTAGATTGCTGAAACTGCCAAGAAGCTTGGGATTCTTGTGATTTCAGATGAAGTTTATGGGCATATCACGTTCGGGAGTAACCCCTTTGTACCAATGGGTGTGTTTGGATCCATTGTTCCCATCATTACTCTGGGATCCCTATCAAAGAGATGGTTGGTGCCTGGTTGGCGACTCGGTTGGATTTCTGTGAATGACCCCAATGATGTCCTAAAAGAAACAAAGGTTTCTGTTCTTATTCCTTAATTAATTTCCTCCTCTCCTTGCTGCTTATATCTTCTGGTATATTCTTTTACCTATGTATACTAAGTCATACATCATATTTTCTTCTCAGTTTGTCGACCGCATTAAAGATTTACCCAGTATCTCCAGTGAACCTGCAACCTTCATTCAGGTTCATTTCTTTTAATTACTTATTCAACTAGAACATTATTGGTGAAAAAAATGTTATGATTTTTTCAGAATATATGTTTTGCATTTAGTTACAGTGCAGCAGTTCCTCAAATGGGCTTCTGCCATGTGTTTTTGACAACATTGTTAAATGCTTATCATGTTCAGGCAGCAGTTCCTCAAATCCTCCAGAAAACAAACAAGGATTTCTTCAACAAGATCACAAGTATTCTGAGGCAATCTTCATATATTTGCTTTAATGAAATAAAGGAGATTGACTGTATTAGTTGTCCACATAAACCAGAAGGATCCATGTTTGTGATGGTGAGGAAATTGTAAAGCTTGCATCTATATATATGCACTTAATGATGGTACATTTTGTTTAAATAAAAAATTTTCCTTGTATGTATTTCACAATCCAGGTTCGGCTTGATATGTCACTACTTGAAGACATTGTTGATGATGTAGACTTCTGCGTCAAGTTGGCGAAAGAGGAATCTGTTATTCTTCTGCCAGGTGAGAATCCAAAGATTAATTTTTTAGCTTTTCAGATTTACTTTAGTTTTCTTTTCCTTCATGTAAATCCATCCAGTAATTCTCCTTTTATCCGATCCATCAATGTCCTGCAGATTAGTTTTATTCACTAGCTAATGTAGATGTTAAAAAGAGACTTGCAGAATCTGAGTAAAGGCCCATATATATATATATATAATATGTGTGTGTGTGTGTGTTTGATATGGTTTCATTATATTTGGGACATTTCATGCTTGTTCAAAGAGAAACTTCATATTCTTCCTTTTCTGTGAATATTTTCTGGGTGAATGCAAATTTGATAAGATAGGCTATGAATTTGGCAGGTGAGTTTGCTAAATTCTAGATCTAAAGTACTACTTTCTTGCAGGATTTGTGTTGGGACTGAAAAACTGGCTTCGGATCACGTTTGCTATTGATCCATCTTCACTTGAGGAGGGGATGCAAAGGATAAAAGCTTTCTGCAAGAGGCATACCAAACTACAATAAGAAACGAGATTGTCAATTTTTTGTATTTGTGTTTGTGTTTGATGATAACTAATAATATTTGCTTCTTGCATAACATATCTCATTCTACAATTCCGTTCTTTGCTTATTTGTTTGTTCGTTCGATTTTAATTGCTCGTTTAATGGTTTAATTCAGTCTAAAGTCTCTCTCACAGCAAATTTCTAATTTTTTTTTTAAATCGTCTACAAGCCTTGGGCACACCCCTGAAGGGAGCACATGTAAATAACATTTATTCTCTCACTCACTGTTTGAACATTGCCCACTTGATATGAATATACTCTTGACCCAAAAATAAGACAAAAAGAAAAAAAAAAAAAGGAGAGATGATTTATGACAAATTTAATGATGAGGTATATGTGTATATATTTGTCACAAGATTACATCATTCGCCATCTTTGCTTAAGGATGGGCTAGAAAAGATGAAAGAGTTTTGCAGGAGACATGCCAAACAGCAATTAGTTCACTAGTCTAGTAATGTTTGTATCAAATTCCATGTTATAGCTTTTGTTACTTGAATACCTCTAGCCTAGAGATGTTATAAACATTGAAGTGTTATTATTTGTTTATATAATGCAAATGTAAATCCTACTTGAAGAGCCAATCACACCTTACTTAAGTGGTGGGTCACTTCCATCATCTTCCATTAGGTTAAAGGTTTTAAATCTTCCTGTTTTGCACGTACGTAGGAGGGTGCCTTAAGGCCAAGTCATTGAGTATGCTTACTCACCCTTCACCCCTGGGTCACAGTTACCTTTGACCTTAAAAAATTAGAAAAAATGAAAACTATTTATTATTAGTCATAGATTTCTTAAATCAATTTCAATTTTTTAAACTTGTACATAACTCTTATTTGAGGGATTTCCCTCAAATAAAATGCAAATTTACCTTTTATTGGCCATGTATTGATACTTGAAAGCAAGTTTTTTGAGACACTAATAGTTGTAATCCGTAATTTTAATTTTACAGCACATTTTAAAATTAGAATATAATGCAAAAAATGAAGATTTAGAAAATTAAAACATTGTATAATATTTAATAAAACTGTCACCATCAGTGCCAAGCTCAGATGAGGAGGATTACATTAGATGAACATGAGTTTTAATTTAAGTACGTGAAGTGAAAGAAGCGAATACATATAGCTGACTCCATAATCCGTTGGAAAAAATTGTTTAATAAAAATAGTTGAGCGCAGTTTATATTTTTTAATAAGGATGGTTAAAAAATTGTTTTGAAGCAGGTCTTGACGTTTTTTTCTCAAAGTCCGGCTTACTTTGTCAGCTTCTTTTGTCCGTTCTGTGCACCAAGCACTTCGTTTCAAAAGTTTCTACCTGATGCTTCAACCGAAAGGATTCCAACATTAAAAAAGAATCCTCATTTTGGTCCAATCCCCTTCTTTTAATAATCCTTCATCTTCAAGGCTTCTTCTGCTTCTCTTCTTCTGTTCATCACTTTCCAAGATCTGGGCAATGGTCAATCCAACAGCAGGCATCATCATCTTTATTTCTTTCAGGCTTTTGACTTTTTAATTTCTTTCCTTTTTGTTTTTGTTTCTGTTTTTTTTTTCTTTTCTTTTTTCCCAGTGATTTATTGAGTTAATTAACATTGGTTTTTCTAATTTTTTGAAGATTTGATCAACCAGAGTGACAATGATCAGGTCCCTGTTTACTCCTCATCTACCCAGGTGAAATTCCCGTCATTCCCACTGTTTTTTATCATCTTTCTCGCTATGTTCTATGATTATTTGGTGGAAATGAGCAATGTTTTGGGGCATGATAATAAATTATTATAAGTGGGATGGGCATTAGCCAGTGATGATGATGATGAATTGAGGCTGATGATAAACCTAATTGATATAGAACTATACAAGCAAATTTACTTTTTGGGCAATGGAAATATGCTTAGTTTGCCATAAAAAAATTTAATTGCATTTCCCGATCATTGGTATTTTTTTCATTGATTGAATGGTTAAGATTGCAAAGTTTGATGTACAAGTATGTGCTGGATTGTTCAATTTAAGTGCTTAGATAGTTAATTTTATTGCTAATAAGCAGCATATTTTTATCACCCAATTAGTACTGCTTTATCTGAGAAGAACTCGTGATCTGCACTTCTTATTAGTAAACATTCTTTTGATTTAATAAGCTTTTAGAAAAGGAAAAAACTGCAATACTCACCTGACTATTTCATGTTCTATTGTTGTACTCAATTGCCAGTTGCTTGAGAAGTTGCAAGAAAAATGGAATAAGAAGAAGCCACCGTACCCAGCAATGTATTCCAGCATTTTTGGTGGAATTACTCTTGATCCAGCCATGATGGTTATTCCAATTGATGATCATATGGTTCATCGAGGGCATGGCGTCTTTGATACCGCTATGATTCACGACGGGTAAGTTCAAAGCTCTATGCAAAGTCTGGATCTCATGTATGAACTGACTCTTGGATTATAAAGTCTTAAACTAGGACCTTAAGCACTATAAGTTTGAACCTTACCTCACACACTGGTCCGAGGTACTATCAGTTTGGAGTTGCAAAGGATTATGTTCTTTTTTTATTTGGTTTCCTGCAGATACATATATGAACTAGAAGCTCACCTGGATCGATTTCTTAGATCAGTGTCGAATGCAAAAATCCCACTTCGTTTCCCTCGTTCAACTCTATACAGCATACTAGTGCAACTAACAGCAGTATCAAAATGCAAGAAAGGCTCTCTAAGATATTGGTTTAGTGCTGGACCTGGGAATTTCTTGCTATCATCGGCAGGTTGCCCAACATCTGCATTCTATGCCGTTGTTATAGACAACGATTATACTCAATGCAAAGAAGGTGTGAAGGTGGTAACATCAACAATACCTATGAAATCGCCTATGTTTGCCACAATGAAGAATGTGAATTACCTTCCAAATGTTCTTTCGGTAATGGAAGCTGAGGAGAAGGGAGCATTTGCATCTATTTGGGTTGATGATGAAGGTTATATTGCAGAGGGACCAAATATGAATGTGGCGTTCATTAGCAAGGAAAAGGAACTTTTGCTGCCTTCGTTTAATAAGATTCTAAGCGGGTGCACTGCAAAGAGGCTTCTTCAGCTGGCACCGAAGTTGGTAGAGCAAGGGCGATTGAAAAGTGTGAGAACAACCAACATAACTGTTGAAGAAGGTAAATCTGCGGTGGAGATGATGTTCGTTGGAAGCAGCCTTCCTATACTGCCTATTATCATGTGGGATGAACAGCCCATTGGAGATGGTAACTATCTATCACATAACTAAGCTCTATTTTATCTGTCATGATTTTTTACGGTTGAGCTTATTAACGTATAAACACTTGACATGATCAAATAGTTACTGTAAATTTTTCTGGTGATGAATTTGTTCATTTGCATCAGGTAAAGTGGGAGAACTGACGCTAGCGCTCTCGGATCTGCTCTGGGAGGACATG
The DNA here is from genome assembly GCA_035771175.1 of Paratinospora sagittata. Taxonomy (NCBI): domain Eukaryota; kingdom Viridiplantae; phylum Streptophyta; class Magnoliopsida; order Ranunculales; family Menispermaceae; genus Paratinospora; species Paratinospora sagittata. The sequence continues at coordinate 22,321,338 of CM069612.1, read as the reverse complement.
GTGGCTGGCCCTGAAACTCAAAGGTTACCTGTCCCCTATGTGTAGGAAAATGCAGATCAAAGCTAAGGGCATGATTTGATGTATTTTAATCTGTTTCTCATAGCATTTCGCCGTCTTTTGTTTTTCGTATTAAATAACCAAGGATATCTGAGGCCTCTTAGAGCACTCGGTTAATTCCTCAGGGTGTGAAAACCTCTTGACCATTTAGACAAGGTTTAAATGACTCCTTGGGGTGGGATTCGAACTTGGGACTCAAGCTCTCTGAGATGGGAAAGAATGTTTTAAGTCCTAGAAACTTTGGGTGTATTTGAGAATGTTTCTATGTTAAGATTTGCTCATGGACTGTGTGGAATAAAGAGGAGGAGAATTTTTCTGCAATTCATTGAAAAAACTTTTTTCAGTGACGTTTCTTGTGAATAAAAACATTTCTATAGTTTTTGCGCTACTTTGGTCTGGGATATGTTTCTAGACAGATGTTGCCTAATGTTTCTATATTTTCCCTTTTCTAGTTTTATAGACCTTTTTTTTTACCCCAATGACAGGCTTCCAAACATGCCTACATAAATGTTGTATACTTCTTTTTTAGAATTTTTGTGGTCAGTTCTTTTTAGCTCGACGATCTTAGTTCTGTCGATGACCTATGGCGTCATAATATCAACTGAGTCAAAAAGCAAAATAAAAAATAAAAATTGCCATATGTGGTAGATATAAAATATCGTCTCATATACCTGTTCATTTTCCAAGCAACAGATCAAAGCATAGCTTAGCATCTATGATCTACATGAGAATGGTGAAGAAATCTGCTTAAAACGCTAAGGTAATCCAAGGAAGTTATAGGTTCGATGGGAAGTTAGTACTTAACAAATGTACAAGTCTCAGATCATATTTGCTGTGTTTTTATGAGACAACCTGAATTCCTCAGGTGAGAAAGCAAATGTGCTCGATTGCCATGGCTATCATCTCTCTGATCTTAGATCCAGTGGTGTTCAGCTCTTATTAGACTTGTTGCAAGCAACCTGAAGCCAGATGATAAATAAAGGGTCTGCTGCTAAATTGACATTTCAAAGATATAAAACACTAAATTTATGTAAGATTCACAGTAGAAAGACAATCTTTTAGCAGTGAAGTGATAGGATATGGAACTATTGAGCTTAAAATTTATAAATTTATGGGAGGAAACTTAAAAAAGATGGTCAGTTGCAGAATAGAAGAGACCATCCACTTCTAGGACAATAAATACATCCCTGGTCAAGAAACAGCAGAATTGGAAGGGGGATGCTCCTATTTATATATAATCATCTGATGTTGCTGCCTCAAGAAACATCCAAGGAAAAGCAACAAAATAGGGTTGTCCCATAGTGTGCTGCACCTAACAGGAAATAGGAACCCCCAAGACTGCCCTTGATCAGGGATTGATTGAATAATTTACCAAATATTTTGTGGGTTCATCCTTCAATCCACTAATCACTGAACAGAGTTGAGAGAAGCAGGTCTTGCACAAAACCAGCTCTCACGGTAGCCTGTCTCATCTTCTGTTCCCTCTCTTCAAAACTTAATGAGGAATCGATACTGCGAAAGAGGAGAATAAGATTTTAGACCTCAAACAACTGAAAGAAGAATGCATCACATTTGAAATATAGAATGCAGTAATTGAGAATGAGAGTTTTCTGCAGAGAACCTAGCAGTGTACACTTTAACGTATTTGACCTCATTAAGTGTAACATAATGAATAAATCAAGTACCAGTATTTCTACCTATGCTCTCATGTCATGTTTAACTCAGCTCTTTCCTTGAAATCCTAATAATAATATTGGCCTCAGAAATACAAAATTATTAATGATACCTGTGTAATTACCAACAGGCTTTATAATATTACATGTATTGAACATTCAACATGATTTATCTTAAAGTAACAGGATTTAAATAGGAAGACATGGTATAAAAGACCTGTAATTGATATGCAATATTATATGAGATCAAGGTTTGTAGGGAAAAAGGCTTGGTCGGGTTGAGTTGAATTGAGTTGTAAACCAAGGTTTTTTCTTCTTTTTTTTCTTAATAGGTAAGTGGTGGGATTTGAAATTGTGACTTCAAAGCCCGCACACCACATGTCAAATCATCAAGCCAAGGGTTCAAACTTCAATCCCAGGTCAAGGTTTCAATTGTTACTTGTTAGTCATGTGATCCAACAGAGATGTCATCCCTAGTTCATTTAATCAACTTTTTAAACCATGTACAAAATTTTTTTGCACATACTCAACTCAACTCATATACTTTTCTCAACAACATGGGGGGGGGGGGGGAGCTAAATGAATTCGCTTCCTCCATTCCCCTATATCAATGGCTAAATTTATAGCTATATTACAAGTAATTATACCTTTCTGAATTATCTCTATTTATGTTATTTAGGTCTTCCTATGCTTCTGTCGTTGTTATTAACAATATAGGCTCTTTCTAACTGACACATCAAATGGTCTACATTCTCTATGTCCAAGATTTCGCACATATAAGTGAAGATATTGATCAACATCACAAACTATGGATTAAAAGTAGAGCACCCAGAGCATGAGGCTCTAGTGGGATCTGGAGAAGCTCGAAATATGCAGCATAATCCATATTTTGTGAAGAGGTTTTTTTTAGAACCCGTAGCCTTCATATCACGATGGAGCAATCTTATCGTTGTGATAAGGCCTGCCTTCAACCATGGATAAGCGATGCAAATTTCAACTTGGTTTGAATTGAGGTTCAGGTTGGGCTTAATTTTTGCTAAGCAAGAAATACAAATATTTCTTGTTTCTGCTTAAAAAAGGTTGGGCTTAGTTTTTCGAGTTATTAAGGACCCAGCCTGGCCCAACTTGACCTGCATGTATATATCAATACATACATAATAATATAATACAAAAGGCAATTGTTTTCTAATAATGTCTTGTCTCAATTATTTGTCAAGTTTGATTGCAATCATTTAGTTAGGATCATCTTGACATGATTTAAAACTATATGTGTACATCAATCCTCTAAAGATAAAACCCACTCCGCTAACTAGAACATGTGCAACCTCTAATTTGCATTTATTACTAGTATGCCATAAAAACAGTTTTAGAGATTGCCTAATTTAATCATGTTCTGGAATTCCACTTTACTTGCATATGGCAAAAGAAAAATAAAACAAGCCAATTACCATAACCAGAGTAACAGTGTTACAAGGACAGAAAAGCTAGCAACTACCTTGATTTCCAAGCAGATGTAGCAGTCACATTCTTTGCAGAAGTATCCTCAGCAGTCAAAAGAGCAGATTTTGAAATGTCTTCTGATTCAGGTGATGGGAAGTTCAACATAAATGATGAAAGGAGGGAATCTGTAACTGAGTTAGATGCATTTGCGTTGCTTGGTCTATATCCACCACCTCCTAAAAGCACCTGCAGATGAGCCTCACGAAGATCACGTCCCAGGAGAGACAGTGCTTGACTGTTAGGAAGAGCAACTCTCCGTAATCTTCGACGCCTCTGCAAGTGATCTTTAGTTAAGGAAATGACTGCACAAATTCACATTATCAAGAAACTACATCTGCATGAACTAAAACATCAAAGAAAAAAAAATCAAAAAGGATATCTTGAACAAGTGTCCATGTTGCAGTGTTATATGATTTAGCAGGTCTCGTGTAACCTTAACTGAGCAAATAGGACATACCTGCAACCAAAATATAAGAAGAGGATAAAAGTGATTATTTTTAATCATAGGGATGCAAAAAGATAATTTTATCACTCAACTCAACTAAACAAAAACTTTTCCAAAAAGATGGAGACAGCTACATGAAATAATTTTTAGAACTAAATGAGAAAAAAGATATGTAAATAATTAATCATGGATTTCTGCATAATGAGTAATTTAACAAAAGAATTCATGTCCACTCACACATGGAGCAGTAATAAAGAATGAAACAAAGAAGATAGTTTCAGGAAATTACAATGAATTAGCACTTCACATGATGCCAAATAATCAATGAATGACTTATTGCTACCAACTACGCTTGATTATAGATGCAAATGAAACAAAAATCACACATAATTGAAAATAAAAAAAGGTAAAAAAGAAACAAAAATAGAAATTAGCCAAAATCAATTTCTTCCAACATAAAAGGTTCATATTTTTATATTTTCAAAAATGTGAAATAGCAATTTTTCAAAATGACAAACTAAATAAAAATTAGACAACATGTTAACTGAAGCTTTTACTCAATCAAATAACGACTGTAGTATTGAAAGAAGATAAAATTATATCAATTTAAGTCTAATATAAAAGAAGAAAAAAAGAATGAAATGAGCAATCCCTGTTATACCTCCTCAAAGAAGACT